>CM067220.1:38366350-38961349 GCA_034190945.1 Octodonta nipae
CACGTTATTAGCTGTAAGTTTCAACAGAGTACGTGTATTTTTAAATTACTAATAATCCAATTTTGTACATTCCTTCCTATGTGTCAATAGATTTTTTTTAACCTAAAAATAAGTTTTTATGTACTAGAGGCTAGTTAAATAGCGTTGAAATTTTTAATTAACTATTAATAATCAGAAATGTATGCAAACTATGTGGAAAAAGCTTACGTAATCATTTGTGGATTATCAGGGATTTTATAAAAATTGAGTTACCTCAGAATTAGGAAATTATTGAGCAACTGATACGTGCAAGCGATAGTGCGTTTTGAGAAAGTCATTTTTTCTTATAAATTTTTATTCAATTTTGAATTCACCCAATCCAATATAAGGTGAGAAAGTTGCCGAGGAATAAATGACAAAAGGGTTACTAAAAATGTCATGTCGCTAGCGTCAAACTCAGTGCAACGGGCACACTCTGTGCCTTACCCTTCTGTCGAACCTCTGGGAGGGTTAACCGTTTAATTGTCCATTATTCCTGGGATGAAAAATGATTAATGAAACTGCAACACAAAGAAAGAGGAGGTTGGCGAAAAAAGACAAAAATCATAGACATAAATATAGTTTAAAAAACCAAATAACACGTTTTAATAGTAAACCGAAGTCAAAAGTAGAAAATAATTTTAATTATGAACAATTTATGCTAAGTAGTAGAAAGCCTAAGGATGATTCATGATTGATTAGCTTAAAATAAAAATACATTAAAATTAAGTGATAAACTATTAATTCTCATAAATAGTAGCCAATAGAATAATTGTAAAATTTAATATTTCAAGCACCCCACGCTTTTTACTCTGAATCGAAATAATCTGTTAATAACTTAAATTTTATTGTATTTTTATTTTGAGCTATTTAATCATGATTCATTGTTCGGCTTTCTACTGCTGTAATATAAACTCTTATTAATTAAAAATTATTTTTTACTTTTTAGTTCGGTTTGCTATTAAAGCCTGTATTTTTTATTTTTTTTAAACTATTATTATTTTCTTTTCGATTTATTTTACCGTCAAAATAGAATATTGTTAAATATTTATTCAGTTAAGGTTTTGACTATACTAGATATATTTTACACAACCAGCAACGATCACCTTGTCATCCATAAAAATATGTTGACAATAGTTCCTTTAATCAGTTTTTCCATGGCTATACTCTTTGATGTCATCCGGTAATATTTTTGTTGAAAAGCCTATAATTACACTTATAATCTAGTATGTATACTCACTGACAAAGGAATCGCAACACCAAGAAGGAGATGTTTAAATTAAATATTGAGTTGGTAATACATAAATCCTATTGTAATGAGTAAATTATTATAGTTTGGTAAAATTTGGTGATTGTTTTTAATGTAAACTTATTTTATGAGTTAATATTGTCTTTTTGACTTTTTTAAATTTATCAAAAAACTTTTTGATTGGATTTAAAATCGATGTTTAGTAATACTAAACCCAGGTCGAATTATTGGATTGCGGGAGGTTAGTTTTTCATTTCTCGAGAAATCGCTAATCGCACGAAAAGAAATCTAACTACTGTTATGAGATGTTCTCAAACGTGGTTTGATAATACCCAAAATCGGAGAAGAGTAGGCGCACCGGACGCGTTAATCGGGTCATTGATCCCATATTTCAAAAAAAAAATGCTCGGCCCCATGTTGCTCGAAATAATTTAATTTTTAGTTGCCCAAATTCCCCGATCTTTCGCCCACAGAACATGTTTGGGATATGGTGGCTAGAAGGCTCGGAAATTTACCCCAGCCGCCACGGACTTTGGGCGTTCTAATACATGAAGCACAGGTAGCGTGTGATAGTTTGCCTCAAGAAGAAATACACATCCTCATTGAATCAATAACAAGAAGTGTTGGGGAGTGTATAGATAACCAGGTGAACAAACAAATTATTAATAAATTAATTAAAAGAAATTAGACTCCATTGTATTTTTTATCCAAATTTTAATCATTTATCCCTTACTATTTATGTTTAACCTAAACAATGTTAAATTTAAACGTCTCCTGAGTTTTGCAATTTCTTTGTCAGTGAGTATAGTTACAAATATTACATACTTGCATTAGCTTAGCTTTTATTCAAAATTTGGAATATGCCAATGTATGATGTTTGGATTTAAAATAAATTCAAGTGATATTTCAAACGTAATTTTACGGTTTTTCCATAGTTCGTAGTATAATTACATAGGTTTAAAAAATCTTAAAAATGATATTAGGGTCTTGTAGAATTTTTTATACGGGGTGGTTCAATAAAGTTATATTGGCTGGACCATAAATAGGTTGTTGAAAAACGGGTGGACTAGAATTATATTAATACAGAGAGGATAACAAATTGTTATATTGTTTCGCTCATAAATTGTTCTATATAAAATGTGGTTGAAATAAGGGTGGAGTATAATTATAGTTATACAGTAGATATCCAAAAATCTAAAAATGAAGGTTTACACTGGGTGGCCCATAGACAGCTGCATAACTGGTATAAGGTATAAGGTGTTGTTAAATTATAGTTATGGAGGGTATTTGTATTGGGTGGCTCCTAACTAGTTGCATATTTAATGTGGTTGAAATAAAAGTACTGTAGAATTATAGTTATTATGTAGGGTAGTCCATAAACACTAAGGATATTTGAATTTTAGGCCTGAGTATTATTAATTTATGTAGCATTGTTGTAATATAGGGTGGATATGAATTATTAGTATACAGGGTGGTAAAAAAATACATGTTGCATCCTAATTTATGAATACCCGAATGGAGCGAATCCATACTATAGTTATCCAATTTGTTTTACACAATGATAGAAAAATTTCACATACAGGGTGGTTAAAATATAGGGTGGAGAGAAATAATACTTTACAGTTGCCTAGCTGAAATATATTGTGAAGTAGCGTTATAGTAAGGTGTTTTAAAAAGTAGCATTATAGTAACATTAATATTCAGTCGGTCGACAGAGACGGTTACGTTTTACAACGCTCCCTTAAGACTCGTAAAATTCTACAGAAATTGCAAGTTTTCAAAAAAACAAACATCTCAACTAATAACGTTTTGAAAAAGTGAAGTGTGTTCTAAGAAATAGGCCTGTGAAATAAAGTTAACGACAAGAAATTAATTAAAATAGTTTGGTACATAATCAGACATTCAAGACCATCTTAAACCATTAAAATCAACGAAAAGTTCAAAAGTGGTAAAAGTTCGGTGGTTATTTCAACACATGCAGAACTTATGTTGACATCGGACTAGTTAAACAGAAAGAAAGCGATATTGGGTGCCTAAAAAACAGGTCATAAGAACTAATAGAATAGAAGCTAAGAAAAAAAACTATTTCTAACAAATATAAAATAAAAGAATGGGTGAAAATGGAATCATTAAAGAAATCCTAAAGGAGATTGATTAACTGAAAAATGAATTAATGGTGTTAATGGAACGAAACAGATATAACAAGACAAATACAAAATACATAATACAACCTAATCTTACCCAACGAAGAATTAAAAAAGAAAGTCCAGGCCTTTGAAGACGAAAACTCATCTCTACGCCTTCAACTGCACAAAATAAATAAATATAGAATCAATAACAATATAGTTATCTACGGCCTCAATCCAGATCCTGGTAATATATCAGTAAAATCCGTTCTAGGGGAGTTAAATATCTAACTAAACAATATCTACATTCTAGGAAAATCAAAAAGCTCACCATTAAAAGAAGTACAACTTTCCGCCCTAAAGAAAAAAGAAATCTTTAAAGTGCTAAAAAAATTAAAAATCACCGAAATATCGATTGCGTACGAATTAACCAAATCGGAACAACAAGAGCAAAAAATATTGAGAGGACATCTCAAACTGAACGGAGGCAGAAAACAGCAAGAAAGAAGTTATATTAGAGGAAACAAACTATACGTGAATGATAAAATCGATAATGTCCCGCAACTACTCGAAACCGAAAAGCAAGAAGAAGTAAAAAAAAAGACAAAACCTGGGTCTCCATCAAAGGTGAAATAAAGTACTTAAAAATTTACCAAACATCAAAGAGTTCTAAAGAAATAACAAGAAAACAGAAGGTCACCTCAGAGCCAAACATAAATACATAACCTTCAAAACATAGATAGGAAGCCAGCAGAAAAAGGACTTGTGGAATCCAAACCAGATCCAGCGCAATTGTAGACGAACACAAGTAGGAAAAACAGGTTATTTATATTTTTCGTACGTTATTATTTTTAGTATTACATCTTATATCTAAGTATATCATCTCTTATAATTTTATTAAGAATTTCACTTATAAAATCTTCTTGTGTACTTATTCAATAACAAACTACTGAATCGATCAATACACTAGGGATGTTAACTGTAGACCATTTAGCACACTCGAACTCTACTAAACAAATGAACTAAACGATTATGATACCAAAAATAATATTAACCAACTGAAAATATTCAGTCAAAATGTCTGTAGTATAAACAAAAATCTAGCAGAATTTAAAATATTTATTTCCCAGTTGTCTTTTGATGTCGATATAATTGTTTTGACTGAAACTTCCAGGGATATAGATATACAATTGCTTAATTTAGAAGGATGTAAACTATATTTTACCCAAGGAGATGTCAATAGAAATGATGGAGTAATTATATATATTAGGGATAATTTGTCTCACGAGAATAATATTTTTCAGATGGGTAGGCCATTCAAACAAAAATAAGAATGATCTCATCATTTCATCAATATATAGATCACCAAGTATTAAACAAGAATACTTAAGTAAGTGCCCTATATGAATATCTACAATTAACATACAAAAATGAAAATTGGGATAATCATATAATAGTAGGGAATATTAATATTTACATCAAGGCAGACACTGACTTATGAATATTTGGATATACTCGCAGAATTCAATTTCAAATCGCTCATAAACAAATGCACTTGGGTACATGGTAAATCAAAAAGATGCTTAGACTGTGTAGTTATATCTACAAGAATTATTAATGTTGAAGATTCGTGTACAGGTATAGTATTTGACACAAACATTACAGATCATTAATCATTAAACATTTCTATAAGAAAACTAACAACAAAAACTTTAAAAAAGACAAGATAAATCACAATTGGAATAGAATAAATACAAGTTTTATTAAACATAGGAAGCAAGACATAGTCAGAAAGACTGGATTACCAAGGGGTTGTTAAACTCGATATAACATAAAAAAATATTATATACTGAATACAAGAAAGATCCGATCAATAAAAAAAAAGAGGGAGGAATACCTTAATTATCGAAAAATAATAAAAAAATTAATAAAGAACTCGAAAAAAATTTCTTAAACGAATTACCCACGAAAATTAATCAAATGCAAAAAACCTCTGGAAATTTCTGAACTAAATTAACAAGAAGGAAAATAATAAAGTAATTTATGAAATACAAAACACAGGAGGGTACAATCCATACAAAGATTGAAAGTGAATTTAATAACTTTAACAGCAGTTCCTTTACATGATAGACACAAGTTAAAAAATTCATTCTTTTTAACGGAAGCAAGTGAAAGGGAGGTACGAAAGGTTATTAAAACATTAAAAGATAAAAATAGCCCAGGTGTTGACGAAATACAAACTGAAACAATCAAAACACTGAGTAATGAAGTTGCTCCATTAATTACCAACTTAGTAAATAATATCTTCCATACAGGGGATTACCTAACAGAATTCAAAAAGACAATTGTTGTCCCAGTGAATAAAAATGGCAGCAAAAAACTCAGAACAAATTACAGACCAATCTCTCTAATAACCACATTTAAAAAAATTACAGAAAATCTGCTAAAAATCAGACTAAATTCATTCTTACAAAAATTTTATATTATCAGCAAAAAACAGTTTGGATTTAAGGAAGGTCGTTATACTACAGACGCCATCGCCTCTTTAATAAATAAGATTTATAAAGCTGTCGATGAAAATAAACTCTGTATATCCGTATTCTTAGATGTTACTGAGGCCTTTGACACAGTACCACATAAATAACTACTATGTTCTAGAAGATGCAGGAATAAGAGGTAAGGCTCACAAACTTTAAAACTTTTTAGAATTACTTAAGTAACAGAGAACAAGCAGTAAGATTACAAACTAGCACAAACGCATGGAGAAAAATGAAAATAAGAATACCTCAAGGAACAGTAGTTCCCCTTCTATTCTCGTTGTACGTAAAAAATCTTTTCACTATAAATACGTCGGGAAGGATCTTCAGTTATACTGATGATACAGCAATTGTCTACACAGATTCATAGCTGTCGTTAAAAAACATGGCAGAACATGATTTTAAAAAAAATACTGACTGGTTTTAATACAATCGCCACACAAAAAACTACAAGAAAACACATTATGTATCCTTCACTAGCTACAAAAGCAATCTTCCAGATTTCCAAGCACTGCTTATAAATGATTGAGTATCTGCACATCTGCACATGGAATAAGCAAACAAAATAATATAAAATATTTAGGAGTAACCATCGATTCTCACAAACGTTGGGAGGAACATAATAAATACAATTTTAGATTTCTAAAAAATATACTGACACTAAGCGAACTAAAAACTTTGTATTTTTCTCTAATCGAGAGTAGATTACAATATGAAATACTTGCTTGGGGTGGAACTACCAAAACCATTTAAAAAAGTTGCAGACGCTACAAAACATGGAATAAAGACAATTTACAGAAAATGTATATTGCATGACACTAACCAACTATACATGGAGGCAGGCCTCCTAGATCTGAGGCAAATATATACTTACAATGTATTGATATTTACATATAGAAATGGAAACACATACTTCAAAAAACAAAACACATGTACAATACAAGTGGCAAAGAAAAACTAATAGTACACACACCATGTGCTCAATAATCCATTGTTCAACCAGTGAACACATATTTAAGCAGCAAGATCTATAACTCACTCCAAAAAATGTTCAAAATTTATATGCTAACGATTAACTCCCACACTTTATTATTCTTGACATTATTGAGTGAAACATGAGAATGTATATCCTGAACACTAAATAATCAGTAGGTATATACAATAGGTTGACTATTTAATATTGGTTTGTTTAGTTAGTTCAATTTAAATATAAACTATGTACTAAAATGTAGAAAATAGATCCATTAATCTGACTGTAATTATTGCATTGGTATAAAATAATTAGGTTTATTAAACACTGAGGAATACATATAATTATACACCCATGCGCAAACTCTTAAGGATCTTAAATGGGTGGAATTATATCAATAACACCAGAATTATTTAAGTAAGTCATGTTTGACTAAACAAAGGCTACATTTGTAACGTTCAAATTAGTTCAATAAAGATTATTATTATATATTGTGGCCTATAAGCACTTGCAGTTTGGGTGAAATTTATCCGGGATTGGTAGATTTATATTTATGTAGAGTGATTCAGCAAAGTTAATAAAAATCATTATATATGACAGCTCATAAGTTTCATAAGCTATTCCGAATTTCAAATATTTATACGTTCCATACACGTATGAAAACCGGCTAGTGTAATACAAAATATCTTATAAACAAGCTGTAGTAATGGCAGTTTATTCATATAGACTGGAGAAGGGCAAAAATAAGTTCTATAACATAATAAAATTTCAACTATGACGAGGTAAACAACAGAGCAACTATAAAACTGAAATTTCAACGAGTGCACCATCGATATAAAAAATTCGTACAAGTAACAGAAAGAGATAGTCTACCTTGTTTACCATTAAATTTCGTAAGAAGTTTTCGCTTCCATCGTTCTGTCTCACATGACTGCCGCTTTTTTGTTCCATGACTCTATTCGAATCTAATTTATTACCTTTAAGAAACCATACACATTTAGGATTATGGTATCATGTATAGAGGATGTAAGATAATGCAGTCCTGATATTTTGTTAGATTATACAACTGATCAGTATAAATATAAAGCCTGAAAAAATGTTTGTCAACAAATCTAAGTACTTACGTGTATGTTACATATCACCTTTCATGACTTATAAATAATAATATGCTGATTAATGTCTAGAATAAAACAATAATCCATTGTAAAGGAATTACGCAGAAACTAAAACAATACCTATATTATATTACTAGATGCACCTGCATAAATGATGATTCTGCATAGTTCCCCATTTTCAGCAGAGATTATAAATAGAATAATATTCCTAAACAAATTAATCTTCATCAATCTTCATCAAGCTTTTGAATTCAACCTTAAGACTTTTAACGTTGTTCAGAGTCACAACATTTGGTCGGTTCAATTTGCTATATTAATCATTATAAAATAGTCCTTTTTGTAACAAGTAGTGATAGTTGTGTTTCAAATAAATTCTGTTGTTTTTTTTAAAAAGGGTTTTAAGTAATAAAGCCCCAACAATTGGCGCAGTTAGTAGGATCGGAAAAACAGAGATTTTTGGTGATCCAAGAAAAACAGAACAGAAATTCCAAGAAGATCTGGTGGTTTCCAAACCTTCCACCGGAAAGAACCGCACGCACTACAGAGCATTTTCTAGGAAAATCAAAGTGAGTAAAGATTTGTTATTATTCTGTGAAAATTGCTATATATTTGTTCCCTAAATCCATTTATTTCCCAAGTCGTTATAAATAATATACGTGTGTAAAATTTGTAACAATTCCATTAAAGGTGTTAGATTTTGGAGTCGAGCAAAAATCGGACAGAATCGAGATCCGCGAGTTTATTTTCGAGGGAATATCGGAAGTAATTCGAGCAATTTTAATTTGAAGTTTTTCGTTAAAATTGGGGTGGAATTAAACAAATAAAATAAGCAAAAAAGCTTAAATCTTACAGAATATAGGTTAAGTGAATTATGTCACATTATACCGGAATACGATGGAGATTCAATATTATTAAATACCTTTATTAATTCTTGTGACGCAGCATTTGATGTAGCAACAGACTAGCAAACATATCTCTTAACCGTACATTTAAAAAACAAACTAAAAGAACGAGCATCTCAACTAATAAACTCACGCTACTTGAAAAATTGGGATCAAATCAAAACCATTTTAAAAACACACTTCGGTGATTCTAGACGCTTAACAAGTCTAATCTATGATTTACAACAAATTAAACAGGTAAACAATGAAAATCCGCAAAACTATGTGCATCACATAAATGCACATCATTCAAAATTATACGCTTAGTAGACAAAGTAGCTCTACAGACACTTTTAGTAGGACTCGAACATAAGCTAGGTGCAATCGTACGAGCATCGCGACCTTGCAATCTCACAGAAGCTGCAAATATAGTAAAAACTGAATATCAATTAACGTATCTAGAAAGTAAAAAGCCACAAGTAAATTCTTCAAACTTTCAAAGTAAAAACAAAAAAACATGTAATTATTGCAAAAAGTCGGGACATTTAATCTCAGAATGTCGCAAAAAACAAAATAATGACAAATACTATAATCAAAACCGAAATTATCAATATAATTCGGGAAATCAAAGAAATTTCAATCAAGGTATGACTTCCTTTGCGAATAGACATGAAAATAATAATCAAAATCAAAGAGAAAATTATTATCAAAGACCATCTAACCAAAATAATTATAACCAAAATAATTATCAAAGTAATTCTTTAAATACAAGAAACGTGCAAAATCCTCCAAGAAAAACATTTCATTTAAACGAACAAAGAGTGGAATTGAAGACTGGCGCTTCTACTCATCTCATTCCAACCAGTCAAGCACAGAATTTAGAAAGCCAAGAATAAGATCAGAATTCGTAAACACAAGCAATTCAAATAATTTATTTTATATAAAAACTCATGACAGAAAATATCGCTATTTAATTGATACCGGGGCAGGTATATCAATTTTGAAACCATATTTATTTGAACAAGAAAAAATAAAAAGCGTAGAACCCATAAGAATTCAAAGTGTAACCAACCAATTTTTTGAAATAAATAAAGCAATAAATTTTGATTTCTTTTTAAAAAATGACGAAATGGAAATATTCGTACATGACTTAAATATAGAATTTGATGGTTTATTAGGTATAGATTTTTTACAACAATATGAGTGTTTAGTTGATTTAAAAAATAGAAAACTAATAACCAAATATATAACTTTGCCATTATACAAAGAAAACGAAATTGTCAATAAAATAACTATAGAATCAAGAACTGAACAAATATTCAAGTTAAATTGCAATAAAAAAATGCTGAACTAATTTTACATTCACAAGAAATAGAAAATGTATTATTGCCAAATTGTGTAATCAAAACGAATGAAAAAGGTGAATTTTTAACGTCAAATTTAAATTAAAGCGAACAAAAGAAAAGAATAATTTTTGATGAATTAATAATTGAACCTTTTATTGAAAATAGTCCAGTAAATAAGAATCAAACATTAATTTTAAATCTGCAAAAAGAAAACTTATATTCAAGACAACAACGAGTCGAAAAATCCTTGCGTTTAGAACATGTAAATTTTGAAGAAAAAGAAGCAATTACCGCCTTATGTAAACAATATTGTGATATATTTTATTTAGAAAATGATGAATTAACGTTCACAAATACTGTAAAACATAAAATAGATACCGGACAAACCAAACCAATTGCAACAAAGTTATATAGATACCCTTATGTCTACAAACAAGAAGTAAAAACTCAAGTAAATCAAATGTTAAAACAGGGAATAATCCAACCCTCATCCTCACCTTGGTCCTCTCCAGTATGGGTAGTCTCCAAAAAGTTAGACGCTAGTGGTAAGCAAAAATGGAGAATGGTTATAGATTACCGCAAATTAAATGAAGTCACGGTAGATGATAAATATCCGTTCCCCAATATAAATGATTTACTCGACAAATTAGGACATTGCTGTTATTTTACAACCCTTGATCTGGCATCAGGTTTTCATCAAATTGAGATTAATCCAGCAGATATAGAAAAAACCGCGTTTACAGTTGAAAATGGTCATTATGAGTTTAAAAGAATGCTATTTGGTTTAAAAAATGCACCCGCGACCTTTCAACGAGTTATGGACAATATTTTAACCGGCATACAAAATGAACGAGCATTTGTATACATGGATGACATCATATCTTATGCTTCATCATTAACAGAACACATACAAAGATTAAGAGAATTATTCGAAAGACTAAGAAATTCAAATCTTAAATTGCAACACGATAAATGTGAATTTTTGAAAAAAGAAGTTGCATACTTAGGTCATATAGTGACAGAAGAAGGTGTAAAACCCAATCCAGAAAAAATAAGAGCAGTCAAAGAATTCCCAGTACCAAAATACGCAAAAGACGTGAAAAGTTTCCTAGGTTTAGCAGGATACTATAGAAGATTTATAAAAGATTTTGCCAAAATAGTCAAACCTTTAACTGAATTATTAAAGAAAGATATAAAATTTAATTTTGATGAACATTGCATAAAATCATTTGAAACACTGAAACAAACATTAACAAATTATCCAATTTTACAATATCCTGATTTCGAAAAAGAATTCAATATTACTACAGACGCAAGTAATTATGCGATAGGAGCAGTACTATCACAAGGAAAAATAGGAAAAGATTTGCCTATAGCATACGCATCTAGAACTCTGAATGCTCACGAACAAAAATACTCGACAATCGAGAAAGAATTACTAGCAATAGTATGGGGAGTTGCTAAATATCGGGAATTCGTCTACGGGACAACCTTCAACCTATACACAGATCACCGCCCGATAACATGGTTATTTAATGTAAAGGATCCAGGTTCAAGACTCGCAAGATGGAGATTAAAATTGGAAGAATATAATTATCAAATAATATACAAACCAGGTAAACAAAATACCAATGCCGATGCCTTATCTCGAATAAGAATTAATCATCTCAGAGATTATTCAAAAATATTCTACGTAAGTCCAATAAAACAAGAAGAAGAAGAAGAAGAAAATGAAGAAAGACCGGATACTCCAAATACAGAAATCGGATATGAAACAATATTAGAAGAATATAACATTTTTAAGAAACTACACGAATCAAAATCATTAATTGATTATTCTAAATGTAATTTTACTAATGAGAAATTTCTAGATAAACACCAAAAAAGAATCATATCATTCTTAAAGCCAGGCGAATTAACTGATTCACAATTTAAAATAGCTGATGATTTAATTGACTTAAATACAATGTATGAAGAACACAGAATAAACGTCGTCACATCAAAATGCAATCCTAAACGAAAGTATTACCTTATCATCGTTCCACATTTAAATCCTGACCAAGCAATCTTTGAAATTCTTTACTATAATAAAGAGATATTGTTAGAAAACAATAAATACTATATGGAAGAATTAAAAAATGTACCAATTTTAGAAATGCTATCTTTTATTTTTTACGATAATGAAATAGAATTTATAACTTGTAACCCAAACATTATAACCCCAGAAGAAGAACAAAGAAATATAATTATCGAAGAAAATCATACGGGCAAACTAAACATGCATAGAGGTATCCAAGAAACAGTAACAAGAATAAAACGAAAATATCAGTTGGAAAATTTAACCAAAGACGTTGAAAATTTCATAAAAAATTGCGAAGTAATGTATTAAATCCAAAGCTTGTAGAAAAAATCTATCAAATCCCTTAGTAATAACAGAAACACCAAAAACACCGTTGGAACGCATTAACCTCGATATATTAGAAATACCAGAGAAAAATTATGTACTTGTAATAAGAGATGAATTTTCCAAATTCACCCAAGCTTATCCAATTGAAAATAAATCCGCGAAAAATTTTGTCAATACACTATTATTATATTTTATGCACTACGGTACGCCACTAAGAATACATTGTGATAGAGGTAAAGAATTCGATAACCAATTAATGAGAGATCTATGTACTCTTTATAATATTAAACTAACATTTACATCAGTCAATCATCCACAGAGCAATGGCTCAATCAAAAGATTTATGAGTACCTTATTGGAAATGATAAGATCAACAGTTATTGAAAAACCGAGAGATCATCCACTAACATGTATCCCATATGCGGTTAAATGCTACAATAATTCTATAAGTAGTACCCATGGCTACACGCCATATGAACTAATTTTTGGTCACACAAATTCAAGACCACCTGAAAAATTATTTAATCAAGAAGAACTAGTTTCAAAATATATAACAAACAAAATAATAAAATTTCATATTTTTATAAAGTAGCAAGAGAAAAAACAATTTTGAAAAATTGAAATCTAAAGAAGGTCATGATCAAAAAGCGAAACCAAAACCAAAGGATATTGAAGTAAATGATTTTATATTCATAAAAGAGTCACAGATAAAACATAAATTAAGTAATAAATCGAATGGTCCTTATAAAGTGATACAAATATTAGGAAATAATGCCTTAAAAATCAAAGACTTAGAAACGAACAGAGAATTTACAATTAACTCAGATCAAGTTAGCTCTTTCTTTTCAGATGAAATACATCATCATTCTTGGTGTACTAATCACAGTAAGTCAAGCAAGTATTTATGAAATTTCAACTCTAAATAACACTCTAGGAATACAGTATTATCATGAATCAGACTTAAAAATATCAAATGAAAAATGGAAATTACTAGTTGTCAAAGACATTTCAATTCTATTAGATTCTTTCAAAAATGATATCTCAGTTTTAAACCACATAAAGCAATTAATTGAAAGAGACACTCCAAGACTTATAGCATTTTACACTGAAGTCAAACCTCATATTACAATGTTAAACAAAATAATAATGGCAATCAGTCAAAAATTCAGTGAAATTAAAAATGATATTAACTCTTATGACCCAAAAGAATTTAATTTAAATAACACTCGTACGAAACGATGAGCCTTTAATTTTATTGGTTCAGTATGGAAAGCAATTACGGGAAATCTAGATAGTACAGATGGTGAATACTACGACAAAGTCATAAATGAAGTCGAAGAAGACGAAAGAGCTCTAGAAAATTTACCGAAAAATCAAATCACTCTAACTAATTCTGTAATAAAAAACTTTAACTATACAATACGTAAATTACAAATAGATGAGCAAACATTCAATGAAAATCTCCACAAAATAGAAAACGCTTATTTTAACATATCAGATAACCAAAATTTTTATGATTCAAAGCTTCAAATTATAAATATATGTGAACAATTATTAGAGTCATTCATTCTAATAGAAAATGAACTTAACGATATCATTGATTCAGTCACATTCGCAAGACTCAAAAGCATCCATCCATCGGTAATTCAACCCGAAGATCTTATATTCCAATTAAGACTAATTTCCACAAGTTTAAGCACACATGTTTTACCAATGTTGCCAAATCTAGAAAATATTCCAAAATACCTTGATATAATTGAACTAATTGTAATTGTAATTTTTTAGATTTAAAATTGAAAAAATTAAAAAATTCAAAATTAAAATTAGTAACATTACATTGGTTGAAACTTACAATTTGTTTAATTAGATTGCGGGTTCTTGCATTTCCATTATATTTTCATCTCGAATTGAAGATCTTCTTCGTGGTCTGGTAACGGAAGAGTTTTTGATTCATACTGATCAGTACTATCACCTACAAAAATATTTGCAGTGCGTTATGTTACAACCTGTATGTTAATAAACAACACCTCGAAACTTTTGGATTTTTTACGTATACAGCATTTGAATTAACTTTTAAAGTTATTAATGTAGCACTGCCAGAATACTTCAATATAAAAACCAACATTAATATATTGTAATAAATTCTCCACTCCGTCCCTGGCGAGTAACGTGAAACATGCCATTCCAATACGACAGCAATCGCTGGGAGGAAAAAAAACAAGGACTGCAATCTTCTAATGAAGACAAAAGCTCAATCTCGAAATAACTCGACAACTGTAAAGGTGACACTGGATTTTGCTAGAAGAATAAGGTACGGAGTTTAAAAGGAGCGGCCCAGCATCTGAGAGCAGTTAGTTTTGCGAAGAGCTTATATCGTGTAATTATTTTGTTGTGACAATTTGATGTAAATACAATTTTCTAGAAAGTGATAGTGGATATTAGTTTTACAATTTTAATTGAACCCACGGAGTTTATAACAACTTGGTGATCAGAAGTGAGAGATTAAGTGATGTTAAAATCATAAATTGATTTATGGCCACAACGCGTAGTATGGAAAAAGAAAAAAATAGACGAGACTACAAACACAATATTCCAACTGGTTACGGATGGACTAGACGAAAAAATACCTCAGATCCTGGAAAAACGTGACAAGAAGGAGAAACAACATCAAGAAGAAATTCAACAAAGGTTAGTGTTTCTACGATGAAAAGCGAACAACAAAATCTTGTCACTACCATGGAAAATAAACAACAAAATCTTGTTTCCACGATGAAAAGTGAACAACAAAACTTAATTGAAGGATTATTTTCGAAATTTGAAGAAAAACAAGGCCTAACTGAAGAAAAAAGACAACTGAAATTGGAGCAATTAATGCAAATATTAGCACAAGTTAACAAAACAGTTAAAAGAATGCAAATAGTTGAGTCAGACATAAAAGAAATAAATGATGACATTAAGACCATAAAAAATACCGTGTATACTCTTGAAATCAAAGTAGATTCCATCCAAAGTCAAGTAAAATTTGAAATCAGTTCAATTCAAAACAGAGTTCAAGACCAAATCAGTTACATTAAAAAAACAGTACAAAGTGAAGCACAAGATAAAATCATTGCCATCCAAAACAAGGTAGAAACAGAAACTAAAATAATTTGGTCAAGTGCGGGTTGGACTCGCATACTAAGTGATCCGTACCACCTTCAAAATTGGCTTGATTTTTATAAGAGTACATATGTATTTATTTTTCTAATTTGGCACCCAAAAATTTATATTAGAGTTTTATTTTACTAATAAACTTTCAGGGAAGCCTTATCTACTGTCTGAATTTTGAGGCTCTATAGATTGGAAGATAAAGGGCAAAGTAGGTCAAGATTTAAATTATAAACTATTAAATCTGTTATTCAAATTATTTCAAAATACAAATAAAATCTATTTTTCAAAATTTAATTAGTGTAGTTTCTAAAATGGATGTTAAGTCGGTTTTTAATATTATTGCTAATATCTTTTAAACAAATGATTTAAAAATATGATATATTGGTAATTCACATTGTGAGCCTTTTATTTGATATATTACATGATGCATTTGAAAATTAAATTTTTATTTTCCATTTAATTGTATAATTTGTCCCTAAAATTACTATGGAGGTTTTCTAATAATTTTTATTATAAATTACAAGTGAGCCCCAGTATCCCTAATTATTTTCAAAATTTTAGGTAGTATGGTTTCGGAAATAAAGCGAGAAATAATTGTATTCCTCATAAAGAGCCCCTTCATTTGATATATTGCATGATGCGTTATAAAATATTTTTTATTTTCCGTTTAATTCTATAAGTTGGCCCCCAATATTAATATTAGGGATTTCTTCGTATTTTTCCTGTAAACAAAAAAAATTAAGTCTTATAGTTTGGGGAATAAAAATTTAAAAAAATAAATCTGTATTGGTCATAATGAGCCCTGTGATTTGATATATTACATGATCCGTTACAAACAAGTTTAATTTTTTATTTTCCATTTAATTCTATAATTTACCCCCCAAAATTAATATTAGGGGTTTCTCCTTATTTTTCCAGTAAAGTTCAGGTAAGGC
Organism: Octodonta nipae; assembly: GCA_034190945.1. Taxonomy (NCBI): domain Eukaryota; kingdom Metazoa; phylum Arthropoda; class Insecta; order Coleoptera; family Chrysomelidae; genus Octodonta; species Octodonta nipae. The sequence goes on from CM067220.1 coordinate 38,383,085, forward strand.
GCTATACCTCTATTTTTTTCAAAACTTTACAACTTATGATTTCGGGGATAAGGAGGGGGGGAATGGGTAATTTTTTTATATTTTTGTTAATATCTTTTAATTAATTTATTTTAAAAATATAAAAAAAATATATTTGTTTTTGTCCTAATAAGCCCTTTTATTTGATATATAACATGATGCGTTAGAAACAATTTTAATTTTATATTTTCCATTTAATTAAGGGATTTGCTCCCCAAAATTAAAAGTAGAGGTTTCTCCTTATTTTTCCAGTAAACTTCAGGTCAGACTGTATAGCTCTAATTTTTTTCAAAACTTTACGTTTTATAGTTTCGGAGATAAGGGGGGTGAATGGGTAAATTTTCGTTAATATCTTTTAAATTAATTTTTTTAATATGAAAAAAAATATATTTGTGTTCCTCAGAATGAGGCTTTTCATTTGATGTATTACATGATGCGTTTTGAAAATTTTTAATTTCTAAATTTTTATTTAATTCTATAAACTGACCTCCAAAATTAATATTAATGGTTTCTCCTATAAAGTTCGGGCAACGTTCTATATTTTCCTTTTTTTTTTTCAAAATTTTAGGCTCAGTAGTTTTGGAGATCAGGGGGGGAACGGTCAATTTTTTTAGTTTTTCACCAAACTATACATTGATACCAAATTTCAACCACTTCCGTCCAGTAGTTTAGGAGAAAATTACTGTGGTGTGACAGAGGCAAAAATCCGGAGTGATATTATAAGGGTATCCGTATATTGTATATACGGAACCCTAAAAATTCAAGAGGACTTACTGCGAAGAAAATACCAGAACACCACGAGTATCAAAGGTTCCGTCAGCAAACCACCCAAATTTGATCGTAGTTCATCTTGGCCCATGTATAAACGGCAATTTGAAGCCGTGGCTACAGCTAATGGATGGGATAACCAAGAAAAATCTACCTCACTTGTAATTTTTAAGAGGTCCGGCCTTAGAACTCCTCCCAAGAATTCCAGTCGATGAACAAGACAATTTTGCTAAGGTCAACGCCATCCTGGACAAAAGATACGACAATCAATCCCTGAGCCAAGTATACCAGGTGCAGTTAAGTGGAAATACGCAAAAATCCGGAGAGAGCTTTCGAAAATTCGAAGCAGAGATTAGACTGTTAGTACACTTGTCCTACCCAGACCTGCCTGAGGAGACGAAAGACCAGTTGACCACACAGAGATTCATAAACGGTATCAGAGATGTGGAAGTATAAAGAAATCTAAGACTTAGTGGCGTGAAGAAAAGTAATTTATTTATTAGGGTTTATTGCCCAACAGCTAACCATTAACAGAGCAATATATAAAATAAGACCATGACAGTATAACAAAATAGCAACAAGTAAAACACAATTAAAATACAAGTACAACTATGTAAAATTTAAAATTATATAAAAAAGGTATAAAATTATAAATAATCGTGACATTTATTTTTTAGTTCGAATACACTACAACAAAACAAATCACACAACTTATTGGCATTTCACAAATTTTATTAATTGCAGATTTCAACAAGATATTGGTCTGAGCTCTTTTGCAGAAAAATGTGTTAATTTCTCTAGCTGATACTCTTGGAACCAATATATCAAATTGCCTTAATAAAAAGGACAGTCAACTTTGCTAGTTAATAATTTGTGAAGATAAAATACAGAGAGTTCTTTTCTGCGTTTCTGAAGGGAGACAAAATCAAATCGGCTTAATAATTCAGTGTAATTACATCATCTGGGCGGATATAGCCCGGTTAACTTAAAACTTACAAACTTTAAAAAAAAATTGTACCTGTTCAATGGATAATATAGATTGAGAGTAAATAGGACTCCAGATTAAAGACGCATATTCTAATTTGGATTTAACTAAACTATAAAATAATGTACATAAAGCTGCAATATTGTTAAAATTTTTACTGCTTCTAATGATAAACCAATATAAACGATATGCGGAATTAACAATGGAATTAATATGAAAATTGAAAGTTAATTGATGGTCGAAATATACACCTAAATCCTTAATAATCTTAGTTCTCTCTAAAACAACATTGTTTATTGCGTACGGATATTTTAACGGACTTACTTTATGAGTATAAGTAAAAATTTTGCATTTGTTTATATTTAGTTGCAGACAATTTTTGATGCACCAATTATATAAGAAATTTAATTGTGTTTGTGAAGAGTGAGGCAATCGCCTAAGTTGCATATATTCTTATAAAACTTTAAATCATCTGCAAACATTAATACATGACCATCTAATTTATCACCCATGTCATTTATGAAAATTTTAAATAATTAAGGTCCTATGTTGGACCCCTGAGGCACACCGCTTGATGAATAATAAAAATGAGAGAAATATTCACCGTAGTAAACATATTGGGAGCTACGTTGGAATGGTGGAGCCCGTACACTCAGCTCATGACTACTTAGTTGGACGGGCTGTAGTTAAAACCGGGCGAGAATACCAATTAGAGTACTTAATTTGTCCAACAACGACTTCAGAATTGACAATGGTCAAGAGATAGCTTGTTTCGAGCCAGTAGAGGCCATCATCAATTGCGAAGAAGAGTACCAGACATCGGTGAAGGAGACAGGGCCCAGTAAAGAGTTTCTACAACAGTTTGCCGACCATTTGAAACACCAGCCATGATGGAACCACCGGTCGGATCTGGACCATTCAGCACTGTTGTTGCCCCAATGGTAGTCGTCTAGGTGGTATTTTGATGGGCTGAGACTTTCCGGTATCTATTCAGTGCTGAATAATGTTGGTGCGACAGGTAGTTCCATCTTCCCTGTAAAACATTTGCCAGTGCTTTGTTATAAATTTCTTGGCTTTCTTCTGTTCCTTTGGTGTTAGGTGTGTCATATAATAATAATAATAATAATAAGTCTCTCGGAAAACAACTTTAATTGACATAGCAATTCCTAACAACAATAATATAAATATCAAGCAGGCTGAGAAAATAACCAAATATAGAGATTTGGAATTTCAAATAAAGACTCAGTGGAACATGAACAACACACGAACTGTACCAATTGTTATGTCAACGACAGGACTAGTCCCAAAACATCTCTTAAACAATTTAAAATACCTCGGTCTGGACGAACACCTTTACAAACAAATGCAAAAAGCCGTCCTGTTAGGAACAGCCCGGACGGTCAGAAAATTTATGGGGAACTGCAGCCACGACGCCAACCACGGGCCTGATAACCTGGCAAGGGCTCCCACAGAGCTAAACCCTTTTGATATGTAGTATATCTGGGGTTTAGTGAATTTTCCCCTTTAGAGGGAGTGTGATGCCATACATTGTATGGTCAAGTCGGATAATAATAATATATAATAATAATGTTTATTTCTCAAAAAAATCACAATAAACAATCAATAATAATACCTATATTATTTTAAGAATTAACATAATAATAATTACACGCCACTAACATTTAGATTGATAAATAAACAATGGAATGTCACCAGAAGGTAATACCTTGAGTAGGACAGAGAAAATCAGTACAGTAGCACTTATATCATTTTTTACACAAAAACAAAAAATAATATCTACATTAACAATACTAACATATTTTACCACAATAAACCGTAAGCAATTGATATCTCAAAAATTAACTCCTTTTACGCGATTCAAGTAGTCCACAAGTAAAGTGTAATTAAATTATTTTTTTATTATTAATTTATATATTAGTAATATTTAACATGTAATAGTTTTATAGTTTTAACAAATTCCTATTAGTTGTAATATTTTTCTTCTGTTTACATTAAATATCCATCTTTTAACTTTATTTGTAAATTCCATATATTAAGAAGACATCTTAATATCATACGGCAGTATATTGTATATTTTAGGCAAAATAAACATAAATGACCTTTGCCCTTTGATATGGTCAGCAAACTCTTTACCTGTCTCCTTCTCTGACGTCTGGTACTCTTCTCCGCAATTGATGATGGTCTCTGCTGGCTCGAAACAAGCTATCTCTTGACCATTGGCGATTCTGATGTCGTTATTGGATAAATTCATTACTCTAATTGGTATATCTCATCCGGTTTTAACTATAGCCCGTCCAACTAAGTAGTGAGCTGAGTGTACGGGCTCCACCATTCCAATGCAGCTCCTAGGATTGCTTTCTAGCTGCCCATGAATAATCTGTTCCGTTCGACCGGGAATTCTGGCTGAGGATTTTGCCATAATTTTTATGGAGGTGGCTGAATTGTTGACGGGCCGTGTAAATACAAATTCCTCGTTTAGGAACCGAAGTACATCACATCTTGGGTCGAACATAAATCCATGCTAGCTGATTAGGTCCATACCCAGTATAAAATCGTCCTCAATATTCGTTACCAGGACCCTATGCCGGATTCGGTTGTTCCCTATCTGCAGTACTATATCTACTTCACCCTGTTTTGACGTGTACTCACGATGATGATGGTAATTGCTCGGCCATTGATCATGCCCCTGATGACTACGCTGCTGCTATATCGGCAAAATCCTCGGATGGATAATGTTTTGGGTGCTGATGGAGGGTTAGTCAGCATTCGCCCCCTTATGATGACTGGATGACGGTCCCTGGACATGTGGTTGTTTTGTTAGTTACCCGTTGTCGGTGATCGTTCAGATAGCCTGGCTCTGCAGTCGCGTTAGAAGTGTCCACATTGGTAACATGCTCTTCTGGTATCAGTTCTCTGTGACTGTTGTCATAATTTGTTAATACCAGCCAACAGTGCTTGAAATGGTGACTCTGGCTCTTCCTGGTTAAAGGAAACTGCTCGGACTCTCGGTTTGGATATTTTCATCACGGCCTCTACTTCCAAAGCCCGAAGTAGAGCTTCATTACTCTTCTTGATGCCACTAAGCCTTAGATTCATTTGTACTTCCACATCTCTCATGCCGTTTATTAAATTCTGTGTGGCCAATTGATCTTTAGTTTCCTTTGGCAGGTCTGGGTAGGACAAGAGTACTAACCGTCAAATTTCTGCTTCGAATTCTTGAAGGCTCCCTTCGGATTTTTGAGTTTTCCCTCTTAGTTGCACCTGGTATACTTGACTCGGGGATTGATTGTCGTATGTTTTGTCCAGGATGGCGATGATCTTGTTGAAATTGCCTTGTGTATCGACTGAAATGCTTTGGAGGAGCTCTAATGCCGGACCTCTTAAGGAAATTGCAAGAGACGTAGATTTTTCGTGGTTATCTCATCCATTAGCTGTAGCCACGGCTTCAAATTGCCAAGATGAGCTGCCATCAAATGTGGGTGGTTTACTAAACGAATCTTTGGTACTCACGGGGTGCTGGTATTTCCTTCTCTGCAAATCTTGTTGTAATTGTTTAATTTCGGTTTCCACTTTGTTTTGGATGGCACTGATTTTATCTTGTACTTAACTTTTTATTGTTTTTTTAATGGAACTGATTTGGTCTTGAACTGTGTTTTGAATTGAAATAATTTCAAATCTTACCTGGCTTTCGATGGATTCAGGTCATCTACTTTGGTAAGATACTTAATCTCATCATATATCTCTTTTATGTCTGACTCAATTATTTGCGTTAATTGTTCAAATTGCAGTTGTCTTTTTTCTTCTAATATTTTAAATTCATTTTGTCTCGTCAATTCAATTTGATCTTATTTTTCTACAAATTTCGAGAATATTCCCTCATTAAATTTTGTTGTTTTTCGTCCATGGCAGTGACAATATTTGCTAATTCTAGTTTACGTTTTTCATCAAAATATTTCACTAACATCTGTTGAATTTTTTCTTGATGTTGTTTCTCTTTCTTGTCACTTTTTTCTAGGATCTGAGTTATTTTTTCATCTAGTCCATCCGTAACCTGTTTGAATATTTTTTTGGTAGCATCATCCATTTTTTCTTTTTCCCTACTTCGGGTTTCCATAAATCAAATTGCGATTTTAACTGCACTTAATCGTTTACTTCTGATCACTAAATTGTTATAAACTCCGTGGGTTCAAATAATTAAAACTAATATTCACTGCACTTTCTAGAACTCTTATTTAATCGTAAAACATCAACTATCTACAACATCTGATTCTATACAATCACATCGAAACCACAACAATAGATAAGCTGAATGCAATAAAACTAAACACTTAAATACGAGTATTGGAGTAACTAGAAGCGAAAGCAGAAGGCTACGAGAATTATGCGAACCTGAAGAGGGCAGATGCGACTCTGCCGAAACGTCGTCATTTTACTATCGATCCCGGCAGGGATCAGCTACCAACTACGCGGATGAATCCCCGGAAACCATCTAATACATTTAGTGACCGAGAAAACTTAAAAAACAAATATATATATATATATATATATATATATATATATATGTAGCTCTCTTGATGGTCCGGGTGTTCGTCCATTGAAAGTTTTGTCCTGTAAAGGAACGGTCGCCTGACGTTTCGCCAAAATCTCACTTGGCATTTTCATAAGGCTTTTCCTCTTCTTCCAACACGAAGGGTGCTGCAGGTTCGGACCTTTCCGGACTAGTTCGTATCCGAGATCGTCGGCTAGGTCGTTCTCCGCTTGGCCTGCTCTCTGTGGCGTCTGAAGTGAAAGTGAGCTCCGATTTGTGCGCGCCGCTATTTATGCTATCTCCCGACTCCCCTCCTATTTCTTTGCCCCACCTCCGATTGTGTTGAGGGGGCGGTGCCGTTTGTTTTGATTGGGTGACACCATTGCGTTGTCGCAAATTGTATCGATGACGTGGTTCTGTTTGTACCGATGGCGGCCGCAGACGTTCGTTGGAATCGTTCGCATAATTCTCGTAACCTTCTGCTTTCGCTTCTAGTTACTCGAATACTAAGATTTTCAGAAGCGCTCGCGCTGTTATATAGTCGCGGCTCGGCTCCTATTGGTTGGCACCGTGAACGGCTGCATGTGATTGGCCCTGGGCCCTGCGAACCGACCTGAAGAGGGCAGATGTGACTCTGCCGAAACGTCGTCATTTTACCATCGATCCCGGCAGGGATCAGTTATCAACTAGGCGGATGAATTCCCGGAAACCACCTAAAACATTTAGTGCCCGCGAAAACTTAAAAACATATATATATATATATATATATATTGTTGTAAAGTCCGTGGGTTCAATTTAAAATTATAAAACTAATATTCACTTTCACTTTTCTTGAAATTTTTATTTACATCCAATGTACAACAGCTGATTCAAATATCACAATAACAATGTTATATATAAGCTCTTCGCTCCATCAACTCCTTCGCGATCGTGACCTCCTTCCTTTATAAAACCAACATAGGAAATTCTCGTAAAAATCATCATCACTCCTACATGTGCCGAGTCTTCTCGAGAATCATTTTTTATCTTAAAGCGTTTGTTGTCGTACTGAAATGAAACAGGGTCGGCTTTGGGTAAATTTCGTAACACTGCCCCCCCTGTAATTCTGATCGTCCCGATAAGAAACATCCCCTCCGTGGTAGGGAGCTAGTCGATCTAAATGAACCACCTTCAACTTAGCCTTGGGGTTTCGACGGATCCGGTAGACGACGTCATTAAGCCTCTTGACCACCTCGTATGGTCCATCGCAGGCGGGTGTAAGCTTTGGGGATTTACCCTTGCTCCGTTGGGGGTTGTACAGCCAGACTTTGTCTCTCTCCTGAAACCCGACTGAATTGGCCTTGAGGTCGTATTGCGTCTTCATCCGGTCACTGGTGGCTAACATCTGCATTCGGGCTAATTCGGGTATTGCCAGCATGTTATATCGGAGCTGGTCGGCATAATCCTCGATGTCTTGGGAAGGTTCTCCGGGGGAGCCAAATGCCAAATCGCAGGGTAATCGCAGTTCCTTTCCGAATAAGACCCTGGCTGGGGTCAGGCCTGTACTATTATGTACGGCAGAGCGATATGCCAAAAGGAATAGCGGAATATGTTCATCCCAATCACGCTGGTTATTGAACCTTTCCACCATTCCGTCTGACTGTGGGTGCAATGGTGTTGTTCTCGTTTTCCTGATCCCTAACATCGTGCAAACCTTCTGGAATACATTCGATTCGAAGTTACGCCCCTGGTCTGAATGTAGTTCCATCGGGACGCCAAACCTGCTAAACAGTTGTTCTACTAGCACCGTCGCTACCGTGGTTGCCTCTTGGTGGGGTTTCGCATATGCCTCAGGCCATTTGCTGAAGTAATCCATTGCGACCAGAATGTATTTGTTCCCCCTCTCAGACGCGGGAAACGGACCGGTGACATCGATGGCAATTCTCTCAAATGGGACGCCCACATTGTACTGCTGCATTCTGCCCTTGGTCCGCGTCTTCGGGCCCTTACTGGCGGCACCGGTGACACATTTGCGGCACCAAGCTCTGACGTCTTCAAAGTAATTCACCCAGTAGTACCGCTGGCGAACTTTGTCTAGGGTTTTATTCATGCCCAGGTGGCCTCCGGTAATTGCATCATGTACTTCGGTCAGGATGGCTGGTACCTTTTTCTTCGGAACTACCAGTTGGGACTTGGTTTCTCGTCCATCAGTGCTTTCCCAAACTCGCTTGAGCATTCCATTGTCTACTCTTAGAGAGTCCCACTGACCCCATAACGATTTCAGATTAGCTGTAGCCACGGCCTCAAATTGCCGTTTATACATGGGCCAAGATGATCTGCCATCAAATATGGGTGGTTTGATAACGGAACCTTTGGTACTCACGGTGTGCTGGTATTTATCTCTCTGCAAACCTTGTTGCAATTTTTTCATTGCTGTTTCCACTTTATCTTGTACTTCATTGTGTACTGCGTCTTTAATTGAACTGATTTCAACTTTTACCTGGCTTTGGATAGAACTTATTTCAAATTTCACCTGGTACTGGATGGAATCGATGTCATCTACTTTGGTTACAAGAGTATCCACAGTATTTTTTAGGATCTTTATGTCATCGTTTATTTCTCTTAGGTCTGATTCCACTATTTGCATTCGTTCATTAACTGTGTCATTAACTTGCGATACTATTTGCATTAATTGTTCAAATTGCAGTTGTCTTTTCTCTTCAGTTACTTTAAAATCATTTTGTCGTTTTTCTTCTAGTATTTTAAATTCATTTTGTCTGTGTTCATCTAATAATTTAAATTCATTTTGTCGTTTTAGTTCAAGTTGATCTTGTTTTTCTACAAATTTCGAGAATAATCCTTCCATTAAATTATCTTGTTTTTCTTCCATCGTGGAAACAATATTTTGTTGTTTTTCTTGCATCGTGATGACAAGATTTTCTAATTCTATTTTGCGTTTTTCATCAAAAGATTTTACTACACTTTGTTGTATTTCTTCTTGATGTTGTTTCTCCTTCTTGTCACGTTTTTCTAGAATCTGGGCTATTTTTTCGTCTAGTCCCTCGGTAACCTGCTTGACTATTTTTTGGTAGTTTCGTCCATACTACGGGTTTCCATAAATCAAATTAGGATTTTACTGCACTTAATCCTTTACTTCTGATCACCAAATTGTTGGGTTCAATTTAAAATTATAAAACTAATATTTACTTTCACTTTTCTAGAAACTTTTATTTACATCGAATATACAACAGCTGATTCAAACATTACAATAACAATGTTATATATAAGCTCTTCGCTCCATCAACTCCTTCGCGATCGTGGCCTCCTTCCTTTATAAAACCAGCATAGAAAATTCTCGTAAAATCATCATCACTCCTACAGGTGCCGAGTCTTTTCGAGAGCCATTGTTTATCTCAAAGCGTTTGTTGTCGAGTCGGCTTTGGGTAAATTTCGTAACAAAATATATATATATATATATATATATATATATATATATATATATATATATATATATATGTTATATCAAACTTCTCAAAATTGAGTTTTTAAAAAAGATTTTATTAAAATAAACAAAACAATTATAACTTTAAAATAAAAAATGAAAATAACAATATAACTGACAAAAGTTCTGAGTAATAATGAATACAACATTAGAGCAGTTTTACAATTTATAACATATAATATGCCGAATAAGCAAAGTCGACGCTGCAATTCCCACGGATGTTGGCGGCGCCGTAATATGACACCACACGTGTCGCTGAGTCAGCTGGGAATGTTGAACTATCGTTGCGATATAAGTTCGTGCTAAGTTAATAGTATAAACTTATATAACAACTCCTATCCATATAAAAAAGTTGATGGTATATCATCAACTTTTAGGGGAAGTTCTGAAGTTCCATACATTGGGTTGGATCTAGGAGGCTGTGCAGCTTTCCCGTGGACTTAGGCTTTGATGGGCCTGGAAGTGGAGCTGACTCGGCATCGAGGCTGGACTTAGTGGTCTTCCTGAACCTTGTCTTGATTGGTTTGGTACAAAGGAACATAATCACAATTACTGTTAATGTGATTGTGGTAATTGTGAGCCATGATGTATGCTTCTCCAATGGTGATTGATTCATGAGCTTTTCCAATTCCATTGAATATTGGGCAAGCTTATGGTTGGCAACATTTAGATCTGTTACATCTAAATCCTTCAATTGTAGGGGTTTTAATTTGGGAAGTTGATTTGCGGCTGGCATGCCGTCACAGCAGCTATACGGGATGTCCACTGGATGGTTTTTGAAAGTGATGTCCTGGATGTTCTTTGACGTTCTCGTAGCATGTACCCTGATGTTGTCAATAAAGGCATTGCAATCGGACTTGATTTGCAATAGCGAATTTGTCGTGATGGTCTGCGTTACGACATCTTGTCCCTTACATTTGATGGCTATAGGTAGTGGTCTGGAAATTGAGATCAACCAGAGGTTTATGTCGATCTCTTGTATGTTATATTCATCCGCATAGAATATGGAAGTTTTGCAGGTTGCTGGAAATGTGGCAGGCTGTCTGAGAAGCTGGCCTTCGCAGATGGCATCTTTGTCTATTGGGTGTGATATAGCTTTGGAACAAATCTTATGATATTTAGTTAAAGGCTTGCAGTCACCCAGGTCTTCGAAGGATGTGTATAATAATGAATCGTCATCTCTCGCGATAAATTTTGTCTTTATTGAAAGTATATGATGAAACCCTGTTTGATCATCCAAAATTGGGATCGGAAAAAGGTGGTAAAGGGTGTAAATCTCAGGATCAACTAAAGGAATTTTGAGTACAAAAATGATTTTGGTGTTGATTTGAAAAGCTTCCAATTCTATCAAATCAATGTACTGAGCAACATTTGAACTGTAAATAGGAAGTGGTAAATTATTTTCATGTAATGACTGAGAAATCTTTTGAAGGGAATCGACCAAATCTACTGGGGTTATGATCGAACTATGTAAAATTTTTAAGCGGGCGAAAGAGACTGCAGTTAAAACATCATCGAGAGTGTTTTCGATAAATATGTAACTCTCCATTAGGCTTTCACACAGATCCAAGATATTGATTTGAAATTCATGAAAATCAAATTTGAAATGTATAAAATTGACTGCCTTATTTTTTCGATGTTATTCGAGAATAGTTTCTCCTCGGATTGAAATTTTTGTAAAGTGTTGTTGAGGCTCGTAATGACTGAGGTTGTTACAGATATTTGTTTCTTTACTAAGCCCTGAATTTGGTGTTGGTCTTTAGTAATTTTAGTTATACAGTCATTTATGTATTCACCATCTGTTGCGTCTAAGTTTCCTGAAATAGCTTTCCAAACTGATCCCAGTCCGTTAATAAGTCCGCGTTTTCTTCTGTTAGTAGGGTAAGTTTGAGTGTCAGCGAAGATGTCTGTATATTTAGAGTTAACGGATTTAGAAATTTGTTTCAAAAGGCTAACATGTGTTTGTATTTTTGGTTTAAATGATTTTGTATTAGTTGTGTTTTCGTTGATTGTCTCTAAAATTCGGTTTAGTATGGCGTCGTTATTTGAAATAGCACCTCTGAAAGGGCTGAGGTCTTTGAAGACAAGAAGTGACCATTTGTCGTTTGAAATTTTAAGTGTGCCTTCTTCATGGAAGAAAACTCCTATTGTATTGTTAACGGGTGTAAGAGAGTATTGTTGGTGGTTCACGACTGAAAACAGTCCAGAGAATCTGAAAAGAAGGGATTCATTCAATATATGGTTTTAGTCTGTCAAAGTTAATTTTACTGATTTAGTTAGTCTGTAAGTTTATAACGGTGGCAGAGTTTTTTCTTATCGTGGTGATATCAAAAGGTCCATTGAATTTGTTTTCAGATTTGCTTTTAATCTGAGATTTTTTCACGTAAACTTTGTCGCCTACTTTGTATTCTGGTTGGTTAGTCGAAACATGTTTGTCAAATCTAACTTTAGATTTTTGTTTTTGTTGGTCGGTTTTTGAGTGGGCAAGTCTATAATAGTAGTTCATTCTGGTGTTAAGGTCCCTAACATATTTGGAAATAAGTTTTTCCTGATCATATATTGTTTCGGGGGGGTCTACTAGAAGTGTGCCCAAAGATGAGTTTGTAGGGCGTGAAACCAGTAGTCTTGTTTTTAGTGTTCTTGTAGCAGATAACTGCGTAAGGGAGGACGTTGAATGGATGTTCGTCCGGATGTTCAGCTGTATTTACCCTTATCATTTCCGCTAAAGTCGCGTGAAACCTTTCGATAGAACCATTTGATTCGGGATGGTGGACACTTGAAAAGGATAGTTTTATGTCATATAGTTCGCACAGGTCCCTTATGAGAGTGTTATCAAATTCACGTCCATAATCACAATGGATGCGAAGAGGTGTACCGTAATGTTGGAAGAATATTAGGAGGGTGTTTACTACAGTTTTAGCTGTTTTGTCACCAATTGGGTAGGCCTGAGTAAATTTGGTGAGTTCGTCCCTAATAGTCAGTGCGTAGTTTCTAGTTGGATATTCGAAAATATCAATGTTGATACGTTCGAAGGGCGTTTTTGGTGTTTCAGTTATGACAAAAGGAGCACTTAAGTTTTTTCTACAGAACTTTACCTTTTGGCAAGTTTCGCAGGACTTAATAAATTGTTCTACACTTTTGATTAGTCCAGTCCAATTATACTTTTTTTTTATGCGTCGGATGGTCTCGTTAATTCCACGATGAAGGTTATTTTTGCCGCAGTGGTACTGCTGCAGAATAACGGGAATCTCGTCTTGTGAAGGGGTTGTCACAATATTTTGACAAATTTTAAGTTTTACGTCTTTATCCGCAAGTATAAAGGATAGTGTTTCAAGAATCGGTAGTTCTACGTTGTTCTCAATACAAAAAGTTTCGGATTCGTCGAACTGGTCTTGGTTGTTATAGATAATGTTGAAAAGATGTGCAACAACTGTGCCAGGATAAAAGGGTAAAGGGAGAATTAAATATTTTCTATGCCTTACAGTTTTGCTGGCTAGAACGTTTAGAGTGTCAGTAGTGAAGTTTGTGTCTTCCTCGAAAATATCTTCGATGATTTTATCATGCAAGTCATTGAGTTTATTTTGCCAGAAAAAAGTGTCTATTCGTTTGTCAGATTTGTCTAGAAGTTGGGCGTTAGAAATTTCTATTTTTGAATAGTCGATTATCGACTCGGTTTTATACAATTGAACAAATCGATTAAATTCTGTTGTCATGAGTTCGTCATGATCATCGCGTTCTTGATCGTTCTCGGAGTCGTCGGAGTTATCGTGACTAGTACCTGGATCGGGTTGTTTTGGGTCGGTTTCGTTATTTGCGAAAATTTTTATCTTTGAAAGAAAGTCGGTGCATTGTTTGAAGTGATTAATTTTGATACGGGAAAGAGCGTCTGCGTTCAAGTTTACCTTGCCGGGCTTGTATTCGATTTTATAGTTATACTCCTCTAGTTTGAGGCGCCATCTGGCTAGACGACTGCCAGGGTCTTTGATCGAAAAGAGCCAAGTAAGCGGACGGTGATCACACAGGAGTGTAAACTTTCTCCCAAAAAGATACGGTCTGTAGTGCTTGACCGCCCAAACAATGGCTAGCAGTTCCCGAACGATAGTGGAATATCGAGTTTCTGCAGCGCAGAGTGTACGGAAAGCATATGCTATAGGAAGATCTTTTCCTACGGGGCCTTGTGAGAGAACCGCTCCAATTGCAAAAGCACTAGCATCAGTAGTGAGCAGAAATCGTTCTTCTAAATTTGGGCAGATCAAGATAGGGTCAGATACAAGGGCTTGCTTCAATTCGTTGAAGGAAGACTTGCAATCTGCGTCGAAGATGAATTTGACGTCTTTCTGCAGGAGTTTCGTTAGGGGCTTTGAGATCTTGGCGAAATTGGGGATAAAACGTCGGTAATAACCGGCGAGGCCAAGAAAAGATTTAACATCTTTAGGAGTTTGTTTTGAGAAAAATTCTGGATACATTCAACCTTTGAAGGGTTTGGTTTTACTCCTTCTTGGGTGATCAGATGACCTAGGTAAGCAACTTCCTTACGGAGAAACTCACACTTGTCGGGTTGAATTTTCAAGTTTGACTGTCTAAGACGCTTAAAGACTTCTGTCAAACGGGACATATGCTCATGGATGGTTGGTGAATAAACGATAATGTCATCCATGTAAACGAGGCAACGTTCATTCTGGATGCCCAGAAGAATGTTGTCCATGACCCTCTGAAAGGTAGAAGGTGCATTTTTCAGACCAACTGGCATACGAACGAATTCGTAATGGCCATTTTCAACAGAGAAACTGGTCTTGGGAATGTCTTCCTCAAGGATTTCCAACTGGTGGAACCCGGAAGCGAGATCCAGTGTCGAAAAGTTTTGACACTTACCAAGTTGATCGAGGAGATCAGAAATGTTGGGCAGAGGATATTTATCTTCTACAGTGAGTTCGTTTAACTTCCTATAGTCGATAAAAACTCGCCACTTTTGCTTACCAGAAGCATCGAGTTTCTTAGGGACGACCCATACGGGGGAGGACCAAGGAGAAGAGGAGTGCCTGATTATGCCTTGATCAAGCATTTTGGCAATTTGAGTTTTCACTTCCTCCTTATGGACTTGAGGATATCTGTAAGATTTTGTGAAAACGTGCTTGGCATTATTGGTGTCAATTGAATGTTTTACTGCGTTGGTAAAAGACAAAACATCGCCTTCGAGATAGAAAATATCTTCGAATTCTAAACAGAGGTTCGTGATAAGTTCTCGCTCTTCGTCATTAAGGTGTTCTGTACGAATTTGTTCCCTGATAGTTAAGTTTCTGTCTAAGTTTATAGAGTCAGAGTAATCCTGTGTATTCAAACTTAAGAGAGGGTGTGTAAGGTCAAGGGGTTCTAAATGAAGATTGGAAATGTTAACAGTTGTAGGCATTGCGTTCGCGTTTATTATCGAAGTCAGAAATTCTGCTTTTGAATTAACATGTACAACAGCGTTGGGAAGTCGTACTTTGTCAATTACTTGTGTCGGTAAAATTGCGTCGGTGTTTGAAAGTTCACATTTTAGTTTGAAAATTTGTTCGGTACGTGCCTGGATAGTTATTAGATTGTTATAAGTACAATTTGGCATTTTAGTATTGGGAATGTCTGTCGGTTGTGTTTTAGAGTGATTGTGATCGGGCACTTTATGCAAGGGAATAGTTTTGAAGTTCGTAATTAACTGTTTTGATTTTAAGTCAACAATACATTCGTAATGCTCAAGAAAATCAAGACCTAATATTCCATCAAATTCAATATCTAGATTGTAGATAAAAACCTAATGGGGATTACCTAAGGCAAATGGAATAAGGGTGGATTCTGAAATCGGAATTTTCTCGTGAGTAATAACTTGGATTGTCACTTTTTCGGGAAATCGTTGACGGAAATGTTTGACGGTATTTTCTTTAAAAATGGAGATACCAGCACCGGTATCAATGAGAAGTTTGAACTTTTCGGAAGCATCGTGAATGTAATAAAGATAAAGAGAAATGCTTGTTCCGGGAAATTCGCATTTGTGTTGAAGTCTTCCAGATTCAAATTCTGGATTTGGGTTTGGATTTCGGAAATAGTAGTTGTTGAACCCGGGGGCTGATCTAGGCTCGGGAGAGCTAGAAAATCCTGGTATTTGTGACTGTTCAAAGGTGTAACGAAATTATCGTCTGGAGTTTGTTCAATTTCATAATCGACAGGATTTTGACTGAAATCGTCATAAATGTATAGGCTATTTTCAGTATTATAGCCGTAGTCGCTTACTGAATATTCTTGATAATCAGTATTCAGGTGTTCATTGAAATGATGCGTCCTTTCTGGACGATAGTGAGGGTTTGTCTGTATTACAGACGGTCGAAATTGATTTGGTTTAAATGGGGGTCTTTGGAAATTTGTCGGTCGAAATGGTGGACCTTGATGGTTGGGATTATTCGGGGGTGGATTTGGCCTCGAAGTTTGATTTGGCCCTGTAAAATTAGGTCTAAAACTTTGGTTGTAAGATTGAGGGTTGTTTTGCTGCCGCAACCGACAATCTACTGCAATGTGGCCTAATCTACCACAATTTAAACATTTCGGTGGTTGAATGGGTTTTCGGACCTGAAATGTGGGTTTAGGGGGAGCAGATTTGTGAATTTTTTGCTCTTCAAAGTATGATAACTGAAGTTCTCGTCTGATTCGAGAGTTTGCCTCCAGAAGGTCTTTGGGATTGCAGGCACGAATTATTTGGCCTAATCGAGGTTCTAAACCGGTAAGTAATGTGTTCAAAACCATGGTGTCAACGAGAGTGGTTTGAGCGTCTTTCTGCTCGGTGCTCAGACTAGGAGCTTTTTGGATACATGGGTGCATTTTCGCACTCAATACTTGAAGCCTATTATAGAATGTTAGGGAAGACTCATTGGATAATTATTTTAACCGTTGAAGGTCGTGTATTAATGAGGAAAGATCACGAGAATCCCCAAAATGAAGAGTTAAAGGTTGTTTTATTTCGAGATAAGACGCAGGATTCCTCGAGTTGAATAACTGCGCCGCTTTTCCCCTTAATTTATTTTTAATGTGGATTACTAACAAGTATTTTTGTTCAGCAGTTGACATGTTATATGCACAATTGCAAGCATGAATAAATGTGACCAAAGAAATTTGGTCGCCTTCAAACTCTGGAATTAATGAAAATATTTCCGACAACCTATATTTTTCAGTTTCTTCGGCAACAGTGTTGTTTTGTGCTTGTGCCATTTTGATATAATAGAATTAAAAACGAAAAAGGTTTAAATCAAAATAATAAAATGGGATAGAAAAAATGGTATCAATAAAATAAATGGTGTAAAAATCAATAATCAATAAATTTGTAAATGAGGAAATACCAAAGTTTTTTGGACGATAGAATGGTATTAGTAAAATAAAATGTAAATAAAATCAATAAATCAAATAATTCACTCAATCGAATGAATAAAATCAAAGTAATCAATTAAATTATAAAATATTAATGTAATCAAATAATAAATCAGTGATTCAATTCACCGAATTGAAAAAAATATCAAATAATCAAAATATCAAATCAATCAAATATTAAAATCAATTATTAATAAACTTAAACGTTAGACGATTCACTATTACTCACATCAACAGGAACATTGGAAGATCCGTGTTCTCCTTGTTATCGCAGTTGGGACTTCTTCCAGGCTATATATATATATATATATATATATATATATATATATATATATTAATAACTTGATATGTTAACAGTATTACAGTGTTAAACAACACTAGTCTAAGTTTGTTTATTGGCGCTTTATAACTGAGATTGAATATAACCTATTAAATTCTATCGATCCAACTTTTTATATAGCTATACAATATATTTACTATCAAACAATTGAGTCAGGAAAGCAGAAAATTTAATTCGGAAACATAGCTCTTGTAGACTTGTAGAAGGCGAGTAATTCAAAATAAACTATGGTATATAATGACACGACAAGCATATCATGACTCAATCAAATGCCGATATAAGAACTCTTGGGTAAATATTAAACAAAAAAACAGTATCAGAATTATTCGAAACAAACTAAGTCCTCAAGCAGTGGTGTAGATTATCTCTAACTCTGTTTAACATACATGTTATGAGCGAATGGAAAAAGTGGTCAAACCGGGATTAAAAATTAATAAAGCATCACATAAAAAGGCTCTCTTCTAAGCTGATGACTTAGCTATTATACAAGAAACCGATGGCGACGTACTAAAATCAGTACACCAACTGAATAATTTGTGTAAAACATGTAATGTAAAAGTATCCTACAAAAAACTTTTGTTTTGACCTTTATCACCTTAGATTTAAACTAATTATTAACAAACGGCCAATAAAACAGCTACCGCACTTCAAGTACCTGGGATGTGGTGTGAGCATCAACAACGATAATGACATCTCAAATAAACTGTACAGATACCAATACACATGTGGCACGATATGCAGATCATTAACCCGAAACAACACTGGAGCTCTAAAAGACAATGTTCTGTTCTACTTTATTGCTGTGAAAACTAGACAATACGTAAAAAACAAACACCAAAAATATAAGTCACAGAAATAAAATTTTGCACATTAAGAGATAAAATAAGAAATATTGTGATACGACAATGCCTAATATACTGCTATATAGTCCGTGGGTTCAATTTAAAATTATAAAACTAATGTTCACTTTCACTTTTCTAGAACTTTTATTTACATCAAAATTTAAACGGAACAGCTGATTCACAATAACATTACCATATACGCTAGTCGTCGCGGTATAACTCCCTCGCGATTGTGGCTGCTTCCTTTTTAAAGCCAGCATCGAAAATTCTCGTAAAATCAGTCATCACTCCTACAGCTGTCGAGTCATTTCGAGAACCATTTTTTTTTATCTCAAAGCGATTGTTAATTGTTAATTCTGATCGTCCCGATCAGAAACATCCTCTCCATGGTAGAGAGCGAGTCGATTTAAACCACCTTCAACTTAGCCTTGGGGGCAAATCGTATTGCTGTAGTTTCTCCATCCACCTTGCCAGTTGTTCTTCCGGTGTCTTCATGTCCAGCAGCCATTTGAGGGCGGCATAATCTGTCCGGATTAAGAAATGACGACCATAAAGATATTTGTGGAAATGGTCTATAGCCCTTATTATTGCCAGAAGTTCTTTTCTGGTGACGCAATAATTTCATTCCGGTTTCGAGAATCCTCGGCTGTAGTACTCGATCACCCCCTCTTCGCCATCTTGCAACTGGGATAGGACGGCCCCAAACCTGTGTTGCTGGCGTCGGTGTCTAACATGAACTTGCCGGACTGTGTAGGAAAGGCTAGGATTGGGCTGGAACATAGTGCTTCGCCTGAATGATGTTTCGCAATCCTGATTCCAATGGAAGGTCTCTTTCTCAGTGGTCTGCCGACGTAGAAGCGCAGCAATGGTGGCAAATCCCTCAACAAATCGCCTGTAGTAGGAACAGAGGCCCAAGAAGCTTCGCAGTTGCTTGTCTCACGGGGCTGGTCAATCACGGATCGCTTCTATCTTGTCCTCGTTGGTGCGGATTCCTGACTCGGAAACGACGTGACCCAAAAACTCCACTTCTTTTTGGAACAAGGAACACTTCTTCGGGTTGAGTCTCAGGTTGGCGTTATTAATTCTAGAGAATACTTCGCCCAGGTTCTTCAGATGGTCGTCGAATGTCTGACAACTGACTAGAATGTAGTCGAGGTATACTAAGCATGTCCTCCATGTTAACCCGCTTAGTACATACTCCATTAGCCTCTCAAATGTAGTGGGTGCATTACATAACCCAAAAGGCCTGACCGTGAACTGAAACAGCCCTTTAATAGTGGAGAACGCTGTCTTCTCTCTGTCGTTTGCGTGTAGACCAAGCTGCCAATATCCACTTTTTAGGTCTAGTGTGGAAAACCAAATTTCGTGTTATAATACTGTTATAAACTCCGTGGGTTCAATTAATTATAACTAATATTCACTGCAATTCCTAGAACTTTTATTTAAACGTAGAACATTAACTATCTCCAAAAACAGAAACATCGAAACCACAACAATAGATAAGCTGAATGCACTAAATCTAAACTCCTGAAATTAATGTCTCTTTATATAGCGTAAATTGTCGTTCTCGATGGTACTTCATTTTTCTGCCCAGCGTCGAAAATACTGTTTGGCGCCATTTAAAACATTCCAGTTCTAACTTTTTATTAACCCAGCTATTGATGTCTCATCGGAATGCAGCCAGGGACGGACTGGATAATTTTTTATAACACTGCCTTCCCTTTAATTCTGATCGCCCCAATCAGAAACATCCTCTCCATGGTAGGGAGCGAGTCGATCTAAATGGACCACCTTCAACTTAGCCCTGGGGTTTAGACGGATCCTGTAGACGACGTCAAGCCTCTTGACCACCTCGTATGGACCATCTCAGGCGTGTAAGCTTTCTGTAATTCACGCAAAATCGGGTGGTTTCATCCTTCTTTTTAACTAGCACGACGGGAGCAGAACATGGGTTGAGCCTCTCCGGCATCTATTCGATGCTGGATGATGTTGGTGCGACCGGTGGTTCCATCTTGACTGTTAAAAATTTCACAGTGCTTTGCGATAAATTGCTTGTCTTTCTTCTGGTTCTCTGATGTCAGGTGTATCAAATGGTCAGCAAACTGTTTTAGGAACTCATTACTGGGCCCTGTCTCCTTCACCGACGCCTGGTACTCTTCTTCGCAATTGATGATGGTCTCTACTGGCTCGAAACAAGCTATCTCTTGACCATTGGCAATTCCGATGTCGTTGTTGGACAAATTCAGGACTCTGATTGGTAGATCTCGTCCGGTTTTAACTATAGCCCGTCCAACTAAGCAGTCATGAGCTAAGTGTACGGACTCCACCATTCCAACGCAGCTCCCAGGATTGCTGTTAGCTGCCCATGAATAATCTGTTCCGTTCGACCGGGAATTCTAGCTGAAGAATTTGCCACAATTTTTATGGACGTGACTGAACTGTTGACGGGCCGTGTCAATACAAATTACTCGTTTAGGAACCGAAGAACATCATACCTCGGGTCGAACATAAATCCATGCTGACTAATTAGGTCCATTCCCAGTATAAAATCGTCCTCAACATCGACATCTGCCTCACCCTGTATTGACATGGACTCGCCGGTGACTGTTCTGAGCTGGATGTTATTGGTAACTGGCCGAATTTCTGATTCTCTCAAAACCCTGGACTTGGCAATGGACACAGCGGCGCCGGTATCGATGGTGATGGTAACTGCTCGCCCATTGATGTTGCCTCTGATGACTAGGCTGCCGCCATCTTTGCAAAATCCCCGGATGGATAACGTTTTGGGGGCTGGTGGAGGGTTAGTCAGCATTCGCCCCTTATGCTGACTTGCTCACTGGCTGACGGTCCCTGGACATGTGGCTGTTCTGTTGGTTACCCCTGGTCGGTGATTGTTCAGGTGGCCTCATTCAACAATCACGTTGGAAGTGTCCTGTCCGTCCACAGCGGTAAAATGCCCCTCTGGTGCCAGTTCTTTGTGACCATTCTAATATTTTGTTCAGGCCAGCCAGCATTGCTTGAAATGGTGACTCTGACTCTTCCTGGTTGAAGGAAACTGCTCGGACCCTCGGCTTGGACATGTTCATGACGGCCTCTACTTCCAAAGCCCGAATTAGAGCTTCATTACTCTTCTTGACCCCACTCAGTCTTAAATTTCTCTTTATACTTCCACATCTCTGATGCCGTTTATGAAACTCTGTGTGGCCAACTGGTCTTTCGTTTCCTCTGGCAGGTCTGGGTAGGACAAGTGTACTAACCGTCTAATCTCTGCTTCGAATTCTTTTAGGCTTTTTGCGTTTTTTCACTCAATTGGACTTGGTATACCTGAATCAAGGATTGACTGTTGTATTGCTTATCCAGGATGGCGATGATCTTGTCGAAATTGCCTTGTTCCTCGACTGAAATGCTTTGGAGGAGTTCTAGGGCCGGACCTCTTAACGAAATTACCAGAGAAGTAGATTTTTATTGATAATCCCATCCATTAGCTGTAGCCACGGCCTCAAATTGCCGTTTATACATGGGCCAAGATGAACTACCGTCAAATGTGGGTGGTTTACTAAAGGAACCTTTGGTACTCACGGTGTGCTGGTATTTTCCTCGCTGTAAGTCCTGTTGCATTTTTTTTATTTCTGTTTCTACCTTGTTTTGAATGGCACTGATTTTATCTTTTACTTCACTTGCTTCACTTTGTCCGTGTTTTTAATGGAACTGATTTCAAATTTCACCTAGATCTGGAGGGAATCGATGTCATCTACTTTGATTTCAAGAGTTTCCACATTACATTTTAGGATCTTTATGTCGTCGTTTATTTCTTTTATGTCTGATTCAATTATTTGCATTCTTTCATTAACTAACGATACTATTTGCATTAATTGTTCAAATTGCAATTGTCTTTTTTCTTCCGTTTTGCCTTTTTTTTTCAAATATCTTGAATTCATTTTGTCGTTTTAATCCGGTTTAATCTTGTTTTTCTACAAATTTCGAGAACAATCCTTCAATTAAATTATGTTGTTCACTTTTCATCGTGGAAATTAAATTTTGTCGTTCACTTTTCATCGTGGAAACTAGATTTTGTTGTTCACTTTTCATCGTGGAAACTAGATTTTGTTGTTTTTCTTCCATCGTAGTGACAAGATTTTCTAATTCTATTTTACGTTTTTCATCAAAATACATTACTAACTTTTGTTGAATTTCTTCTTTATGTTGTTTCTCCTTCTTGTCATGTTTTTCTAGAATCTGGGCTATTTTTTCGTCTAGTCCCTTCGTAACCTGCTTGACTATTTGAGACATGAGGAGTAGTGTCCATGAAAGATAGAAGAAACGTAATAACAATAAAAACACTAACAACACTGTTGCCAAATAATACAGCTCAAACATTTACTGTTCATCTCTTATGTTATGTTATGTTATGTTATTTGGGCCAGGTAATATTAAAAATTGTTTTTATTTATGAATCCGTGACGATAAAAAGTATATTTATGAATAACTGTGGATTTCTGTTACACTTTGGTCTTTCAATTAATGTTAACTTTTTCAACGGTAATAATATAAAAATAATTCAATATACTTATAAATTAAAATTTTCTGACCTTTACATTTAAACTATAACTATATACGTGGTCCTCAACTGAACTAATTGTCGCGGAACACTTTTTTACATGGAAAATATTACTAACAGCTACATATAAGCTTTTACCGTTGGAGAGTTTATTTATTTATTTATTTATTTATAATTTACGGGGTAAAACCCCATTTACATTACGTAAAATTATACAACAAAGTATAAGAATACAAAGAAACGCTATAAAAAACAATTAACAAACTAAAATTAAAACAACACTTAAATGATTACGAATAATTAAATATACCTTTTGATTTAAAACTGACATTAGCAACATTACAATTATACAAATCAAGCCACGAACAGTTGTTATTCATAAATTCCGATATTCTATCCATGGGCGATAACCAGTGATATTCAGACTCATAAAAATAAGAAGTGTGTCGTAAATGTCTCTTCGGAACGTGAAAATTTAACCTACCCAACAAGTCAATAGAATCTATTTTGTTGTTAATGATTTTGAAACCAAAAACAATATCACTTCTTGTCATTGATGAGTACAGATCAGGAATTTTAAGTTTTTGTGCAATGTTAGAGTAATTGTGATTTGTATAATGCATAGGCTGGCCACATTTGAAAGAAGAATAACGAAGAAAAGATCTACGAGGCCTTTCAAGTAATTTATTTTGGTAATTCCAATGGGGTCTCCAAATGACTGAACAATAGTTTACTTGAAAATCTCTTGATGAAGTTGACTTGTTTAGTGGCTTTTGATTCGACATAATCCAAGTGGAATTGAAATTTTACATTGGAGTCGATATATACCCCGAGATCCTTAATTACGTCTACCTTCCCAAGATTAGCTTCATTTAAATTATACGTAAACATATTAGTGGAGTATTTACCAAAAGTCATGACAAAGCATTTTACTGGGTTACATGTAAAACCGTTAAAAGAACACCAATTTAGAAGCGAGTCCAGATCACTTTGTAGGGAAATTCTGTCTTGAATTGATTTAATGCTTTTATATGTATGTATGAATAGAAGGGGACCAAGATGGGAGCCTTGAGCGACTCCTGATGTGACATGAAAGGGTTCAGACACGAAATTTTTAATCTTAACAATTTGACTTCTATTTATTAAAAAAGATTCAAGCCAATGTAGTAATGGTCCATGAAAACCATAAGCCGAGAGCTTCCTAACAAGGAGACCGAAATTAACGACATCGAATGCTCGTTGAAAATCTGTATAAATAGAGTCCACAATACAATTTTTACTGATTGCATCATTTATATATTCTATGTGGGTACAAAGATTCGTCTGTGTGGACCTGGAAGGATAGAAACCATGTTGCATAGGCGTAATAAATTTGAATATAAATGAAGATATTTTATCGTATACTAATTTATCAATAAGCTTGCCACAAACACAGTTTTTTGTAATAGGTCTATAATTATTCACATCAGATCTGTCCCCATTTTTAAATAAGGGTGTGACAAAACTAGTTTTCCAGGACTTTGGAAAAGTTCCTATAGAAATAGACCAGTTAAATAATTTAGTTAAATAAGGAGCAAAAACATTTTACAGCCCTTTACCAATCGAGGGTGTATACCATCAGGACCTGGGGAAGAGTTACCATCAAGGTCAGTTATGGCTTTTATAATGTCAAATTCCAAGAACACCAATTTGCTAAAACAATCTAAAAAATCAAATTTAACCAACGTCGATAATAAATCAAGATTATTATATACACTACTAAATTTTTTTGCGAATAAATTGGCAATATCCCGACCAGAGTCTGCTATCTCATCGTTCAGATGCATAACTCCAGGGAGATCCCTATTACGACAAATTGAATTCACATAGTTAAAAAAGTTCTTGGAATTATCAGATAGTGATTCTTCTACCACCATGTTAAAACTAGTTTCGTCACGTAAGATCAATTTGTTACATAGAGCCCTTTCAGTTCTGAATAAATTATAGTAAAAAGAGGAATTATACATTTTAAAAAGCTTATGAAATTTTTTCTTCCTACAAATGGCCAGTATGAGATCCTTAGAGAACCATTTGGGAAATTTATCACGTCCAATAGCCAACTTAGGAACGTATTGATTAATAATTTTACTTAAAAAACCATGAAACTGTCGGGTATCCGATTCAATATCAGATCCTTCACAATCTAACAAATTAAAAAATGATGACTCCCGAATCAGTTTACCAATAGTATTGTAATTGGCATTCTTAAAATCGAAGATATATTCAGTGGATTGCAGTTTAGGGCAACTACTGTATCGTATGTCTATATCCAGAGCAGAATGATGCTCATCACAGTCAAAAATTGATTCAAGTGCTGCAACAACAGAGATCATAGAGATATTAGAGAAAACTAGATCAAGTGTATTATTGCTAGTATTTTTGAGATTATTAAATTGAGTGAGGCAATAGTTGGAGCAGAAATTTGAGTAAAGTGATGCTGCATTGCGTACTTCAATATTTCCATGAAATCCACGAACAACTGATGAGTTGCTAGATTTGACCCAATCATAACCTGGAAGATTAAAGTCACCTAAAATTAAAATTTTGTCACCAGCGTAACTGTCAACAAAATTTACCAATGAATTAGTAATGCAGTTTAAAAACTCATAGTGATGAACAGATAAAATAAAAGGAGAGATGGGTGGTATATATCCTAAGACAACTATTAAATTACCCGCGGGCAAACGTAATTTGACACATAAACATTCAAAGGATGTATCAGTAAGAGGAATAACAAAAAAAGGGATATGTTTACTTATAGCTAATAAAACTCCACCTCCTTTTCTCTTCGTACTGGTAAGTGCTGATCTGTCACATCTCAAAATATTATAAGAACTAAAACCCAGCTCTTCACTTGAAATAGTATCGTCCAAGTTTTTCTCACACAATGCAATAATGTCGTAATATTGAAAACACTGCAAACGTAAACGAAGATCCGCAATCCTTCCTCTAATGCTTGTGATGTTTTGATAAAAGATCTTGATCGATGCAGCACTAACGTTTTCCTATGCATTGTTTCCAAACTTCCTAGTGACACTGGAAGGAATACGGTCATGATAAGCAATGCAAAGGTCCTGTTCGCCATTTTCAGTTCTGAATTTTATTTCCGCTATAAGTGTTTTGAGATGACCCTTTTGTCTTTTGGTTAGATCCCCTTTTATATTCAATTTACCGTCGGCGAGTCTTTTTTTGTTATGAAAAATCCAGCTAGTATGGTCAGTTGATTGAAACATGACCTTGAGTGGTCTAGTTTTATTCTTAAAAACTGTTTACCAAGACGCTGCGTTTTGATGCTGTTTAAATCAAATGGTAAATCAGAGATAGTGACATTTGTTGAAAAATATTTTATAAATAGTAAGAAACACATATGCAGCATAAATCAGTTTGATTTACTGTTTAATTAGCAAATTCTTATATAAAAAATTGTTCATATGAAGTTGGTACACTCGTTCCTCAAAGTTTCGTTGGACATTTATCGTCTTGAAGTGGTCGACGAAGTACTGACGAAGGGAAAATACAAGCTTCTGCTTACTGATCCAACTTCCAAAATAGAACGGAAAACTTACAACACTCTCAGAGATCATGCTGAATACATTCTACCCAGGACAAAGAGAAAATTGACGCCACATCACAGCAAACCACCACACCTTTATGAACTACCCAAGATACACAAGGCTGGAGTACCTCTCAGACCGATTACAAGTTCGCGCAACTCACCAACAGCAGCACTATCGAAATTACTTTTACTAATCATCCAACCTTTGGAGGGCAAAACATCATCGCACTCAAGAACTCAAAGCACTTTGTCGAAATCATCGGATCCATGGAACTTGGGCAAGAACATCGTTTAGTAAGTTTCGACGTTGAAAAACTCTTGACAAATGTAGACTAGACGAATCTCTTAATAAAGTGAGAAAGAAACTTACTGAACACGAAACGCTGATGGAGAGGACGGAGCAACCAATAGACTCAATCATGGACTTGAATGTTGCCTCAAGAACTGCTACTTTCAGGAGAAGAACCGGTTCTTCATGCAAGAAGATGGATTGCCTATGGGTTCCCCGTTATCACCAACTATTGCCAACATCTACATGGAATGGTTCGAAGATGAGGTTCATTATTTGGCAACACGGAAAGACAGAACTACAGGCATTCCTGGAGCACCTGAACTAATCCCAACTATCCATTAGATTCACCATGGATATGGAAGTCAGTGGGAGCCTACCATTCCTTGATGTAAAGTGTCAAAGGACTAGGACCGGAATCCAAACAATAGTCTAAAAGAAGGCTACGTATACAGGATTATACCTTCACTACAATTCCAATCACCCATCAGCAACGACAACTGGCATCATCAAATCACTAATCCATAGAGCCAAAAATATCTGCAGCACACCAGAAGCCCTCAAAGAAGAACAAGTGAAACTTAGAGAAGACCTTTTGGCGAATGGACAT
Organism: Octodonta nipae; assembly: GCA_034190945.1. Classification (NCBI taxonomy): domain Eukaryota; kingdom Metazoa; phylum Arthropoda; class Insecta; order Coleoptera; family Chrysomelidae; genus Octodonta; species Octodonta nipae. The sequence goes on from CM067220.1 coordinate 38,410,509, forward strand.
AAGGAAACGATCATTACCAAGGCGTTTGAAGAGCTGAACAAACCATCTAGGCAGGAAGAGGACACCACCTTAGCAACTCTACTATTACCGTATACCAAAGGCTTGTCGAGAAACTTAGAAGAATTGCACACAGCTATGGAATCAGAATGATCTTCAAAAGCAACAACTCTTTGAGGAACATGATAACAAGATCGAGGCCCGACTCATCAGCAATACCAAATAACTGTATATACAGAATACCGTGTGAATGTGGCAATCGTTACAATCGGAGAGACAAAGGGACCGCTGGACACCAGGGTTACGGAACACCGCACAGCTACTCAAAGGGCGGAAGTAACGAAGTCTGGGCTAGCTAATCACGCATGGACCGAACACCATAATATCAACTGGGACCAGGCCAGAACAATTAACAAGGACGAGCACTGGTACAAAAGAAATTCATAGAGACAGCATATATAATCTGGAACGAAAATATAATTAGCCAGCTCAGTGACCAAATTAAAAATATTTGGTGAGCTCTTCTTCGGCCTGATTGGACAGGAAAGACCCAATGACCATAACCGGTGACGCATGACCGGTTTAGGGTATATTATAAATACGACGGATAATCTGAATTTCCTATCATTCACCTGATGACGATAGCAGATATACAGCTATTGAAACGTTTTGAGATTAACCACTTCAAAAAGATGGAAGTCCAAGGAAAGTTCGAGAACAAATTGTTCCATTGCCAAATGATGATGACTTCACTTACATTTATTTAATACCAATAAATTTATGAAAATGTAATTGTTATTCCATAATACCCTCCTATCCTCTTTTAACCAAGCAAATGAGAACACTTAACTTGCTCTCATTTCCTACTTTGAATTTGCAACATTACGGAAACTTAAATTCAAAACAAAATATCTCCATAATAGAGCCTCAGAAGATGAAAACTATTATGTGCGAGGGATTCAAATAGTGGGAGCTCTACAATAATTCATTGGAAAAATAAATAAATATAAAAAATAGTATACGAAATCTACAAAGTAAAAACAACATGACTGTTTAATATACTTTTGAACCATAGTAATGATTATTAAGTTATTAAGCAATGTAATATACATGTAAAATACTTACCATGTTCATTTAGAGTTGACATAATGCTTGTTATAGTTAAGAGCTGTCAGTGAGTGTACGTGTGGCGAAATGCGACTGCTTTGGCTCGTTTTTCTTATTGGTTAATGTGATAATTATTATTTATTCACTAAAGTAAATATAAATATTTTATTGTGGTTGTCAGGAGCTTATTGTGGCTTATTCTAGTTTTTTCCAAGTAAACCATCAAAAGGAATTAAATTACTATTGACAACTTTTATTTAAATTATCCATTTAACCAAAGGGAATTAATACTTTGTAAAAACCTACTTCCGAATATTCTTGATTGACTGAGTGCCGAAGAAGTTGAATAAATTATACCCGTGCGATTAATTCTTCCATCTATATATTCGGGAAACTGCTCAGCATACCGTGTTTAATTCAATTTTTAAAGGCTTTTATTTAGTTTCACTTGTCCCGATGTTTGTCTGTAATCAAATCTTGCGGTTAAATTTTATCCACTTCCCGATTACCGATTGAGCTGAAATTTTACATGCATGTGTAAATCGGGTGACATGGCGCTGATCTGATGATGGAATCGTAAGGTTTCCATAGGAACTCTCTAGTTAAACGACACAAAATCAAATCTTGCAAGATAAATCTGATCCACTTCTCGGTTACCGATTGAGCTGAAATTTTGCAAGCGTGTGTAAATCGGATGACAATGCAAAATTGTTATGACGTGGAACTGATCTGATAATCGAACCTGAAGGACGCCTTAGGAACTCGAGTTTGGACTCATTGATCCGTCTTGACGAGTACTTTGGTCCTAGATGGTAACCAGGGTCTGTTGATGAAGCTGGAGATGACTTTAGGAACTCGGTAATTTAACGACACAATCCCATCGAGTTTGGGCTCATATGACTCATCTTGACGAGTTCTTTGGTGCTAGATGGTAACCAGAATCTGATGATGAAGCTGGAAAATGGCAATAGAAATTCTGTATTTAAACGATATAAATCTATCCAGTTTGGGCTCGATTGCTTCGTCTTAACTAACTTTGGTGCTAGATGGTAACCAGGGTCTGATGTTGGAGATGTGGAACAACAGCGTCGAGTTTGATTCATTTTGATGGGTGGACAGTTTTTGATGGGTGGTTTGGTGGACGTTCATTATGAATGTGGATTTTGTCTTCGATTAGATGGATTAGATTATTGACCCAATGACAAGGTAAGAACGTGCCGAGGACTGAATGGTATGAGGGTCTATAAACATAACATATCGTTAACGTTGCGCCTCAGGATACCACGGCGACCCCTGTTGTACTGAACCCCTCATCCCCCTACAATGGACCACTGCGGGATGGGCCTTTTTTTGGTCTATACTAGTGTGAACGACATGAACAAATAGCAACCACTATACAAAGAAAGAGATTTTTAGAGAATGTGAAATTAAAGCGGCAAGAGAAGATTGTTAATGAAAGCGATGTCCACAAGCGACAACGCTACGAAAAATTGTAGCTAAACATAGAGAAAATGAATCGTTAGACCAATGCACTAATAAGCAAGAAATCGGTAGAATACAGACACAAAAGAAATGAAAAAATGAATCATCTGAACAACGTACTCTCAGGATAGATAACGTTAGAATACGTACACAAGAGAGAATAAATGAATTATAAGAAGACACTTGGTCAGAGTCGATAGGAACAGAATCCTCAGGCAAGCAACAAACGACAGAGAACCGCATTGTAACAGCAGAGAATGAACGGCAGAAAAAGACTACTAATCAGAGGAATATGCAACGTGGTAGTAGAGTTGAGTACTTTAGTAACGCGATAAATACCTTTTGCGATAAAGTATATACTATTTGCATGAAGAGATGAGCTTATACCGGACGTTATACATCTTGTAGATTTGTTATTCCAGAAAGAAGGTGCTTTTCAGTTTATGACAATCGTAGTATAACTTATACTACTATTGTCACAAACTGAAAAGCACATTCTTTCTGGGATAACAAACACCATTTACAAAAATTATAAAATTTAAGGGCTTTTTGGAAAATATGGATTTCGTACTTTTTGTCCAAGATCTTTTCGAGGTAACTGAAAAACTGCCAAATATGTTCCTTGATCTGTAGACAACTGTGGAATAGTGATTGTTACTGAGCATCTAGAAAATTTAAATATTACTCGTGAGTTTTCAGTGTCTCGTGTTAATATTTTCGAGGCGATAATGGTTTGTGGCGAGTAATGCCTAGTTCAAAAAATAATGCTGCCGTTCTTGTACATCTTAAGAAGAAAAAAATACACCAATATTCAAAATAACAGCACAAGATCACTTAATTGATGGACAAAAAAGAATGAGTTGATTGATTTAATAATATAATACACGCGGACATTAACAAACCAGAGGGTGTTCCGAAGGAACTAGAAAATTTTGTTCGTGCTAAAGTCATGTTGAGGTCAAACGTTGACGTTGCTCAGGGACTGGAGGGATAGGTCACATTGCTGAATTTATATCGACATATTACAGACGTGCTCAAGTATAGGATAGCCATATATCATTGGTTCGTCTAGACTTTGGTAAATTCCAGCACAACTGACAGAAAAATGCTCCCGATTGTCTTATCTTGGGTTTCAACTGTTCAGGGAACTACTGTAAATAATTTTGTTTTTTTTTCTTGGTCCCAAATTGTTTGCCGCAAATTAAGCTTATGTGGCTTTAATCCTAGTTCGATCTTGAGCGGATTTTCAAATCGAAGAACTTGACTGCTCGAAGTTGACTTCGATGAAATGTTTCAAACAACTAATCAGTAATTATATAACTAATTCATTCGTTCAGCTTTTAAGTGCTCAAAACAACATATTGTGGGCGTACTAAGTGCTACGTAAGGGAAAAACACTGTTACGAGCTCCGAACTACGCCGTAGTCAGTTTCGCATCAAAAATACTAAAAAGTTAAAAATAAAATTAAAGTAAAAAAACTTAAAAAAATAAGCTTTTATTACTTGTTAATTAAAAGAACTAAAAAGTTAAAAATAATTTAAACCTGATTTGAAAAATATCATTATATAGGTACCCACATTGCAAACTTAAACGATAATTAACTTTCTTCGTCAAGTCACAATAATCCCATATCGTACATACCTAATTATATGTTTTTATTAAATCCTAAAACTTTACATTCTGTATTAAATCTTTGTGTTTTTATCACACATCGAATTCTTTATAAATAAAAGCGTGTTACATTTTTATGGAACATACCTTTCTACTGCAATCACAATGTAAAACGCTTTTATTTATAAAGGATTCGATCTGTGATAAAAACGCAAAGATTTAATACAAAATGTAAAGTTTTAGAATTTAATAAAAATATATAATTAGGTATGTACGATATGGGATTATTGTGACTTGACGAAGAAGGTTAATTATCGTTTAAGGTTGCAATATGGGTACCTATATAATGATATTTTTGTTATCAGGATTAACTATTTAGTTTTTTTAATTAACAAGTAAGAAAAGCTTATTTTTAAATTTTTTTTACTTTAATTTTATTATTTAATTAAATATTGTTTACTATTTTAAAATAAGTTATTGAAAATAAAATTTATTCTCTATTGTACAATAGAGAATAAATTTTATTTATTTTGTTTTGCAAATAGTAATTGAGTATATACAGAACTTTTATAGAAAATTAGAATGCCTAGTTGGTCCCTATAAAAGTTTGTTCGAATAGAATTGTGTTATCGATATTAATGTAACTTTTCGATCAGCTAGAGACATGAAATGTGTCATACAGTGTACTCTAAACTCGACCCCCCATCATTGGGGCTCGGAAACTACAGGAGATAAGAAGAAGCTTAATGCGCGCAAAATTGTTTAATTTAATACTTGAGGACATACTGTTTTTAATTCAACGTTTTTTTTTGTGAACGTCACATTAAATTTTTCTACAGAAAAATAGTGCATTACTTTCTGACTTCAATGATATTCAAGTTGTTATAATTTGCTTTCGTTAAAGAATAATATTTATAAAAAAAAATAGTTGTTGACTTAACTCCAACGAAGTATTTTTCAACCAAATTTCACAAATGAAAAAAAGTTAAGTTAATAATATATTACAAATATGATAAAAATTGTAAAAATGGTATCAAATGTCACCCTCACTGGACTTTGTTTCAAATTTTGGTTGAATTTTAAGAACAATATTTCTAATAAATTATGTATAAATTTAGAAAAAAAAGTGGTAAAACGGACGATCTTACTCTTTGGAAAATAAACCACCACATCCATTTGCATCTATTCTTCTAACACAACCGAATGGTGTTGTCTCTAAGTTCTTCTATCGTCTTATACTCTCGTTCCCTATATAAACTATTTTTCAAAGTGCCCGATAATAAAGTAAACAGAACTGTAGGAACCTCTTTACACTTCGCGAATTTTCTATCCACCTATGTGGAAATCTCTGATCTAAATAGTCACAAATAGCTATAGTATTATGTGAAGGGGTCAAGTCATGCTGAGACATAAATATAATTATTGACAAGGGGCAACTCATCGACATAATCTTCAAACTAGGTTCGCAACACATTAAGACATATGTCACTATTTAATGTCCCTTTGAAAAAATCAGGTTCAAGTATTTGAACATTACAATTTCTAGCCCATGAATTTAATAGAAAACGAACTTGAGGCTCAACTTCCCTATTGTATCTAGAGTTATTTTGGCTCCAGATATGTTCATTATTTCTTTCCGGATGCCATAGTTTGGAAAAGTACTTTATTGGCCTCAAATAGTGGTTTCCAAAAAATTTAGAGACTCATCCGTATTTGAAAGCCAATAGCAAAATTTCATGCTTCTATCAGGATCACCTGGATATAGTTTCTGCTAAATGTTTACTTTGTGTCATTTTAAATCACTTTCTTTACACTTTCTCCATACGCTTTTCTGTGGCACATCTATATTTGACCTAACTTATTCTAAAGAATAAGCATTTATCTAAAAACAAATTGTTATTTTTATATCATTTAAAATTTATGAAACTTAGTTTTACTTTTTCCAATAAGTTATTTCTAGTACGTTCTTCCGTTCTGCTTCCACACTTGTCTTGAGTTTTAGAAAAGCTCCAAACTCTGTCAAATCTTCATAAAATATTTTAAATAATGTTAATATAACTGAAAATATATTATAATAAACTCTTGACAACCCTCGCTTTTCCTAATTTGCAAACTCTTTGTGTACTTTAATTTCGTTTGACAAGTAGTGTCACGTTTATAAACGAATATTCTTCGATGGAGCCAAGGCCAACTAATGTGTTATTTTTAGGCTTCCATATATACAATAAACGGATACCCTTATATTATCACTCCGGATTTCTGCCTCTGTCACATCACAGCAATTTTCTCCTAAACTACTGGACGGATTAGGTTGAAATTTGGTATCAATGTACAGTGACCCGATCAGGAGTACATATCGTAAAATAAGAAATTTTGATTTTAGGGGTACTTCTGGGGGGAAAACTAAAAAAAATCCTCCTCCCTCATCTCCGAAACTACTGAGCTTAAAATTTTGAAAAAATAGGAAATATAGAGCGTTGCCCGTACTTTACGGGAAAAATAAGTGGAAACCATTAATATTAATTTTGGGGGGCAAATTATAGAATTAAATAAAAATTTAGAAATAAAAAAAATTTCAAACGCATCATGTAATGCATCAAATGAAAGGTCCCATTCTGAGGAATACACATATATTTTTTTCATAGTAAAAAAAATAGCTAAAAAGATGTAAACAAAAATATACCAATATTTACCCATTCTCCCCCTAATCTCCGAAACTATTAAACGTAAAGTTTTGAAAAAAAATAGAGGTCTGACCTGACGTTTACTGGAAAAATAAGGAAAAACCTCTACTTTTAATTTTGGGGACATATTACAGAATTAAATAAAATATAAAATTAAAATTGTTTCTAACAGGGCTCATTATGACGATTACAAATATATTTTTTTAATTTATTTAAAATGAATGTTTTAAAATATATTTAAAAGATAAATTTACCCATTCACCCCCGTTATTCCCAAACTATAAGACCCTTTTTTTTGTTTACAGGAAAAATATGAAGAATTCCCTTATATTAATATTGGGGCCAAATTATAGAATTAATAGGAAAATAAAAACATATTTTTTTAACACATCATGCTATACATCAAAAGAAAAGGCTCATTATGAGGAATACAAAAATATATTTTCCATATTTTTAAAATTAATTGTTTACAAGGTATTAACATAAAGAAATAAAAAATAATAATTTCTCGCTTTATTTTCGAAACCATACTACCTAAAATTTTGAAAATAATTAGGGGTGCTAGGGCTCACTTGAAATTTATAAGAAAAATTATTAGAAAACCCTCATAGTAATTTTAGAGACAAACTATACAATTAAATGGAAAATAAAAATGCAATTTTCAAACGCATCATGTAATATATGAGATAAAAGGCTCATTATGTGAATTACAAATATATCATATTTTTAAATCATTTGTTTAAAAAATATTAACAAATTAATTCCCACTTTAGAAACTACGCTGTTTAAAATTTGGAAAATATATTCTATTTGTATTTTTAAATAATTTGAATAACAGAGTTAATAATTTAAAACTTATTTTGCCCTTTATCTTCCAATCTACAGAGCCTCAAAACTCAGACAGCAGATTATAAAAGGTTTCTCTGAAAGTTTATTAATAAAATACAATTCTAATGTTAATTTTTGGGGGCCAAATTAGAAAATTAAATACATATGTATTCTGATAAACATCAATCGAATCCTAAAGCAGATAAAATAAAAAGTCTATGTGTGGAAAATCAAAGTGTATGTTTTTTATAAATTTAAACACTTCCTTTAAAAGATATTAGGGTAAATATAAGAAAATGCGCTCATTCCCTGCTTGTTTAAAACTGGAATATTAGAATCTTGAAGGTGGTACGGAACCCTTAGTATGCGAGTCTAACTCACACTTGACCAAATTATTTTATTTAAATATTTTTGGTTTTGAGAAAGCAACTGTTACAAGTTCTGCGAAAAAATAAACTTTATGGTGGTAATCCCAACGAAACGTTGGATGGCAAATCTGAAAATGACATAATATAGATGAGTGGCAATGATTAAGTGTTTTAGTTTTGCTTTCCCTCGTCAAATGTTGCCACAAAAAAAATTAAAAACGGAAATCCAATTTTCTATTTTCGGATTTATTCGAAAAATTTAAATTTAAAATTCGGCATTTTCAGGAACTAAATTACGGAATTTTGACCCATTTAAACTCCATCGAATCTCCTGTAATATCCGAGATCCCTATGACTAGGACGAGTTTGAATTAAGAATTGGGTGACAATGCAATTTAAGATACATTTCTGCGAGAATAAATGAATTTTAGGTCAGAAATGATTAAATTTAATTTCAAATATTGTCAATTCTTATGCAGCTACAGAAATGATAACTTGAACAATCTCCATGATTGAACATAATTACTCCCACCATACGTAGTTAGTAGTCTCTACTCTTATGGCAATTGGCGCATTTACTGTTTCAATAAAAACAAAGTATTTGGGCAAGATCCGTGTATGTTTGTAACTATGCTCAATACTTGGCAAATACCTAACAAAACACATGGCTTTAGGCGATTAATTGGTAGTGATTATCAACGTAAGAACAAGACTGAGACTTTGGTCGCCTTGATATCTGTCTTGGCAGCCTGGGTGGCACGACTTGTGCTTGGGAAAAGTTTCAAGACCATACTAATAACAAAAATAGCAGACTTAAACAAGCTCTTCTATCATCCTCAGACTGATAACGATGACGCCTTGCGGTGTTCTTGTTGACAAAAGATAGGCTTATTTTTATCATTTTAAAAGGGCGCAAACCAGGTCGGGTGATTAGATACAACATCTTGTAAGTAAAAGTACTTAAACAAGGTTGGTTAATGAGTTTAGTAAACGACCTAGTGATTGATATCTTGCTGTTAAGTTCGTAGGAGTCTTATTACGTGGTAACCTGTGGTTATGTAATAAAATGAGCGAATTTTAATTAATTTCATAACTGTAAAATTTGTATTTCAATCAAAACGTTTCAATTTTGCTAAACCATTGACTATGATGTTCAATTACGAATCCAAAGACGCCTTTTTCAAACTCTATCTCGGCCCTCATTTTCTGTTCTGTTTTGATAACAAACTAAACCATGTATATAATTTTAAATTCAGTTATTGGTGAGCTCTGACTAAAATCAGTAATTTTAAAAGATATTTTAAAACTAATGGTTTTCCAATACAAGGGTTCAAAAATAACAACTATTACTCGGGTACCGCCAGTTAGTGTTGGGAAGGTGTTGTGGAAAACAACTTACCAACAAAACACCTTTATCAATCAACGCAGAGGTAGTACTGATTTTATTTTGTTCTTTACTTTTCTCAAAGAGTACAAGTGAAATGTGTTGATGTATGCATTTATTATATATTTATTTATTGTTTTATTGAATTTTCTCAACTTATATTAGAAGTTTGGCCCACAGTTTTCAAATTTTGCATGTTTATCTGTGATATTTCTGCTGAATTACTTTCAGACCCAATTATAAATGTTATAGTGTCATTTAAAGTAACAATTTGGGGGCTATGATAAGCATGCTTAAAAATTGATTGTAACATTTATTTAGCCTTTAATATTCGATTTTTCTGGTTTGATTTAAAGAAAGGTTATGACTCTCTCGTATTTTAACTAAATGTTTTGGCATACACTCATCAAATCTCCAAATTTTTCTAAGCGTGTCTTATCTCAGTACTTTGGTTTTAGGTTGTGTAGTTTTCTTAATTAAATCTCATTAGTCGAGTTTGACTGAATTTCATTGAATGTGCTTCAAATAGATAAATAAATTTAAATTTTTTAAAGTTTTTGATTCTAATGGTGTGTATCTTAAGTATTTTGTTTTTAATTTAAACAGTTTTCTTCACTAAATTCTAGTCTGTGATTGCGCCTTCGTAACACATAAGAATGATACAACCTACTGGTGATTGTGTGACTGAGGTTAGGTTCAACAGACGCCAGTGTGTGATTAACCTAACTTAACTTTCTTCACAAACTCGAATAGGTTATAGCTAACCTCCATCACACACAGACAAGTACGCAGTAACATTCTTATCTGTGATTACATAGGATTTGGATAAAAATTGTAGAACCTAAAATTAAAATAAGTGAAATAGATGCCTTTAGAATAACAACATTTTTAACGCTTAAAATTCTCTTTCTATTAGAACCAAATCCAATAAAATTTATTTAACAAAACTGCTTAAGCTAAAATCAAAAAATTAGATAGAAACGATTCATAAATTTTCGGCAGGTTTTGTAACTTTTCAGCAATAGTATAGAATCTTAATGTCAAATTGTGATTACGATATTTGTCATTGCGAATGCTTTTAATTTTTTATTTTTTTAAATTTCCTTCATTTTGTGTTAATACCGTTGCAAACGAGGTCTAATTTAGACCTTGAAACGTTTGGACTATTGGACTTTCAAGTTAATGTGGTGTTATATATATATATATATATATATATATATATATATATATATATATATATATATATACATGATAGGTTGATCTAACCTGTTGGATAATACCATTTTGAGTAGATAAACTTTAAAAATGCTCATTTTTCAATGACTCATAGCTATTGTTGGATTAACTTGCCGTAATGTTTCAGTTTTTTACGGTAAATAACTAATCAGAATCACAACTTTATGACCTTAAAGGTTTTCTCGCTAAGGTGAAGTTTTCATGTTGATTTCATAATCACCTTAAAGAAACATAGTAATTATCAAATATTTCAGAAGATTCCCTTGGCGATTAGTTTTGTTTTGCTTTTATTTTACAGTATGTAAATTCAGTTTGAAAGTCGGCATTTCGACGTTCCCTGATCAAGGTTATTGGGACAGCCACTGATCCTAATTTTATCGAAGTGAAATTGTTTAAAAAATTTTTGAACAGAAATGTATATGTCGGAGACACCAAGCGCTGGAACGAGTAGCCTATTTGCCATGTCTAGTCAACTTATAATCTCATTTTATGAGACTCTTTTTGTATTTTTACTATATTAGATTTTTTTGTTATAGATTTATTGTTCTTTATTATAATATACAGGGAAAGTTTTTAGAGGAATCTTCGATATCTGGCTTCAGTTACCGAAAATGTCGTATTACGTTTTTTGCTGGTAAATCCAAATTATTTCATAATTTCTTGTGCAATATAGTTGTGTTCTTTTACTGTTACTGTTCCAAGTCACAGTCCTCCATTGTGAATTGGAGATATAACGTTGTCATTTGCAATTCCAAATTTATAAGTAGTAATACTACATTTCTGGTTAATAGAACTTTCAAATATATTTCTAAACCCGAGTTGCTGGCTTTCAAATTCAATTAGCATACAATAAATCAATACCAAAGAAACTTAATCAACAAACGGTTGTAGTGACTGATTTGCTAATTAATATGTTCCTTTCAGATGGTTGAAAAATTACTTTGTTGCAAAATGGGAGCATTGTAAACTACCAGTAAAATAAAACGCTTTCAGAGTTGAAACTATAACAAGGAAAGATTGGAAAATGCGCAGCTTTTAGAGTTTTTTTCAAATAACTCAATAATTAATAATCTTACTTTTGTCACTAACACAGTTCATTCGGTTGCGAAAAGTTACAAACGGTCAACATTGTGAAGCTTTTTTTTCAGTTTCCCTGGAGTAATGGCCAGTTCGTTACTCTTGCTCTCTTCTTCCTCGAAGTGCTTTCTTTTACTAAAAATTAAGACATTAAGGGTGTAACGTGTAAAAAATAGTAGCCTTTTGACTAGTCTTACGAGTTAGTTGAGGGAGTTTATGTGCCTCTAGTACGGTGGAGTTCCTGTTCCAAGAGTTGTTTTTTTTTTTGTAGGCTCACTGAACTACTTAGATTTCTGGTGCCTCCTCGAGTACCATTTCGTTTCGCAGAGAATGAAACCGTGCCTCGCCGTGTGCAATTTCTGTAGACTCCAAACTGGCGTCCCCTTAAGTTATTTGTTCGATTTTTCCGCGTCAGGAAATGATGGCTGATTGATGGTATTATTTGGTGTAGAATACCGTTATAAAGAGGTGTTGATGGTTGAGACTTCCTTGGATATGATTAGCCCTTTGTTGTGAAGGTATGCAGGATTTTCCCTAAGAAAGATTTTTCTATGGTGGATTTGTTTTACGGTGGATTGTTCTACGTTTGGAGCCATTTTCTAACTCACAATTTCTAAAGTTAGAATTGTTAATTTTGAGATGGGATTTTGAAGTTATGGAATTCAACTGATGTCCAGTCGGTGATGAATTCGTTGGAGATATTTGGCTTTGAGTTTCCAAGACCAAGAACACAGTACAGATAATCATGTCAATATCATAAGAGATAGTAAATTTTAGAAACGTTTAATAAGGTAAGATTTTAATTTGTCGTCAGATTATACCATTATCATTTTTAATCAAATCATTTTGATTAGGTGATTATTGTTGGGTACATGTTTTGTACATTTCAGGTAGAAATTGTTTTTGTAAACATCAAAATTTTCTCTATGATTTTTAAATCAGATTTTTAAATATGACATAATGTAAATTACAGATTTTACTCTTTAGTTACATTTATTAGAATTGTTTTAGAAACAAACTTCTTATCTCGATTTTTTGTTAGATATGTTTTATTTTTGATATTTTTATTAAACTCTCTGAATTTACATTTTGCATATTTTTGATATACCTAACCTGTCCATTGTGAAAGAATTTTTGGAAGCACCACTGAAAGTATTGAATATGTAATTTTTTTTAACAGAATCAGATTATTAGCAGTTTGTCATAAGGAACATAACGATATCACTATAGCCAGTGTGAATTAGATCATAACCGCATAATATTTTTTTGTTTTTAAGATATGATCACTTAAAGGTTTTCAATCAAACGGCGCCCGGAATAAATTTAAATGTTGTGTTTAACTATCTTTTACCCACGACCTTATGTTCCCTGATGAACAGCAGCCTAGCACATGTGAGCAAACCAAGGTAGGTTTTATGATGATTTTTGAGCTTTCCAAATTTAGGATACAAGGTTTGGGTCACATAAGTGTGATAAATATAATTTTGTTAATCCATAGATAAAAAAACGCTAGGTTGGTAGTTGTTGAAGCTTCACATGTGGAACATTTTTTTTGTCTATATTTTGACTAGTCGCATCTTGTCGTACCATTGGTTCTATCATAGTGGGCTGCTCCTACTTCCAGTAAGTAATTGTACTTGTGCGAAATAGCTCATGTAGAATTTTAAGTACACATGGGCTATAAATTATGCAGGTATGTTTTATTTCATAATTTCTTGTGCAATATAGTTGTGTTCTTTTACTGTTACTGACTGTATTGTTCCAGGTCAAAGTCGTCCATTGTGAATTGGAGATATAACGGTGTCATTTGCAATTGCAAATTTATAAGTAGCAATGTCCGTAATACTACATTTCTGGTTAATAGCACTTTCAAATATATACGAAGGGCTTAATTTCTTGCATTGGTACACCCAGATATTATCGTAAAAATCAGTAGGTTCAATCAGGATGGAACCTTGAGGATTAGGAGCAATAACAAATCGTTGTAAAATTACCACATGTATTTTAGAAATTAATATTTCAAAGGATTTGCATATAATTGTATTACAGTGTAAATATTGATTAATTCTTTATATTTTTTTTATATTTACTGTTTTATTATCCCGACTTGACCATACAATGTATGGCATCACACTCCCTCTAAGGCACGCTATAAGTGCCTTTAGGGGATAATTCACTAAACTCCAGATATCCTAGATATCAAAAGGGTTTAGCTCTGTGGGAGCCCTTGCCAGGTTTACAGGCCCGTGGTTGGAGTCGTGGCGGCAGTTTCCCATGAATTTCCTGACCGTCCGGGCTGTCTCTAACAAGACGGCTTTTTGCATTTGTTTGTAAAGATGTTCGTCCAGACCGAGGTATTTTAGATTGTTTAATAGATGTTTTGGGATTAGTCCTGTCGTTGACATAACAATTGGTAGAGTTCGTGTGTTGTTCATGTTCCACTGAGTCTTTATTTGAAATTCCAAATCTCTATATTTGGTTATTTTCTCAGCCTGCTTGATATTTATATTATTGTTGTCTTTATCTACCAAAACTATATCTGGTCTATTGTGAGCAACAGACCGATCGGTCAGTATCGTGCGGTCCCAGTACAGCTTGTAGTTGATATTTTCTAAAACAGATTCTAGTTTATATTTATAGTATGGTAATCTTACCGACTGTGATAATTCATGTTTCAGTGCTAGTTCCTGGTGAAGTATTTTTGCCACAGCATCGTGTCGTTCTTTGTATTCAGTTGCAGCGAACGCTTGACAACCTCCTGTGATATGCTGGATAGATTCAGATGTTTGGCAACCGTACATGCATCTATCGTTGTTAATAGAAGGGTCTTTAACGATGTACTTTAGGTAGTTCAATAGAAGGGTCTTTAACGAAGTACTTTAGGTAGTTCTTAGTTGGAATTACTTGATCTTGGATTGCCAATATAAAGCCTTCCGTTTCAGGGAACTCTATGTAGATCAGAAAATTCTGCGAGTTTCTGGAAATGATTACGCAAAATAGAAATTTGTTGATCTAATAGTTTACTTAGATCTGTCAATCCTCTTCCTCCTTCATACCGTGGCAAAGTTTTGGTTCGACAGAGCTCTTTGGATGGTGATTTTGAGCTTTTGTTAGTAAAACTCGAACTTTTCGTTGTAATTGTTCCATGTCAGTCTTGCACCAATTAACTATACCGAAAGAGTAACTGAGCACTGAACACGCATAGGTGTTAATAGCCTGAAACAGATTTTTACTGTTTATTTTGGTTTTCAACAGTCGTCTTACTCTTCTATAAAACTCTGCTGTTAGGTCCTTTTTCATAATCATGTGATCAATACGTTGAGCCGGCTTTATTAGTCGAGTTCAGTTTGTTTGAGAGAGGGTTCATGGCAAGACAGAACCACAGCGGGCTAAGAGAGTCTCCCTGGAACATACCCCTTCTGATTGGAATGGGGTCAGTTTGTATCGAACAGTTGGCTTCATTCAGTGAGATTTTGGTTTGCCAGGTGGACATGGCATATTCTAAAAAGTTAATAATACAATTATTCACTTTATAGAGTTTCAGCACCTTAATGAGACAATCATGTGGAACTGAATCAAAGGCCTTTTTGTAGTCCAAAATTATAATATTATTATATTGTATTATTATAATAGTTGATTTCATTTCTGTGAGGTTAGTTACTTGTAAGTCAAACAAAAAGGCAATTGAGAGTGTCTTAATTTCATTTTGTGTTTTTTTTTAATATTTTATCTCGAAATGAATTCCAACATCCAGTTTCAGGAAAATCTACAGAGACTCCAAGTCAGGAATCCTACTGTATGTAACGCCGTTTCCCTGATTTCTAGGATAGAAATCACATGAAAAAAATCTTAGGGTTACTGAAACCTGTCAAACAAATTACGATACTAACTTTTCGAGATTCTTTAATCCATTGAACGCAATACAATATATTGTTTCTAGTCGAGAACTTTCATCAGTTGCGCTTCCCTGAACTGATTGAATTTTCGATTAATTATTTATGTATATAGTACAAATAACTGTTTGGAGTTTGAGGAAGATCTAGCTCACAGAGACTCCAAATCGGCAATCGTACTGTGTGTGGATTGAAGAATTTTCTTTGACAGGTTTTACTAAACAGGGAAACGGCGTTACACACAGCGCTAATGCCAACAAGGTTAATTTCACATTTGTTAATTTCACAGCTTACTTGATTAATTAAACAAAGGAAAATTATCGAAGTTATATGAAAACTAACTTAATTTTATTATTTCGATGATGAATGTTGTATCCAAATTTGAATTATATACTTTGAAATTTTGAAAACTAAAATCGAATAATTTCAAGGCTTTCATTACCATCCTTAATCGTTATATTTGCCAAACTTTTCTGACCCAATCATTAACGTATACTAGTGAAATCGTCGAATGTTTATGAATTGTGTTCAAGGTCGCTGACCGCTATAAAGCCTAGAATTGCTAAGACTGAATACATTTAAATAGTTCACATGAAAATATTATTAAACACTTATATAAGGCGAGTTAAGGTTTGGTCGAGGGTTTGATCGGATCTTAATATCCTCTAGAAAAATATTCCGAAAATGATATTACCTAATTATCACATAAACAATTAGGAAATTTATATAAACAAAAAAGGAGCAGGGAATTTAATATAATACTGTCTGTCTAACTAGCGAATATCTCTCTACTTTGTTCATAATCTTAATTAGCTTTGAAGGCGAGTTCTTCTTTTTTTTTATTTTGTATTTTATAAGCATAAATAAAATTAAAGTGTATGTATTTTTGTGGGTAATAATTTCGATGGTGTTTCCACGAGTAGGTATTGAACATTGTAAGAACGACTACTTACTCGTCATCCCCGAAATAGTGAAAACTAATTCTATGGGAAGGAATATTGCATTTACCATATTTTAATAAATGAATGGATAACTCATATAATATTTTAAATGTGTTGATGAGAAGACAACTGCTAGTAAAAACAACAGATATTTTTGTTATAAGTTGTAGATTATGTTGTTTCACATTTCACAGCTCTTTTATATTGCTGATGGTATCTACATTGAGAATGAATAAAGTCTGTCAGAGGTTTTTCTCGAAAACTGTATAAGATAGAAATTTGAGGTTTGGGACAGTGACTGTTATTTATTGACGACGCAAGATTTAAAAAAAAATGTTTTTTACTTTACCCAGGCGATAATTTCTACATTTAAGTCCGATTGTTAAACATAATTTAAGAAACAGCAGCATTGAATGCTACTTGAAAATCAAATTGATGCCAACTGTTGCTAAAAATATGAAGGCTGGCTCATGGAATCTAGTTTGGTTTTTAGTATGTAACTTGTAAACTGGACAAATTGTGAAATTGAAGATATAAATTCTTAAAGAGAATAAATTCCAGTAATAATATCCTACCCCTAGAACTCAATATATAAGCCATTTAAATTTTATAGTCAAAATATGGCTCCATACGGTAAGCATGCAGCTGTTACTATGCTTCAAAACTAACAGCAATAAGTACCATATTTGTTATGCTGTGAATTATTAATTTAAAACCGTTAAAACATTATGGTAATATTTTGACACTTGGAGAACACAAAATATCACTAAATTTTCATAAAATCAGCCTACTATTAATTAACATTTTTTTAATTTCACATAGAATAATTGTTAAGCAAATTAACAATTATTCTACTCGGCAATTTTTTTGATTTCTCAAATTTTCAAAACTTTTGAGCTATTTCCAAAAAAATAAACATTTTTGTGTTGCGTTTTGATAGTTCGGACTGGTTAAAAATGTACTTACATCCCAAATAAAAAGTCGATAAATAAAAAAAATTAAATCTTTGAATATTAGACTATTTGGTACGATTTAATTAATGTGATTTTCTGAACAATTTATATATATATATATATATATATATATATATATATATTCAAATTTGCTCCTAAATTAAAAATACATTCTATTTTCGCATTCAAAGGAATTACATATACGTATAACGAAATTCTTAGATAATTTTAGTAGTCAAATGAATAAAATGTTAATGTAAACAGTCTTTCAGCAAAATGAGAATTTGTATTAATTTGTCGTTTGCCCACATTTCCCTCTTTATAACTACGCTTAATAACTTATAATCTTTTCTAATATAATAAATAACCCACACCGCCTAAGACCTATCGACGAGAATTTATTTACATACTGTCTTAAGCATTTTGCCACATTGGTGGTGGTAGTACAAAAAAAATAAATAAATCAGGATTTAAAAAACTAAAACCCGACTAGTGTAAACAACAAAAAAAACACAACACAGTAAAAACATACCTAAGTTGTGGGCACTATAAAGTAAGAAATAAGTGGTTGTCAGCTTTTAAGATGAATTAGAA
The DNA here is from genome assembly GCA_034190945.1 of Octodonta nipae. Lineage (NCBI taxonomy): Eukaryota > Metazoa > Arthropoda > Insecta > Coleoptera > Chrysomelidae > Octodonta > Octodonta nipae. Next base: position 38,428,665 of record CM067220.1, read on the forward strand.
TGTATTTATGTATATGTCACCTCTTGATAACCGCTTGTAAATATAATCACAGAATAATCAAACCCAGAAGCGAAACTCTGCTTTGCCGCCAGATACATTTTTTTTTGAGCATGTGCGACAAAGCCATTAATTTGAGGGTAGGTTCAATAAACCATAGAATTATGAAGTATTATATTATTTCAAAGTTTAAATATGTACCCTATCCTCACAGTAAAAGCTACAAAAATAATCCTATTATTCACAAAGAATCTGTTAAAAATACACGTTACTTGCATATACACAAAATTCAACTACATACCAATTATCAAACATAACCTAACTATGAAGTGAAATTTTATCCTGTTTAAAACAAAACAGTCCAAGGATCGCCTTACTATCACTAAATATTATAAGATTTACTTATTATTCTTAATTGCATCAGAAAGAGGTAGACAAGTAAGGTCAAAAAATGTTTAGAATTAAAATATACTTTAAAAAGATTGGGAGTTGGACCTATTACTTCTACACCGTTTGAAGTGGAACTTTTGTTATATCACTGATATCGATATAAACACAAACCTTTATTTTCACACGACTTCTGATTATTATTTTTTATTCAAATGCCTCTAAAACTTATATTTTTTAAATATGTAGTTAATACGAATTCATCCTTATATTTAATTTAAAGTTACCGCCCGGATATTGTTACTATCAAAGTAATTGCCGATTCTGTTCAAGGTCACGAAATCTTGACACTAAAAAGGTTCCCACAAGAGTTTCGCTTCTGGGTTTGAGTATTCTGTGATATAATCATGCAACATTACGAATACTAAAGTTTGAGTAGGTATTTATGAGTGGTAGACAGTTCTCCAATTATAGCGTATGAACCTTCATTTGAGGATAGTACAGAAAATGGAAAATATGAAATCACACTAAACTGTTACTTGTATGTAGATTTCAATGAAAAATCGAATCCAGTAATCAAAAGACGAATAAAATATACCATTAGACATAATAAACTGTCTGCAGGTACACTACGTAAATTACAAAACAAGTCAGGCTATCGCTGACAATTTAAGGTTCTACTTTTTGCAAAAAGTGGTAGGGGTCTAAGCAATGATAAACGACGTTCGGGCAGACCTTAGTGGGAAAATATATCTTCATATTTTCGAAACCGTATTAGAACTGGAATCATTGTAAATAAATCATATATAGCTGTCACAACATCCTTAATGGTGTTCTAATTTCATTCAAAGTCAGAATTAGTAACATTCTAAAGAAAATGCTAAAGGCTAATATAATATTCTGCTGTGAATTTGTCAAAGTCTCAGGTGATATGGAGCCAATATACATAAATGGTTCTACTAGAACGGTCGAGGCGAGATAATGACAAAAGTGGAAGATTTCGCAGAGATGAAATCCAATTTGGCACTCTCAAAAAATTCTAAACTTAAAAGTTTACATTAATATCTTGTATATGACTACGGGAAAATAAGACTGCATTATCTGCCAAATGAAGTAAAAAAAATATCGAATACTGAATACTGTATCTGTTTTACTCGGCGAGATAAACAAAGATATGTGTAAGATGTTAATATATTAGTCTTAACCACCCAAATACCATAAAAGTAATTAAACACAGAGTTACATATCTCCTTATGATCTATTTTGGCAATCTCTCAATAATAAAGCAAATAAATAAGTATAAGTAAGTATTATTTTGTCTATTCATTGGGTTTTCTCTCCTCCAAATTTTTTCCTGTAACAGATAAGTATTTAAAAATTGTATATGTAGAACAAAGTGTAGTAAGGCAATTTCGTAAAATTGCCCGGATTACTGGCTGTCTGTACAGAGATTCTTCCTCACAGTTTTTCTGAGAGAAAGAGATGTCTATAAAATGATCAACCAGTATTCCTGTATATAAGTAATGTATTGTATACAATACATTGAGATTCTTCCTCACAGTTTTTCTGAGAGAAACATCTCTTTCTCTCAGAAAAACTGTACAGACAGCCAGTAATCCGGGCAATTTTACGAAATTGCCTTACTACACTTTGTTCTACATATACAATTTTTAAATGCTTATCTGTTACAGGAAAAAAAATTGGAGGAGAGAAAACCCAATGAATAGACAAAATAATTCAAGACCACCTCAACAATCTTTTCGAAATTACTTATAAGTAAGTATTTCAATTGTTTTTTTGGAATCTCGTCTACTCCGCCTATCTGACATAACATTTGAACCGAAAATCGAAAAGCTGTGGAACCTTTGGTGTGTCACAAATGTAAAAATACAGTTTTGCACCCTAACACCAAACCTTTATTTTCAACACTCAACGCACGTTTCAACAAGTCTAAGTTGTCATCTTCAGGAGTAAACCCAAACTAAATCTAAATTACAATTTTCTCTAATTTATACCTACCACTAAACTATTACTTAAGTATTAGTACAAGAGGTAAATCCTAGGTACCTGAATTCTAATTGACAGACTTCAAAGATAAGGCAGATTTTATATAATGCAAATATGTAAATTAGGATAATCCTAAATTACGTACCTACTTTTACGCTACATTATTAAGTAAAGACATTTTTAATACTTATTTTATGGATTCTTAGAAAGTAAACTATACAATGAACTGTATGGAATAGGACCCTTATCTGAATTCATTAGTTTATTATTTTTATAAATCATAATGCTTTCGTACGAGTCCAGTTCCCTAAAATGATTTTCTTGTTTAACTAATTTTAAAGAAGATAAATCTACAGAGTGGTTGTGTTCTAAAACATGATGTGCAACACTAGATTTATCCGCTCTTCCGTATTTCAAATGGGCAATATGCTCTTTGAAACGGGTACTGTTAGATCTGCGTGTCTGTCCATAATACTTTAAATCACAATCATTACATTTGATTACATAAATACCGGACTTCTCGAAATCAGCAAGTTTATCTTTAGGATTGCCCAACAATTTCTGTAGTGTAGTAGTTGTTCTATACACCGCCTTCATACCAAGTTCTTTAAAAACTTTCTTAAAGCCCCTAGTATAACGACTGTACGAAACCGAGACAAACTTTTGTTCTTGTGACTCATTTCGAAAAGTTGATTGACACTTCTTTCAATCGTAACCGAAGCCGTTTCTTCCTAATTAATTTATCTATAATATCTGTTGGATAACCATTACATGCAGCTATTTCTCTAATAGTTTTCTTTTCATTTTCAAACCTCTCTTTATTGAGAGGGAATGTCAACAACCGATGTACAAGAAAATTAATCCCCGCCATTTTATGTTGTTGACAGTGAAAAGACGTATTAGGTAAATATCTATATGTGCTAGTATCCTTCCTATATACATCAAACTCTAACTTATCACTATCATTTCTTAAAACTAATACATCTAAAAATGGTAGAGTACCCTTTTGTTCCCGTTCATATGTAAATTTAATAGAAGCAAACCTATTGTTAAGATACATCATACATATTGTTTTCAGTTTGGAGGTTGCTTTTATGAGCAGAAGGAAGGAACTGCAATGGGAAACCCCTTGTCACCGTTTCTTGCCAACTTGTTCATGGGCAGGTTCGAAGTTGAAGCAAAAAATGACTCCCAGTATTTTCCTAGGGTATGGATACGGTACGTGGATGACAGATTTGCTATATTTAATACTAATGAGCTCAATGTTAATGATTTTGTTATGTATCTTAACAATAGGTTTGCTTCTATTAAATTTACATATGAACAGGAACAAAAGGGTACTCTACCATTTTTAGATGTATTAGTTTTAAGAAATGATAGGGATAAGTTTGAGTTTGATGTATATAGGAAGGATACTAGCACATATAGATATTTACCTAATACTTCTTTTCACTGTCAACAACATAAAATGGCGGGGATTAATTTCCTTGTACATCGGTTGTTGACATTCCCTCTCAATAAAGAGAGGTTTGAAAATGAAAAGAAAACTATTAGAGAAATAGCTGCATGTAATGGTTATCCAACAGATATTATAGATAAATTAATTAGGAAGAAACGGCTTCGGTTACGAATGAAAGAAGTGTCAACTTTTCGAAATGAGTCACAAGAACAAAAGTTTGTCTCGGTTCCGTACAGTCGTTATACTAGGGGCTTTAAGAAAGTTTTTAAAGAACTTGGTATGAAGGCGGTGTATAGAACAACTACTACACTACAGAAATTGTTGGGCAATCCTAAAGATAAACTTGCTGATTTCGAGAAGTCCGGTATTTATGAAATCAAATGTAATGATTGTGATTTAAAGTTTATGGACAGACACGCACATCTATCAGTACCCGTTTCAAAGAGCATATTGCCCATTTGAAATACGGAAGAGCGGATAAATCTAATGTTGCACATCATGTTTTAGAACACAACCACTCTGTAGATTTATCTTCTTTAAAATTAGTTGAACAAGTAAATAATTTTAGGGAACTGGACTCGTACGAAAGCATTATAATTTATAAAAATAATAAACTAATGAATTCAGATAAGGGTCCTATTCCATACAGTTCATTGTATAGTTTACTTTCTAAGAATCCATAAAATAAGTATTAAAAATGTCATTACTTAATAATGTAGCGTAAAAGTAGGTAGGTAATTTAGGATTATCCTAATTTACATATTTGTATTATATAAAATCTGCCTTATCTTTGAAGTCTGTCAATTAGAATTCAGGTACTTAGGATTTACCCCTTGTACTAATACTTAAGTAATAGTTTAGTGGTAGGTATAAATTAGAGAAAATTGTAATTTAGATTTAGTTTGGGTTTACTCCTGAAGATGACATCTTAGAGTTGTTGAAACGTGCGTTGAGTGTTGAAAATAAAGGTTTGGTGTTAGGGTGCAAAACTGTGTTTTTACATAACATTTGAAATCAAATATACCAAATATATACAACAATTACTGAAATTTGCACATTAAATATTTGATAGGCTGGACATAAGGGACTGAAAATATTATAAGTCTCGCTTAGGCTAGGACAGTAAAGTCAGTTATAGAAGTTATAACAAACTATTTGCCATGCTCCTAACGTATTACCTTTTCACCATAATTCTTCCCATTGGTGAGAAATTGTTTTACTGTTATATCGGGCATTAGATAAATGACGGGACGTTGTTAATTCCAGACGCTCTATCCTCTAGTTCATGTGCTTCATCTAGGACACGGTTTGAAATAAAAAATTAATATGGATCTTTTAACCTACTGTGATTGCTTAGCAACAACGCCTCAGTTACTTCACATCTTAATCATTGAACACCAATTTCATTCCAAACAAGCTGCTCGAGTGGAATTTGCCTAGATCTAAGGATTTTTTCTCATCAATGCCCTAAGAATACGTAGATATATTTTTTATGGGATCTAAGGAAATAAACTACAATCTGACATCAATGGCTCGGTAAACCGAACACTTATCCGTAATAAGCAAACGGAGTAGCCTCCAGTTCATCTAATTCATAAGTATAGTGTCTGTTCCTTTAAATTAACAACGCATCAGTTAGTTAACCGTTGATCACCAATTTTATTTGAATCAAGCCGCTCGAATGTGTATTTTCCTAGATCTAGGGATTTTTCTCATCAATACCATAAGAAGATATACATCATTTTAATGAGTTCGAGTGAAATATACGATGATGTCAACTCTCGGTATACAGAGGCTGATGACGTCACCAGTCATCACTCTCACTGCACAGTCTAAACCGTAGTCAATTAAGTGTTTTGATTCAAACTTAATAGCAATGTAGTAAACGCTCTGTCGGTTTTATAGTACAATGAGTGTAGTATTATAATACTAATTAATTAATTCAGGTATGTTTTTTTCTAGATCAAGGGATTTTCCTCATCCGTAGTTTAAGAAACCATGTGTTTGCCGGAATCTAGGTAATAATCTGTATTTTTATGCACTCCGATAAAAGATATTAAAATGGGATGCATATGTACTACCTCCTTCCACTTTTCTGCAGGAAGCTACGGGAACGCCATTTCATTCAGAGAGAGAGAGAGAGAGAAGAGAATTTGAAAAGAATGATACAGAAAAATTCAGAAATGCTGGAAGAGAAAATATTAGAGAATGAGGCTCAGATAGAGGAGCTAAAGCACACAATGGTCGAAGAGTCATTCAAAAATGAAATACGGATAGAAGAGCTAAGACAGATAATGGAGGGTGAGATCAGTAAAATAATAGAACAGGTAGTCCCAATACAAACGGGAGAAACTCCACCAAAAACCGAAAGCAGAAACAGTCCACAAGTAGTAGAGTCGAAAATTGGGCTCGACGGGACAAGACACAAAATGAAACCTCCCCAATTTGATCGAAAATCATCAAGGGCGCCAATCCGAGGCTGCGGCGAAGTTAAACAGATAGTCGGCAGAGAAGAAGGCAACAGCACTAACCCTCGCCTTAAGAGTGAATGCTACAGATATTTTGCAAACCTTGAATGCCTATGAGAACAACTAGTCAAATATTTAGAACTGAGGTATTAACAAACCCATTTGGAGCACGTTTATCACTCCCAACTGAAAAATTGCCACCAGAAATCGAATGAATCACTACAAGAGATTGAAGCTGATATTGCCCCTCTGGTTCGCCTTACCTATTCAACCACACCGGAAAATGTAATAGAAAGGTTAGCAGTACAAGCGTTTTTGGATGGAATTCGGGACCACGAAGCCAGACAAGCATTGACCCTACATCGACCGACTCAATTATTGGATGCACTGGCTCTAGCTCTGGAATTTGAGGCCACGAAAAATAGTTGCAGAGGTCAAGTCAGAGTACGAATCTTTGACGGAGAATCCGAAGATGGTAGAAATAAGGAAGCCTCTATAAGGAAGATAGTAGAGGAAGTCCTTACAAAACCAAGACTAATGTGATGTCGGAAGTGTTGTAAGGTAGGACATATCCAGAGTCGTTGCAAGAAGAGCAACGGAGTACGGACTTCCTCGTCGGGACAACTAAAGAAGGCCAAGGTAAAGGGACCTTCGTCGACATTTGGCCAAAAAGTTCCAACTGACAACGCATATGTCGCTTCGCTACGCAACCACGTTAACAGTGTCTTTATAGATGGCCTTATGAATAAGAAGCAATGTGCAATGTTGCTGGATACTGGTGCGACGAAAACAGTCAAAAGGCCTAACATTGTTTTAGATGAAACCATGATAAAACAAACAAAGTGGGAATTGCGAACAGCGACAGGAGAAGCAGCTAAGGTCCATGGTGAAACAGATGTTGAAATGGTCTTGGGAAATACAGCATTCCAACATCGGGCATTAGTGGCGGACATCGAATACCAAGTCATCATTGGAATGGATGGCATGAGCTCTAAGGGATTCCAGTTAAACTTTAAATACGGAATTCTGCGAGTGAATGGCGAAGAAGTGGTGCTTCATGGGAAAGACGACATAATACTTCGAGAAATTTTGGCACAGAACCAAAACGTTCCGGAAAGAGCTGAAATCATTGTAGATGCTTACCTAGATGAGAAAGCTAAAACTGGAACAGTGATGATGTTTGAACCCGAACTTAAGGACGGAAATGTAGGCAGGGGAGTCGCACTGGGGAAGACCCTGTTTCGTGTCAAGGAGATTGTGCCAGTATTATTAATGAACCTGAATTCTTACTCGGTTGTGCTAAAGAAAGGGTCATTGTCCAACAGTTTCCTCTGTAGAAAGAAGCACACAGCATGCAGATATAACACCAGGTAAACTATCTGAGGAACTGGAAAAACTCATCACCGATTCATGTAAGAATTTGAAACCGAACCAGAAAGTAAAATCGAGGGACTACCAGGATATCTTCGATGTAGGGAACGGGAAACGAAGATGAACTGATCTTGTGAGACATAAAATTAATACCGGGGACGCTCAACCTATTCGACAGTCGACGAGAAGACTACCCCTAGCTAAAAGAGAAGGAGCCGACAGGATAGTACGCGAGATGGAGGAAGAAGGTATTATTGAACCATCAAATAGCCCTTGGGCTTCTCCAGTTGTCTTGGTTAAAAAGAAAGATATTTCGACCCGATTTTGCGTGGACTCTCGGCAATTAAACCACGCTACAAAGAAGAACAGCTAACCCCTTCCAAGAATAGGAAATACCCTAGATAAGCTGGCTGGATCGAAAATGTTTTACACACTGGACTGAAAGAGCGGTTATTGGGAGGTGGAACATTATCTTGGTAGGAAAATCGTTTGAAGACAACGTGAGGAACCTGGAGGAGGTATTTCGGCAACTTTGAAGTTCCGGACTAAGGTTAAGCCCGAAGAAGTGTCAGCTGTTCCAAGAAGAGGTGCAATATTTTGGACGTGTAGTTTCCACACAGGGAGTAGCTGTGGATAAACAAAAAATCAAAGCCGTCCAGGAATGGCCGATACCTAAAGATATCCACCAGTTAAGAAGTTTTCTGGGGTTATGCACGTACTATCGTCGGTACATAGCCTGATTTACCAACATCTCCAAGCCACTTAATAGATTCACAGGGGGGAAGGTGCAGTACCAGTGGAACGAGGAATGTCAGCGATCTTTCGAGACATTAAAAAGAGGATTGACCAGTGCCCCTATTTTGAGTTAACCTTTGCCAGATGGGAACCTTGTTTTGGATACCGACACAAGCAGTCGGAATTGGTGCGGTGCTTTCGCCTTGAGCAAGCCATATCGGAATTACTGGTTTACTCGCAGGGAACTTTTGGCTCTGGTAAAGGGGGTGGAACATTTCTACAAGTACCTCTTTGGTAAAAGATTCCTGATGAGAACTGATCACGCAGTACTGAAGTGGCTGCTGCCATTTAAAAATCATGAAAGACGAGTGGCCAGGTGGATTGAGCGGTTGCTAGAATTCGACTTCGAGACTGAACATCGAGCTGGACGGATTTTACCAAGGCTTTCCATAAACTTCATCACCCTACATTAATCGAAAAGTTATCGGTGTTTGGTTTCAGTTACTCGCTGGTTAATCTATTTGAATCCTACTTAAGGAACTGCCATCAATTTGTTAGCTATAACGGCTTCAAATCAAACATATTTACTATTAGTTCAGGAGTACCCCAAGGTTCCAAGCTCCGTTATTATTTCTGATATTCATTAACGACTTATCAAGTATACTGTTATCTGAAACGCTGCTTTTTGCAGACGATCTAAAAATTATTTCTTTAAGTCGAGGGCGTCAATGATAGCTTACGTCTACAACATGACCTGAATCAGCGTACGTTATGGTGTACCAAGAACAAACTCTTTTTGAACATGGCGAAATGCAAAGTGTTCTTATAATTTAAAGAGGAATTCTATACTATTCGATTATTCGTTGAATAATCAAACTATTGAGCTATGCACAATCATAAAGGACCTAGGTGTATATTTCGATCATAAATTCTCATTCGCTGAAAATATTTCCATAACTTGCAAATCAGCACTGCTTTCGCTGAGTTTTAGTTTGCGAAATTGCAACAGCTTTCATAACATATACGCGCTGAAATCTTTATATACATTCTTAGTGCACTCAAAGTTAGATTATTGCAATCTTATCTGGCATCCTGTCTACAAAATTCATCATAAGCGTTTGGAGGCAGTGCAAAGAAAATTTCTGAAATTTCTTGCTTTCCGAGTCGACGGCTCATATCCTGTCAGAAGGTACCAGCACAATTTACTTCTTACAGATTTGGGATAATGTCTTTAGTTATGCATTGGAATTCACATAGCCTTTCATTTCTATACAAATTGGTTCAGAACAGAATTGACTCTTCTGTTCTTCTGCCAATGATCCCGATAAAATTGCCAAGGATTGGTTGAAGAAATTGTTATCGGTTTCCAAATACAAATGTCCTTATAAAGTCACCATTATTCATCATGTGTAGAAATTATAACAGTATATCTAGAATCTGTGATATTATCTAAGACAATTTTGAATCAATCGTTGAAGCATATATTCAACAAATGTCAGGTCAACCATGGTTCAGTTACTAGTAAAAGTCTTTGGCCAATTGTTATTTTATTTCTGTTTTTAAAACTGTGTGTTAAATTTGATGTTTTATTTGTAATATTGATTGTTTTTTTAATTCTTTATATTATTATTATTATTTTTAATATTTAAGGTACCAGAGATTATTAAGTATGTTTTATTATTATATAATATTTGTCCTGTAATTGAATTTTTTTCTGTTGGGCAGTAAATTTACTAAACTAAGTAATGGGCCGCGGAAGCGCGAAAAAGCCCCCATAAGGCAATATAATGTGGGCAGTCCATTTGAAAGAGTAGCCATTGACGTTGCCGGACCATTTCTAGAATCTAACTCCCGAAATAAGTACATTGTAATGGTCATGGACTACTACAGTAAATGGGCAGAAGCTTATGCCTTGCCGAATCAAGAAGCCTTTATCGTTGCTGATGTCCTTATAAGGGAATGGATCAGTAGTTTTGGTGCTCCCTTGGAGTTGCACTCAGGCCAAGGTAGAAATTTTGAATCTACCCTTTTCTAAGATGTCTAAAGATCAATACAACACGGACGACAGCATTATACCCGCAGTCCGATGGAATGGTAGAACGGATGAATACAACCATTAATCCCCATTTGTCAAAGGTAGTCTCTGACCGCTAAAGAGCTGGGACCAGTATCTGCACTTGTTTCTAATGACATATCGTTCGCCTGTGAACGAGTCCGCGGGTCAGACGCGGGAGGAGAATTACGACAACCATGTGTTTTGAAATTTGACTTTCGAACAGTTTATGGCACTGTACTATGATGGGCAGAAAGTGCAGCACGACGTAATAAGAGAGGAACCCCAAGACTTGTTTGAGGTGCCCATAGAATATGCCCTGGTTCATTGTGTGGTTCGAAATCTCCGAATGTCCAGAGGAATAGCTAAGGTGTTTGAGGAATGTGATGATGGAGAAGAACCTGATGAAATTGGCGGTCCCAAAGATAGCCTGCGGCTTGGATGGACTGAATTGGAGGGTGGTGAGAAGTATGATGGAAATAATCTTTCGATTCAGTGGCATCGACATCCTTGTATGATGCCTCAATATTCGCCGCCCAGATTCGAAGACCGTTGACTGTTGCTTCCGTCAAACTTCCCGTTGTCGAAATGGAGAGTCCTGTAAGTATCGTCACACCAGAAGGAGGGGCCAATGTTACGAGATTCAGATAGCTGGTGCAATCTGCCATCATCCAATTCGTGGAAGGTCATTCTTCCGATACTTCTTGGATTCCGAAATGTTTTGTCTCTTAACAGGCCGACCCCTGCCGCTACTGGGAATTCCCTTGAACTTTCAGAACACTTGAAAGAAGTTTTCCGATGGTTCGTTGACTTGCCAGAATAATTCCAAGAGAAATATATAAATACGGACAGCTGGCGATTGATTCTTTCAGTTTTCCAAGGGCGTATTGTATAGTTAAGTTAAAAGGTAAATAGGTCTGTGAATATAAATTGGGTTAAAGTAATGGAAATAAATTACAGTGAGTTGGACTGTGTTTTCAAATAAATCCAAGAAGTGAGCAGAACCAGGGTGTGTAAGTAAAAACCATACAATATTTTTTTGAAGAAAATTAATTTATGTATAGCGGGAAACGGTGGTCCAATAGAACCAACAGAACATATCAGTGAGTAAATTTGTTTTATATAATACTGCTTATAGTATGGCCTCAAATTTATTTATTTATTCTCTTTACAAACACCAAATAGGTACTTACATAGGAAGGGTTCAACAGTACAAAAGTATTTGATAATGTCATAGACCTGCCAATATCACGAAGGGTTTGCATCCTGATGCAGCAATAATATGTGCCTAAGCTCACTAAATTTGATGTAAAATAGGTCAGGAACTATGTTATTGGACAGCATATCATTGCAGACACTAGTTACATAAATGAAGGGCGAAGAACTTCCGTTGTAAATGTAGAAGAGATTAGATGAGAGAGAAGTCTTAAGCTAATTTTTAGGACCCTAAACTTAACACTATTGATCAAGCCACAATCAAAATATTTTCTGTTATTTAGAATGTTATATATAAAGATAACAGCATGGCTTTTTCTGCGCGTACTCAAAGAACACAGATGGAATGTTGCCAACATTGATCTATAAGATACCATGAAGGCATATATGCCATTCTTTTTGATATAGAGGTAGCGCAGAAAATGTTTTTGAACTTTTTCAATTTCATTACTGTGGGTGTAACAATTTGGTGACCAAATGTTAGAGGTATACTCAAGGTGAGGCCTAACCATAGATGTATAAGGTCTTATGCTTGTTTTTACACTGAAAGTTTGGCTATTACGGATGACAAATCCAAGAACTTTGTATGCTTTGTTTAACAGGTAGCTGAAATGGGTATTGAATTTGAAGTTATCTGGGAAGACTACCCCCAGATCTTTAGCTACATTGACTTTTCGGGAGAAGGAAACAACACAACATTTTCGGGTGTTAACAAAGATTTTGTTTTCTCTAAAGCAGTTGAGCGCCAAACTCAAGTCGTTTTGTAGTGCAGTAACATCATTTATCCCATTAATAGATGTAAATTATTTGAAATTATCAGCAAACAACCAACCCAACTCAGGTCTTCAGGTTATGGGGTAAGTCATTGATAAAAATCAAAAGCAAGTGAGGACCCAAGATGCTACCCTGGGGTACTCCTGAGGTATATAATGATGGGAGACGATACTACATACCTTTACCCTTTGGGTTCGTGCGAGTAAGTATGAAGATATGAATGTCAGTACTTCACTTGAGAAACTAAGAACCGACAGTTTTTTATCAAGACACTGAAATCCACCTTATCGGTCATTGTTTGTTTAGAATTGCCTCCGACACATATTCAGAGAAGATACAGAGATTTGTAACTGTTGATTTATTAGGAAGAAAACCATGTTGGTATTTTGAAATTTTGTCAGCTATGTAGTATGAAGTTATATATAATTTTTTCAAGTATTTTAGCAAAGCTGTTTAATAAGCTGATAGGTCGACAGTCATGAATATTATACCTCTGCCCCTTTTTGAAGATTGGGATTACAATTCCTTCTTTAAACTTATCAGGAAACTATCGGTACTTTAGAGCTAGAATAAAGATATATTTTAGAGGAGTAACCAACAGACCGGCACACCCCTTATAGATATATAGTGGTATATCATCAGGGCCAGTTGTTTTTTTGGGATTCAAATTTTTTATTCTGGAATTTCATCATCAGTTTTTTCAGGAAAACTAAAACCCCCTCTACAATAAAGACCTTGCTGGTTGATCGTACTTGGTTGAAACAAAGAATAAAAATATTGTGCAAAGGCATCTGCAATGCTTTGTTCATCGGTCAAGTTAACCTTATTCGCAGTCATCCTCCGTGGCACACCACCTTCATCACCTCTCGTTTTAATGGCATGTAAGTAATTAAAGTAACCAGGGAGGATACCGTCTGGTTACTTACTGGAACTTCGACGCGTTTCTCACTATTTACTTAGATGCCTCCAAACATCTGTACAAGTTTGAGTAAAAGCCATTAACACTTTTATTAATATCATCACATGCTTGGACGTCTGACCAGTCACAATCGCTTAAAAGATTAAATAATAAGAGAAAATTGCCTTTAGCGAAATTGCATTCGAACTTTTTTGGGAAGGGACACACTTTTTGCTCTCTCTGTAATGATAACGAGATATTTAGTGCCGTATGATAAGCATCCTCCTTGAGAAGGGTACTGTCTGACCGTTTTACTCCAACTTCGAGGTTAGAGATAACTAAATCCAAGTTCCTGTTCATAACATTTTTAACTGAGTTCAGCTGTTGCAATTCATATAGGCTCAAAAATTGCTGCATCAGAAGAATTTTAAATAAATTTGTGACTCAAACAATTAGTGTTTCATCTTTTCTGCTTTATTTAAATATCTTAAAAAGTGGGGATTTTCATTTAGCAACATCAGTTTAATCTCCAGATTAACGAAGTAGATCAAATTAACACTCAGTTAAAACTTCGGGATAGCAATTATTAACAGACTCTCCACAGATATCTCTGAAACAACGCAATGAATATAACGTTTTAAGTTGTATTGTATCAACGAGTATTAACTATGCGCCGGTATCACACTCCGGCAAAGATTTTCAAATATGATTCGTAGGGTTAGAAAGTCACCACACCTTAGCCGATCTCAGTATCTTTCAATTGTGATATTCTGATATCACTAGTAAGATTTCGACGATTAATTTAGGTTCTTGTACACATTATGACATCTTCAAGTTCAAGTGGCGTACCTGATAGCGGCACGTAGTCTGTACGTTACAATTTACATCAATCTCTGTATCCTGATCATCCCAGTTTTCAGGAATTGAAAAAACAATTTATACATGAAACGTATGAAAGCTTTAGCGATGCTGGTGAGAAAGTTATGCACCGACTAGAAAGCATGAAAATTAATCTGAATTATAAGAAAATGAGGCTGATATTTTATGAAGTCTGTAGAAAAAAGCTGTAGCCTTTAATCAGAAACCTGACAATGGAGTGCAAAGCACCGGGGAGGAGAAACATTACTAAGGATGCCTGAAAAAAATCCAACAAAATGGAAATTGTTTAAACAGTTGAAACAATAATTTTATATACTAATTATTATAATTACAGGTCACAAACATCACAAGCTAATTGTGTGAGAAATAGAGATGAATATAATTATAGATTATCTTATTTTTTATATAGCACTTTTCAGTAGTTATTTATTATAGCTTATATTCTTAATAAATCAGATATAATATAGACTTATAAATGTACGTTAAATTATTAAAATCTTTGTTGAGCGTGTTATTAATGTGTATTTATCTTAGATTTAGAAAAGATTCTATTAATTTTCCTAGAAGATTTTGTTAGAAGATTGTGTCAATAAATTTCCGTCAAAATGTAGTACAATTTATTTTAAGGATACTCCCTAGAACCTTTTTTTATTTAGCGGTGGCACAAACCTACCCCTAGTCTAAGTGCTTGAATCCTTCACGGCAGCCGTTGTGGGTTAAAATACATTCAGAGGTGAATCCATAAAATTTTGAATAAGGTGGCAGGAAATTGCGAAGATAAATGACAAACAGTGAGCCCCAAAGAAAGCTCAAATACATTTATTTACACAAATCAATTAATTTAAATGCCAAAATATGTCAGAAAATATTTACTGACCGCTCAAGATATTGACCAATTGACCAACACAGCATTTGTAGGATTTTTGTTGGCGCTTTCATTTGATAGAATTTGTAATGACTTATGGAATTTGCTCTAGGTATATGGGCATTCAGAGTATAACTTATCCAAAGTGAAAAACTTTTTTTATGATAAGGATTATTCCTATTAAAATAAGTCTGGACGTTAAAATCGAATGATGTAATACCAGTTGGTCAGTTTAATAGGCCGGTTATAGAGAAATTTCCATTTTTTACTAAGCTTTTTTTATTTATTTTTTTATTATTAAGTCGACTTGTATGTATGTATGTATCAATCTATGTAACGGAAACTTTCAAGGTAATTTTCACCAACTTAAAGAAGTCCGATTAATTTGAAATTTTGCACACGTGTCAAGGGCCGATGACAATACAATTCTTTAACTTGAATTTTCCCGTTCGTTGTATTTTTGTTACTTCTTGCCTAAATAACAAATTCGTCTATTTTAACGCTGCGTTTGCCATCTAGTTGGCAGTAGCAGAACTTGCGGTGATCCGTTGAATGCACTCATGTGTAGGAAACTTATATATATTGAAATATTGATAATGTTATTTTAAAATAAGTAAATATGCATAAACTAATAACTTAAATGAAAAAAAAAGAATTACCTATTAGAATGTTAAAACTAACGATTACGGTGCGTACTGCGGGTTCACTAAATATTATTAAATAATTCTGGAAAAATGAGTATTCAAAAGATACCTACTATTACAAATTCCCGTTATTACTTGTAGGTTTCAACAGAGTACAAGTATTTTTAAATTACTAAAAAACAATTTTGTATATGTCTTCCTATGTGGAAAATAAAATAAGTTTTGTTTAAGCTAAAAATAAGTTTTTATATACTAATGGCTAGTTGAATAGGGTTGAAATTTATAATAAATTATTAATAATCAGAAATGTATGCAAACTGTGTGGAAAAAAGCTTACGTAATCACTTGTAGTTTATCAGGGTGTTTATAAAAAATTAGTAACCTCAATGTGGGAAGTAGGATTTACGCCATTGTATCCACCTATAGTTATTAACAATAAGGAAATTATTGAGCTACTGTAATGTGAAAGCGATAGTGCCATTTAACAAAGTCGTAGGTAGGTACATTACTTCGCAATTCTAACCTGAACAGCGCAATTTTATCTTATAATGAGCGCTAAATTTTTATTTAATTTTGAATTCACCCAATCCAATATAAGATGAGAAACGTGCGGAAGGATAAATGGCAAGAGGGTGATTAAAATTGCTATGTCGCTAGCGTCAAACCCAGGGCAACGGGCACACCCTGTTTTTTAAGAGCCTTGGACCTCTGGGAGGGTTGACCGTTTAATTGTCCGTTACTCGTGGGAACAGAAATGATAAATGAAACTGCAACACAAAGAAAGAGCAGATTGGCGAAAAAAATATAAAAAAGAATAGAAAATATTACAGAAATTTCGAATGAGGAAACGATTGAGAGGTCAAATAAAAAACGACTATATATGAAAAAATACAGAACTTTACAATCAGAAGAAGACCGAGCAGCTCGATTACAGCACATGCGGCAATATAGCGCCGAGTATTCAACCTCACAGTCAGAAGAACACAGATCCGCTCGATTGCAGCACATGCGGCAATATAGCGCCGAGTATCAAGCATCACAGTCAGAAGAAGACAGAGCAGCTCGATGGCAGCAAATGCAGCAATATGGCACCGAATATCGGGCCTCTCAGTTTGAAGAACACAGAACAGCTCAAATATTACATATGCGGGAGCATAATACACAATCTAGAGATTTACATAGGGCAAGTAAAACTGTTTTAATGCAGGCAATTAACACTTTTTGTGATAAAATTTGTGACATTTGCACTAAACGTTGCAATCCGTACCAACTTTCGAAATGGACTGTGAACACTATTATAGCACCTTACTTGACCGATGATCTTAAGCAAAAAATATGTGTAGTTGTATGTAGCCGTTGCAAGACTCATTTAAATTCAAAGAAAATAACTGCACCATCTAAATCGTATTGGAATAATCTAGACCCAGGGCCAATTCCAGAAGTTTTTACAAATTTGACACAGACTGAACAACGATTAAATTCGAGTATTGTTTGGACAATATAGTTTCCGTGGCCAGGCGGTATTGATCGCTTAAGACGTCTTCGAGGTTACTGAAAAACTTTCTAAAATGCTTCCAAGAAGTTCAAACGATGCTGGTATAGTCGTTGTTACTGAGAATCTTGAAAATATCAATATATTACGACAGTTCTCGATATCTAGGCAAAAGCTATATGATGCATTGCATTGGTTAATAGTAAATAATCCTCTGTACAAAGATGTCACTATCAATAATAATGTTGAAATTAATGAACAAGATATAATAAGAGTAGAAGAAGATTGGTTACGGAGCGTTTCTGATGCTAATGAGAAATCGACAGACAATATCAATGCTTACATGAGAATTAACGACTCATCGAGAATTTTACGTGCTTCGTGGCATCAAGCTAACCATGATATATTTATATCCGGGTTTGCTGCTGTACAATGTTGTGCTATGGATTGGCAAATATTCTAAGAGCAGGTATTCTTCCACCACAACGTTGGTCATCAAACATTCTTGATTTGAATATGATAGCTGGCGACCAAATCTACAGTAATATAAGATTTTAAACGGAAAGAAATCACGCGGCCTACCCTATTGAACATATGGATACTTACTCTGTTATTAAGGATGATCTTGTTATATTCAACAAAAGATTTAAAATAAATTTTGATCAAGAACCAAGCCTATTTGGAAGTTTGGATGACCAAGTAAATGATTCGAACTTAGGATTCACACTTCGAAGAGCTTTTGAAGAGCTTTTTCTAAATCATAATGCAGGAGTACTGATACCATAAGGAAATCATTTGGAGTATTGTATTATAATAAAAAATATTACTTCAGTGATTCTCATTCGTGTAGTCCTAAAGGTGCGAAACAAAATGGCGACGGAAGAGCATGCATTATTGAGTGTGATAGCTTAGACGAGTTAGTGACGATCTGCAAACGTACGGCAAGTAACAAAAATGTATAATTTACAATAAACTACCTACATTAATGTTGAAGTCGTACCTGAGACTGTGGACTTAGAAAATCAAACACAACAAAGTACTTTAAAAAACTCAACTTCAACAAGTCCTGTCTTACAGCAACCGACGAGTGAGATAATTCCACTGCATTCGTCGGCGATGGCACCTACTGATGTTATGCAACCCAATGTAGAAGATGAATTACAGGTTTCTCGGAAGTTAAATAAAATTACCCGCAAAACAACTGATGATATCGTGAATGTGGCTCATGAACTAAGAGCAGAGAAGTTTGCTTGGTAGTTTTTATTTCCATATGGAAAAAATGGACTTTATGAACAAAGGCCAGTAAACATAACACCATTAGATTACTTTCAATATAGAATTTTGGGCAAAGACAATAGATTTCAACGCAACGATCTACCTCTGTTATGCTTTATCGTTTTTTGAATATTATCGAGTGAAAAGCACTATAGCAGCAAGAGGTAAAAAAATTTGTAATCAACATGGAGTAGTCGAAGATATTCACCTGTATGTGAAAAACTAAGAGGGTCGGCAGCTTATTGGAGGTCAGCTTTGAATGAGCTTCTAGCTCAAATCAGATGTTTAGGGCCTCCAACATATTTTGTAACTTTTAGCTCAAATGATCTCAAGTGGTTAGATCTACGAAAGGCTCTATTACTAGCTGACGGTAGACCTGATGTAGATCTAAGTACACTCGATATTTACGAGACACAACACCTTATAGAGAAATATCCAGTACTGTTAAGCCGACAATTTATGGTCAGAGTAAATGCTTTAATGAAATATATCAAAAATAATACCGAACTTTTTGGAGGAAGATTAAAAGATTATTGGTGGCGTATTGAATTTCAACATCGTGGTAGCCCTCAGCTTCATATGGTCATTTGGATACAGAATCATCCGTGGTTTGATACAGAGGAAGGCATATTTCTTCTTGACCGTAACTGTTCTTGTAAAATACCTACAGTAGAAGAAGATCCAGAACTTCATGATCTGGTTAAAAAATGTCAAATCATCGGCATACAGAAACTTGTACAAAAAAAATACTTCTGTAAGGTGTCGATTTAACTTTCCACAGGAAGAATGCATTGAGACTCGGATAGTGTCTCATTCCTCGGATGACTTTATTCGTAATGGAGGACAAATTTGTTCACTTAAGCGTCGAAGAGAAGAAGCTTGGGTAAATAATTATGATCCAAATTTATTGAGCCATGCGGCTCAAATGAAGCGATTGCGTACTACATCGCCAAGTACTTGTCAAAAGGAGAACCAGAAGGAGTAGATACTGGAATAGCACAAGCAAATCAGCAAATACAAGGCGAAGAATCCAATATATCACGCAAGCTATTTTGGTTTTGTATGAGAATTATTCATGAACGACAAGTGTCAGCTACTGAATGTGCATACCGCCTATGTCATATCCCATTGCGTGATAGTTCACGAAGTTGTATTTTCTCAATACTAGGAAGCCAGAACAGCGTTATAGAGTATTGCAATTTGACAAAACAGGTCACGCCACTGGCTATTGCAGCAACATATTTGAAAGATATGAAAAACGTCCGATGGTTGATTTAGATTATGATTTTCCGAATATGAGTCTTACAGAATTTGCAATGTTGTTCGAACCTTTCTATAACAAGAAGGCAAACGACACAGAAGATAGTGTTGATCATGATGCATACGAAGTTCAGTCTAACTTATGCCGTAAGTTTATTACATTATTAGGTAACAGTGAAATCGCTCTGAGAAATATTCCTGCAGTTGTGAGAGTGCCATATTTCCTAGCAACATCTGGTCCAGAGAATTTCTTCTATAACTTACCAGTCCAATATATGCCTTATCGATCTGAAACTGAATTACTGGCAGGATTTGATAATGCGAAAGGTGCTTTCTCATCTCGAGAAAATCAAGATAATGAGTAGATATATGTGTCAATATCGAGACCGTGATCGGCAGCTTGAAAATGCATTTAATCACGTGCATGCTTTTGAAATTTTGGAGCAGCCAGAAATAATAAATCCTGAATATGAAGAAGAAGAAGTACCAGATGTGAATATGAGTAATGAACAGTTCCAAAGGGCACAACAAGTCATGAATATTGACAAAGACAACTTTATAATTTTATTATAGAAAGTATAAAAAATGAACTCAATGGTGATCATGAACGTAAAAGAAGGTGGAGCAGGTACTGGTAAAACATTTCTGTTTAATTTGTTAAAGAACCAAGTAAACCGGTGTTATGGAAAATCAGCAGTTTGTACCCTCACTGGAGTTTTTGCGCGGTTGGTCGGTGGATCGTCATTAAATCGCCTGTTAAAATTCCCAGTACAAAAAGATGGAGTTATCGTCAATATGCCACTACTTACTGCTAGCTATTTAAGAATAATGCATCAACAGGGGGAAAGCATTGAATTTCTCGTTATAGATGAAATTTCTATGGTTCCTTATGAGATGCTCCGCATGATTGACTCTCGTCTTAGATAACTGAAAAGTCCACGTGCTTTTTTTGGTGGAATAAATGTTTTATTATTCGGTGATTTAATGCAATTACCTCCAGAACGAGGGCACCAAGTTTTTCAACAACCAAAACATATGAAGGCAGCTACATATTTATGACGGCTGTTTAACGTTAGTTGAATTGAAACAAAACATGCGCCAACTAGGAGACACAAAATTCATTGATATATTGAATGCATTGAGAGTTGGAGAGTTGGCATCTCAGTATCTTGCAACACTTCTCCAAAAAGTATCGAGGGATGCTAGCGGGGAGTTCCCAATTGAAAAAGCTTTGAGAATGTACCCAACAAGTGAACAAGTACCTAATCATAATAATAAAGTACTTCAGTATTTTCAGGAAAAAGGAACAAATATCTACACAATAATGGCACAAGATCAACTTATTGATGCTACGCAAAATTTACGTGACAAAAATGTAGACTCAGTTATACCTGGTGATATTAATTAAACGGGAGGTTTACTTAAAGTATTAAAAATTTTCGTGGGAGCTAAAGTAATGTTGAGATCGAATATTGATTTGGCAAAAGGCTTAGTAAATGATAATATGGCTATTATTACTGAAATCATCTGGCCACATTTCCGCCGTGATCAAGTATCTGTTTCAGACCTACCATCAGTTCGTATTGACTTTGGTAAAGATGATATACATGTAATTAAACCAATGTCGATACAATTTCCAGCAAAATATAGCTACGGCACAGCTGAAAGGCGGATGTTACCATTGATATTAAGTTGGGCATCCACTGTGAATAAAATGCAAGGTTGTACGGTAGATTATGCAGTCATTTACCTGGGTCCTCGCTTGTTTGCTGCCGGACAGGCCTATGTAGCCTAAAGTCGCGGAAGGTCGATAAATGAAATTCAAATAGAAGAACTTGATTGCTCAAAATTAATAGGAAAAGCCCCATGTAATAGTGATGCGTTAGATGTAATGGAAAGGTTACTTAAACATCATTGAAGTGAACTTGAATTTAGTGAAAAATATTCTAAAATCAAAGCTTTTTGTAAATGCTATAGACATCGTTATGAGACTAAAAAAATAGGAAATAATTATAGTTAAAAAAAACTAAAAAACCACGCTTTCATAGTAAACCGAATTAAAAAGTAGAAAGTAATTTTTAATTATGAAAAGTTTGTGTTACAGCAATAGAAAGTCCAATAATCAATTATAATTAATTGATTAGGAATAAGATTAAAATAAAAATTAAATTATTAACTAAATAATTCAATTCATAGTAAAAAAGCGTGAGGTTTAATTTCACATATTTTCATATTAAACCTATTTGTGTAAACAGCTACCAATCAAATAATTTTATCACTTAATATCAAGCACCCCATGCTTTTTTACTATGGATTGAATTATTTAGTTAATAATTTAATGTTTGTTTTAATCTTATTCCTAATCAATTAATTGTAATTGATTGTTGGACTTTCTATTGCTGTAACAGTAACTAAATTAAACAGTAAATATCTGTTTCAGGCTATTAACACCTATGCGTGTTCAGTGCTCAGTTACTCTTTCGGTATAGTTAAATGGTGCAAGACTGACATTGAACAATTACAATGAAAAGTTCGAGTTTTACTAACAAAAGCTCAAAATCACCACCCAAAGAGCTCTGTCGAACGTACAATTTTGCCACGGTATGAAGGAGGAAGATGATTGACAGATCTAAGCAAACTATTAGATCAACAAATTTCCATTTTGCGTAGTCATTTCCAGAAACTCGCAGAATTTTCTGATCTACACAGAGTCATGTGACTGGTTGATGACTCAACACCACTGCGACTGACACGACAACATGTCCAATTACACCACCAGACAACAGATCAGAAACTGCTGAAATGGAAAGAGAAGCCCCTGAATGGAAGACATATAAATGACATCAACCAAGATTATGTCGACAGTGCAGCGTCGAACTACTGGTTGATCTCTGGTCATATGTTTCCTGAAACGGAAGGCTTTATATTGGCAATCCAAGACCACGTAATTCCAACTAAGAACTACCTAAAATACATCGTTAAAGATTCTTCTATTAACAACGACAAGTGCAGGTACGGTTGCCAAACATCTGAATCTATCCAGCATATCACAGGAGGTTGTCAAGCGTTCGCTGCAACTGAATACAAAGAACAACACGATGTTGTGGCAAAAATACTTCACCAGGAACTAGCACTGAAACTTGAATTATCACAGCCGGTAAGATTACCATACTATAAAGACAAACCAGAATCTGTTTTAGAAAATAACAACTACAAGCTGTTTTGGGACAGCACGATACTGACCGATAGGACTGTTGCTCACAATAGACCAGATATAGTTTTAGTAGATAAAGTCTCTCGGAAAACAACTTTAATTGACATAGCAATTCCTAACAACAATAATATAAATATCAAGCAAGCTGAGAAAATAACCAAATACAGAGATTTGGAATTTCAAATAAAGACTCAGTGGGACATGAACAACACACGAACTGTACCAATTGTTATGTCAACGACAGGATTAGTCCCAAAACATCTATTAAACAATTTAAAATACCTCGGTCTGGACGAACATCTTTACAAACAAATGCAAAAAGCCGTCCTGTTAGGAACAGCCCGGACGGTCAGGAAATTCATGGGAAACTGCAGCCACGACTCCAACCACGGGCCTGGAAACCTGACAAGGGCTCCCACAGAGCTAAACCCTTTTGATATCTAGGATATCTGGGGTTTAGTGAATTTTCCCCTAAAGGCATTCATATCGTGCCTTATAGGGAGTGTGATACCATGCATTGTATGGTCAAGTCGGGATAACTTATTTATGAAATGTTTGAAAATCTTTTCGTGACTTCGGGGTAATAAATTCGGAAAATTAGATGCAGGAGTTTAGGGTATTAGATGCTGGAATTCGGGATCATAGATCCTGAATAATTGAGTTAAGCATGCGCAGTAATGTTGTATTAGTATCAGGCATGCGCAGTGATGTTGTGTGAGTGTTAGGCATGCGCAGTGATATTGTGTGAGTGTTAGGCATGCGCAGTGACGTTGTGTGATTGTTGGACATGTGCAGAGATGTTGCATGGGTGTTAGGCATGCGCAGTTATGTTGTGTGCATGTTAGACATGCGCAGTGATGTTGCGTGTGTATTAGGCCTGAACAGTGGAGTTGTATGGATGTTAGGCATACGCAGTGTTGTGCGGGGTTAGACATCCCCAGTGACTCTGTATGGATGTTAGACATGCGCAGTGATGCTGTATGAGGGTAGACATGCGCAGTAATGTAGTATGGATGTTAGACATGCAGAGTAATGTTGTATGGATGTTCGACAAGCGCAGTGATGTTTTACATGCCCAATGAAGTTGTGTGAATGTTAGGCATGTGCAATGATTTTGTATAAGTGTTAGACATGCGCAGTGGAGTTGTGTGGGGATTAGACATGCGCAGTGGAGTTGGATGGATGCTAGACATGCGCAGTGATGTTGCGTGAGTGTTAGACATGCGCAGTGATGTTGTATGAGTGTTAAGCATGCCCTGTGATCGGGACTGGTAAATAATTACTTGCAACCTCTCTACATGATTGACGTAAATCTTTATTAAGTGGTGTAGATATGTTTCGCTTGCATAATGCAGAGCATCATCAGCACCGTATACAATAATGTTTCTTATAACTACAAAGAAAATTACAAGACAAACAGATAAAATATAGTAGTCAAATAGACTTACCTAAATTAAAATACAGTCAAGAATTTAAAATTAGCGTAACAATAAATTTAATTGGCCCTTCATCCCTTATGAGGGAAAAGTATAAGACAAGGAACTTCAAACTGTGTAGTGTGTAGAAGCACGTTCAGGTGGCGTATGGAAACAAATGAACGTGGCGTAAAAATTAGGATTACTGACGAAACGATGAAGAAGAAGAGCTATTTGAATCATTCGGAGAGGTTGGGTGTATATGTCGTTGAAGAAGAGGAAGATTGGGAGAGGTGGGGGGTGAAAGGCAAATATAACCTACAAATAAAACAGCTTTGTGTAAACAAAATAAAATATATTTTTGTGTTTTGGTTGTGGTCGAAGGTCTAGTTGTTGGAGAGAATAAAGGACGAGAGAACGTCAGGTATATGGATGTTGTTACTGATCAGTCTGAGAGGTTCTTTGACCCTAGTGCTTATTTTACGTCCTGTTTGACCGATGTATAAAGTGTTGCACCCTGGAAATTAACAGGAAATTTCATAAATGCCACATTTGTCCCACCTGTTATCAGTTTTAAAGGTAATGTCAGTGTTGAGATGTTTGAACAGTTCGTGTAGTTGATATACATAATTATCAAAGAAAGTTACTATTTGGTATGTGAGTTCACTATTATTGGTATAACTGATCAAAGAACTATTTAGAAATTTGATGGAGTGTCTGATGAACAACTTGTCTATTAGGTGAATGGAGAATTTATTATTGATTGTTATTTGTTAGATTATTTGTAGCTCCTTGTTAAATTCCGGTTTGTCCAGTGGAATATTGAAGGTCCTATTGAAATAGCTATGGAAGGCGGGAATTTTGTGGTTCAAGGGGTGATTGGAGAAGAAAGGTATGACTGTATCAGACGCTGAAGCTTTGTGAAAGATAACAAATGAGAAGGAATCCTTGTTATGTTTGATAGTAAGGTCTAGGAAATTAATTATAGAATTAAGTTCTTTTTCTAGTAAGTAATTTTAGGGTGTAGAGAGTTGATAAAATGAGGAAAGTTTGAAAGATCAGTGTCGTCCATTTTGAAAAAGCTGATACAGTCATCTACGTATCTGAACCAAAAGATTAAATGGTGAGAGAGTGTGTGATTGAAGATATCTTTCTCCAGTTTAGCCATAAAGCTCTTTGCAAGTAGCGAGGAAAGGGATGAGCCCATTTCAAGGCCTGATACTTGACGATAAATTTAATTATTGAATTGGAAGAAATTCTGTTGTAGTACTAAGTCAATCAAGGTGCATAGGTTCAGGACATTGAAGCACAATATATCTTTTCCAAAAAGTAAGTCTCTAGTGAGACTGATCCAGTCATTTGGTGGACTACTGGGATAAAGGTTGGTGACGTCAAAGGAAACTAACAAAGAATTGTTAGGGATGGTAATGTTAGCAATTTTGTCTACAAGATCTTTGGAGTTTTTGATTGCATAGGGGTTATGGCAGTTGGTCAGTTGTCTCACATGCTGATTTAACCAGGCGGCTAATTAGAAAGTAGGGTAGTTAATGTAAGATACCACTGTCTGATGGGGATGCCCCGTTTATGTAATTTAGGGAGTCCATAAAGTAGAGCGGTGGTAGAGTTCATAAGGAAGAGATTATGGAAATGATGATTAAGAGATTCTATAGTAGTTTTATAAATATTAGGATTGAATTAAACCGAAAGAATGCATTTATTTAAAGGATTGTGTTTAACCTTGACGAAATCTTCTGAGCTCAGAAAATCCAAAACTTTTCTGGTGTAAACAGGTTTATCTAGAATTATTGTGGATTTGCCCTTGTCTGCTCTAGTAATTAATAAGTTATTATGATCGACTTGACGTTCGTTTGATGCTGGATAGGAATGGTCGATCTATATTATGGAAATGAGTGTTATGCTTGTGGTGTTTATTAACTATAGAGTTGAGAGTGGTCGCTATTTGTGAACTGATTGCTTCTTTATGTTCAAGGTTGGAAGTTTCAACAATTCCTTCCGCTTCAACAGCAAGAATTTCCAGATTATTATTATTTTCTTATTGAATTTTAAGTTGTGTTTCAGGCCACAACCTAATAAATCCAATTCTTTTTCGGAAAATTCACAGCTAGAAAGGTTAATAGTCTTATTATGAAACTTATGGGTAGGGGTGGTTACATTAAATTTCATCAGGATCATGAATGTGGGGTTGGTGAGAGGTAGACAAATGCATGACAGAAGAAAGGGCAGAGGGGAGGATTTGTCGCTGATATCTTTACAATAGGGACTTTTTAAGCAAATGGGGTGTAGTCTTAATTGATAAAGTCTGTGAGAAAGATTTCTGTGTTTTAATTTTAACTTGGTCAACAACCATTTGTCTAACATCATTGCTAAACACATCCCATTCTATTGGCTGTAATATTTTGCACAATTTGGTTTGAATGAACTTCAATTTAAAGTCACACGAACTAAGTTTAATATTATGTGCTTTAATTTCTAATTTAATCTAGGTTATTTTTGCGGATTCAATAGCTTTATAGGCTGAAAGTGAGTTAATATTAGAATTTAATGAGATATACTTAGGGGTGTCATTAAATCTAATGCATTGATTGTTGAACCATATGTGTAGAGCAGCGAATTTTCTTCGTAGTAGCAGCTTTTGTATTCATAGAGTAGGGATACCATGTTGGCAGAGTTATATTTGTCATTGTGTCCATGTTGCTTACAGTGGAGTTCGCGAATTTTAGGACTGGTAAATAATTACTTGCAACCTCTACACATGAATGACGTGAACCTTTATTGAGTTGTGTACATATGTTTCGCTTGCATAATGCAAAGCAGCATCAGCACCGTATACAAAAATGTTTCTTACAAAGAAAATTACAATACAAACATGAACTACTATGGCAAATGCCCTATGTTGTTGTGTGAGTCTTAGACATGCGCAATTATGTTGTGTGAGTCCCAGCCCTCACTTTTTGTCTTAATCATTGAACGCTGGGATTTAATCACGTCTCTCTCAAATATGTTTTCCGAGATATATGGATTTTTCTCATCTGCGCAATAAGAAGTTATGAATATACATTTTGAGATCTAAGGAAATATATGAGAGTCTGACGTTACGGCCCAACGTACAGAGCCCTATGTTGTCACAAGTTGATGTTTCTGTCTAAGGAAATATAGTAGGCTTGATCCAAACAATAAGCATACAAATGCCAGCTGGACATGAAGACACCGGAAGGACAACTGCTCAGGTGGATGGAGAAACTACAACAATACGATTTCAAGGTGGAACACCGTACCGGCCGTTTGCACAACAATGCCGATGCCCTATCCAGAAGACCCTGTAGAGCAGAATGCGGACATTGTCTGAAGATGGAACAGCGAGAGGGTATCTCCATCAGGCAGATCCGAGTGCAGGCCAATGAAGACTGGACAACGGAACAGTACATCCAGGACCAAATGGCTGATCCAGACATCGAACCAATCCTGTCACTCAAAACGAGAGGGGTACCCAGGCCACGATGGGATGAGGTAGCTAGATACTCAGGCGTGCTGAAATCGTTAAGGGCTCAATGGGACTCTCTAAGAGTAGACTATGGAATGCTTAAGCAAGTTTGGCAAAGCGCTGATGGACGAGAAACCAAGTACCAACTCGTAGTTCCAGAGAAAAAGGTACCAGCCATCCTGACGAAGTAAATGATGGGATTACCGGAGGCCACCTGGACATGAATAAAACCCTAGACAAAGTTAGCCAGCGGTACTACTGGGTGAATTACTTCGAAGATGTCAGAGCTTGGTGACGCAAATGTGCCACCTGTGCAGCAAGTAAGGGTCCGAAGACCCGGACCAAGGGCAGAATGCAGCAGTACAATGTGGGCGTCCTATTTGAGAGAATTGCCATCGATGTCGCCAGTCCGTTTCCCGACATTCTGGCCGCAATGAATTACTTCAGCATATGGCCTGAGGCGTATGCGATACCCAACCAAGAGGCAACCACGGTAGCGACGGTGCTAGTTGGACAACTATTCAGCAGGTTTGGCGTCCCGATGGAACTACATTCAGACCAGGGGCGTAACTTCGAATCAAATGTATTCCAGAAGGTTTGCGCGATGTTGGAGATAAGGATAACGAGAACAATACCATTGCACCCACAGTCAGACGAAAAGGTGGAAAGATTCAACAGGACCTTGAAACAACACCTATCCAAGGTCGTCAGCAATAACCAGCGTGATTGGGAAAAGCATATTCCCCTATTCCTGTTGGAATATCGCTCTGCCGTACATAATAGTACAGGCCTGACCCCAACCAGGGTTCTATTCGGAAAGGAGGTGCGATTAGCCCGCTTTTGGCTCCCCCGAAGAACCTTCCCAAGACAACGACGATTATGCCGACCAGCTCCGACATAAGATGCTGGTAATACACGAATTAGCCCGAACGCAGATGTTGGCCACCAGTGAACGGATAAAGACGCAATACGACCTCAAGGCCAATTCAGTCGGGTTCCAGGAGAGGGACAACCCCCAACGGAGCAATGGTAAATCCCCAAAGCTTACACCCGCCTGAGATTCTGCATACGAAGTGGCCAAGAGGCTTAATGACGTCGTCTACCGGATCCGTCGAAACCCCAAGGCTAAGTTGAAGGTGGTCCATTTAGATCTACTCGTTCCCTGCCATGGAGAGGATGTTTCTGACCGGGACGTTCAGAATTAAGGGGAGGGGGGGCAGTGTTACGAAATTACCTAAGACGAACCTGTTTCATTTCAGTACGACACCCATCTCTTCTAGGACAAAAAATGTTCTCGAAATGGCTCGGTGGCTGTGGAGTTGATGATTTATCATACGAAAATTTTCGATGCTGGTTTTAAAAGGAAGCAGCCCACGATTGCAAGTCAGTTAGTACAGCGAAGAGCTTATATGTAAAATTGTTATTGTGATTTGAATCAGCTGTTCTGTATAATTTGATGTAAATAAAAATTCTAGAAGCGTGAAAGTGAATATTAGTTGTATAATTTCAATTGGACCCAGGAAATTTATAACAATCAATATTTTTCTTGAAGACTTGTAGTTGGCGGCATTTGGTTAATACACTTTTATGCTAAAATTCTGAACACTTTGATGCCTGTTTCGCCTTTTTTGACACTGAAATTTTTTATAAATTAAATAATTCTTTAGGAGCTTGTTTCACAAGTTCTAAAGTTTTGCTCATGTACTATCGTTAAACAACTAATCACTGATTCAGTGGAAAGTTAAAATTTCTGTGACAGGGTGTAAAAATCTAATCCCTCCTTCCTACAGTACAACATAAATCTGATCAATAAATGGCGGAGCCAATCAACACAATGCATTCATTGGTAACTTTCTACTCATGCACAATCTGGCCATGAATGAATAGCTCCTGAAGTGTAATTCGCCATTTATTGTGCATAAATGTTCATTCATATATACTTAGTCTGTTATTTTTATATAGGTACTCTAATTCAATTGAGATTTAGCGACATAGTTAGTACAGAATAAAATAATTTTGCTACCTGAAATACAAAAAAATATGTAAAATATTTCAAAAAGTGGTATTTTAGAATCAAACACACTTACGCTTAGAACAAATTCGTAGTTTATAAT
Organism: Octodonta nipae; assembly: GCA_034190945.1. Taxonomy (NCBI): domain Eukaryota; kingdom Metazoa; phylum Arthropoda; class Insecta; order Coleoptera; family Chrysomelidae; genus Octodonta; species Octodonta nipae. The sequence goes on from CM067220.1 coordinate 38,458,689, forward strand.
AACCAATCCAAATAAAGAGATCTCCACTTTCATTGCAGTATTTGGCAATATAATCATAAGTAATTTCCTATTTTCGGTATTCCAGTAAGGCCAACTACATGTGTTTAGTTTCTTATGTATTCTTTCAAACTGAAAACGATATGATTAATGTAGTAATGTAAAACTACTAGTCTCAACTCACCGCATCAGAGGTCTGTTGGCAGAGATAAAAATACGCTACAGCAACAGAGATCAAGCATGTTATTGCGACAGGCATTCTATGTGTAAGGTCTTTATTGATAAACTGAAAAATAAAACAATATTTTAATGCCAGGTTTTTGCAGATTACTACTATTATTATTTGATTTTTGAATGGTCACTTAAACAATTATAATTTGTAATAAATAAAATAATTTTTTTACTGAAGAAACTAAATTGGAATAAATCGGTAGCCTTGAAATAGATATATATGTTTATCTACTCTAACGTTGAAATAGATCATGTAATTTAAACTAGAGATGTCTTAGAGATGGAAAAAAATTTCACACATGATTACTTCACCTTCGTGAACCGCCAGAGGTGCTATGCTCCATCCAGCAGTCACTCAGACTCTAAGTTTACAATAGCATTAACTTTCATGGGTCAATTCTTTTATCCATATCAAAGATGAAGTGAATTTTCCAGAGGAATTACAATTTTACATAGATAACATACAGCAGCTCATACACATAATGATATACGAACGAATATGGACAAACTATGCAGATAAAATATTATGTCACGAATATAAGGTACCTAGACATGACACTATTCTCGAAAAAGCGACTTCGATAGTATAAAATTAGAAATATATCTCTTAGAAACAGAAAGGTCAATGGTACTAATGACCTTTAAAAGTAGGGAGTCTAAGAACTATTAGTAGGACTGCTAAATTATTCAACGAAATCTTAATATCCAAGTGCTCCAGTTGAACGTACGAAAATCATTCCAAAACCATTAACTAAAGCTGAAAAAAGTTGAGCAATTCGGTAATTTTTCTAATTCAACCTAAGATAGCTTGTGAATGACTGAGTCTGACGATGGTTTTATCACATTCATTTTAGTTTATACCTTCGGCTGCTATGCTTTTATCTATAGATAAGATTTTACGAGAAATTTGTAACAAAATGTACCTGGTGGTTCTAAGATTTACAATTTTTTCTTTTAGTTAAAAACTTTTGAGATATGCTAAAGGAAGGACATTTTGGTACCACATTTGGAAAAATTGTCAAATTTACTGTATTTTTAACCGACTTCCAAAAGGAGGAGGTTGATAACCTCCTTCGCCGCGTTTTTTTTGTATGTGTGTTACCTGAACTCTTCTCCTGTGGTGAACCGTTTTCTATGAATATTGTCTTGTATATATCCGGATTGGTGAATCGACCAATATCCCTAACATATTGGTCGATATTTCGAAAACTCCTTATGGATGTGTATAGTTTTTTAACGTTTAATCTATTAAGGAAGATCCCTAGGTGATCTTATATACTTTTCTGCGATGTAAAACTTGCAGTTTTCCAGAAAATCGCCGAAAACTCCAAAATTCTTATTAAAAATTTCATCGAAATGACATACGGGCATTTCCTCATAAATATTTTAATTCCAATGGTATAGTGCGGGAATTTTATGCACTGGAAGCTTTATTTGCGAATTTGAATATTTTCTATGTACATCTCAAGCACATAGGTAGTAAAGCATAGTATTTTCGACTCCTTAATTCACTGAGTACCAAGCTCGTTTTGTTTGTATATCCTGCAAATACCTATTTAAATGAAAATTTTTCCACCTTGTGAAGACGGTGCTTTTGGTTGTCTCATTTTCCCGGCCTAATAGAAAATTCAGTGACAACACATGTCAAACTAAACTGCTATTTGTGGGTTTATACACCGGATGTTTAGTTATAGCAAACAAAATCAAGTAAAGTGATAGAAGGAGTTGCATTTACATGATGATTGAAATAAAAAAAAGTGAAATTAAAGTTATATAGGGTGATTAAAAAACTGTTATATGATATGGACGTAAACAAATCATATCCAGGATGGTTGAAATATATGCTGAAGTTAAAATATATTTATACAGTGTGAATAAAAAGTTATTTATTTTATAGCACATAAGAAGTTGCATAAAGTGTGGAGAGGAACTAATGTTACACAGGGCGATAATATAAAATGTGAAAAATGAAATAATTTATGGGGTAGACCACAAGGAGTTATATACTATGGTTGAAATATAGGAAGGATTTGACTCCGTATATATGGGATGGAACACTTCCCAAACTAAGATCTTCTAAGAAACTGGGTATCGTCTTGCAGACTATGAACAAATTTATCTTGCGAAACTATGTTTTAGGTGCTAATACGTTAGAGCCACTACACACAATCATGTACTGTGCTGCAATTTCCATCTGCAGAACAATTGGGGTCGCAATAAGACCAAAGCAATACCGTTCCCAATTTAGACAAACTCCCCGAATACAACCTTGGCAAGAGAGACTTGAAGGGAAAATTAATTCTCTTCGGAAAGACATTGGAAGGCAGACCAAGCACCAACGTTTGGTCTTAACAACAGAATAGAAAGAAATAAAACATTACATCTCAGCAGTGTCTGGACAGTCTACGACAAAAGCTCTCCATCTACACAAGTCGATTGAGAAGGTACAAAACCAGTAACCAACGGAAACTAGACAACGCACTATTCCGAAAATCAGAAAAAGGGTTTTATAGAAAACTCAACAACATCAATAATAATGAAACCCCTAGTTATCCCAGTAAAATGGCCATCGAACAGTTCTGGAAAACACAACTTTCCACAACAGTTTTCCATAACTCCAGAGCGAGCTGGATTAATGAGGAGAAGGCTGCATTTCAGAACTGCGAAAACATGCGACACCAACCATTTACAACGGAAGACACGTCCAACATAATGAAACACCTCCATAACTGGAATGCATCAGGACCAGATGGTGTGCAGAATTACTGGATAAAGAAAGTTTACGCCACCCACCTGAAATTAACAGTACTCATTAATGACATAATTATCCATCCACACAAGATGCCTAGTTTCCTTACGCATGGTGCTACATACCTCTTACCAAAGGATAACCTATGTACACAGGACCCAGCAAAGTACCTGCCAATCACTTGCCTCCCAACCTTGTACAAACTTATAACGTCGTGCATTAATCATCGCCTTATCAGACATTGTGAGCTGAACAATATAATTACCAAACAACAAAAGGGATTCGCGAAATCTCGATAGGGTGCAAAGAACAACTAGTAATTGATTCCGACAAACGCCGAAATCTCTACATGGCATATGTGGACTACAAAAAGGCCTTTGATTCAGTTCCACATGATTGGTGCTGAAACTCTAAAAAGTAAATAATTGTATTGTCAACTTTTTAGAATATGTCATGACTACCTGGCAAACCAAAATCTTTCTGAATGTAGCCGACCTTCGATACAAACCGACTCTATCCCAATCAGAAGGGTTATATTCCAGGGAGACTCTCTTAGCCGGCTGTGGTTCTGCCTTGCCATGAACCCACTCTCACACAAACTGAACTCGACTAACTTTGGGTTCAGTCTCAAGCCCAACAACGTACAAGCATTGAAGATAAACCATTTATTTTAGACGGACGACTTAAAGTTTATGGCAGCTACGAAACAACAGCTGCATGATATTCTTAAAATAGTACAAGGATTTTCTAGTGACATCCATATGCAATTTGGGCTGGACAAATGCCGAATTATTAATATAGTAAAAGGCAAAAAACAGCAGGGGCCCTACGAAATGAGAGATGGCACATTAATTCCATGGAGGAAGGCCATACTTACAAATACCTTGGAATAAAGCAGGCTCAACGAATTGATCACTCCACCATGAAAAAGGACCTATCAACAGAGTTCTATAGAAGGGTAAGACGACTGTTGCATATTAAGCTGTTGAAAAATCTGTTTCAGTCTATTAACACCTACGCGTGTTCAGTACTCAGTTACTCATTCGGAATAGTTAAATGGTGCAAGACTGGCATTGAACAACTACAACGGAAAGTTCGAGTTCTAATAACAAAAGCTCAAAATCACCATCTAGAAAGCTCTGTCAAACGTACAACGTTGCCACGGTATGAAGGAGGAAGAGGATTGGCAGATATAGGCAGGTTACGTGATCAACAAATTTCTAATTTGCTTAATCATTTACAGAAACTCTCAGAATTTTCTGATCTACACGGAGTCATATGTCAGGTTGATGACTCAACACGTCTGCGTGCAACAGAACAACAAGTTCAAGTATACCACCAGACAACTGATCAGAAACTGCTGAAATGGAAAGAGAAGCCGCTTCATGGAAGGCATATAAATGACGTCAACCAAGATTATGTCGACAGTTCAGCGTCAAACTACTGGTTGATCTCTGGTCGTATGTTTCCTGAAACGGAAGGTTTTATATTGGCAATCCAAGATCAAGTAATACCAACTAAGAACTATCTAAAGTACATCGTTAAAGACCCTTCTATCAACAATGACCGACGCAGATAGGGTTGCCAAACATCTGAATCTATCCAGCATATCACAGGAGGTTGCCAAGCGTTCGCTGCAACTGAATACAAAGAACGAAACGATGCTGTTTCAAAAATACTGCACCAGGAACTAGCGCTTAATCTTGAGCTATCAAATTCGGTAAGAACACCCTACTATATATACAAACCAGAATCTATATTAGAAAATAACACTACAAGCTGTACTGGGACCGGGCGATATTGACCGATCACAATAGACCAGATATAGTTTTGGTAGATAAGGTTTCTAGAAAAACCACCTTAATTGGCATTCCAATCCCTAACAACAATAATATAAAAAATAAGCAGGCTGAAAAAATAGCCAAATATGGGAATTTAGAATTTCAAATACAGAGACAATGGGACATGAACAACACTAGAACGGTACCAATTGTTATGTTAACAACAGAAGTAGTCCCAATACATGTATTAAACAATTTGAAATACCTCGGTCTGGAAGAACATCTTTACCAATTGACGCAAAAAGCCGTCCTGTTAGGAACAGCACGGAGGGTCAGAAAATTCATGGGGAACTGCAGCCACGATGCCAACCACGGGCCTGATAACCTGGCGAGGACTCTCACAGAGCTAAACCCTTTTCATATGTAGTATATCTAGGGCGTAGTGAATTTTCCCCTAAAGGCACGCCATGCTTGCCTTAGAGGAAGTTTGATACATTGTATGGTCAAGTCGGAAAATTACAGTTTATTAATAACCTATGCTAACGCAAATACATTTTAGTATAAGTAACAAGGTATACATGTACATTCTTACTCAATAAGTAATTTATATCAATAAATTTTTACAGTTCTAAGATGCAACTTAATCTTAGATTTCTTTCTACTATTGTCTATAGTATAAATTGGATTGGGAACTATATGTCTAAAAAAAATATTTTTACATTGCGATACTTGACATTATTTTTTTATTAATATTAATGTTTGCTACAACATACTTACCTTTAAAAGACAATACAAAGCCACTAGGTGACTCACTGTGCCTAGTGAATAATAATTGAAGATAAGAATATTTTGTTCTTTTCGAGTTAAGTTTACAATCCTGCAAAATTCATAGTCATAGAGTAAGTAAAGTACATTGGTATGTATTATGGACAAGTTTTAAATAATATATTATTTACACGGAGAATACCGGTTATTTATCCAATCTAAAATCTAAATTAAAAGAAAAGATTTGCAACTATACTTCATAAAATGAGTACATAAATATGCTATAGACGTGTGACATACCCACGCAACAAAAGCACGTCAGTCAGAGGTATCTCAGCGATCGCAACCAGCTGAAAGATATTAGTTTGTATCAAATTTTGTATTGGTTACTGAAGAGTTAGGCACTTATTGGTGCATATCTTTTTCTGTTGTAGATTTTAGTGTATTACTTATATGACATGACTCCAAAAATTTCAAGAAACAGAAAAGGAAATTATCGCTAATGTCACTAAAAACATCAAAACCTACCACTTTTTCACAATTTCTGGCCTGTAACAGTTTTTTTAGTTTTCTATTTTATAACACAGACCGTTTAAAATTTGCAAATTGTTAAATTTTTAATAGAAGAGACGGGGATCTTAAAAGCCCCGTCATCGTGGAGTAAAAGATTTAAATGTAAATTGCTAGATCTTATACAAACAAAATCGACACACATTGATTTAGTTAGCTAAATATAATTAATCGTTACAGCGTCTTCGATATGAAAGATCGTAATTTTACAAAAACAGGCGAAAGTTTCTAGTATATCTATTTGAACTATGTCAGACGGAGTAAAATTCCTTGGTAAGTGAGCTTGAAAACTGCCAGACATATCTGTCATACTAATTAAACAGGTCTCGATCAACAAAGTACATTTGTTTCTGATTGCGATTAATCAAATAGACAAAATACAATTGTTTTCATTACAAAACCAAACACAAGAAAATGTTTTCACCGACGAAACATGCACCCTTCAAACTTTGATAGTTTTTTAGATCATTATTGGATTTATCACAATATCGCTTTAATACTCACTCTTGAATATGTAATTGTTTCTTATTCAATAAAGACATATTAAATTAATTAAGCATTATTAAATAAATGTTTCATGAACGTAGGAATTTTTTATTTTTCGAAAATTAATCAATAACTACTAATTTATAAAAGGAAACAGATTCTCTAAAAATACGTATTTGAATAAATACATTTAAAATTAATATAATTTAAAATTTATTTACTCTTTTAAGGTAAACATGATTTAATTAGGCATTTAAATTATTAAGTTTGTCTAATATATATTTGTTTATTAATTCACAAAAATGACAAAGTATACATGACAAACACAATTTACACCGTAATTCTGACAAAGGTAGACCAGTTACGTTCACTTGAACTAGTCCTATTATTAAAGTTGTAAAACTTAAGAATTTCAAAAGAGCAGTGTGTTGTTGCTATAAATAGAAAAAAGACGTCAACACAAATATCCACTGACAGGCCGTAAATTTAAGAAGGGTTACTTTTATAAGAAATACTCATTTTTATGAGAAAATTTTTTCAATACTATCGGATGTCAGTAGCCAGCTTCAATATTTTTTTTTGCACACGTCATCTTCATGGATGCAAAATTTACAAAAAGGTACTAAAACTGAGTGTTTTAGTACCTTTGAACGCAGTGATGATATACAAATATATTTTTAATTATTTATATTTATGCCATGTGCAAATTAAACCTGAATAAGTATTATTAGTAATAAAATAAAACGAATCATTTTGCAGTTTTATTGGATATCTTTTAAATTAATTTTACAATGTCAGCTAAAATACTAGTCAGTCAAAAACTGTTTAAAGTTCTTTTAACGAGATGGGATATATATGCTGCAAATATATTTTTACTTATTCATCTAATAATATAATACATATAATGTTTGTTTATTTTATGTTCTTTTCGAAATTCCATTTTGAGGTTTTAGTGTCTACAAATCGATTGCTCGGGAAAAATCGTATTATCAAGATAGAACGAGATTGTTACAATCATGACAGCTGTTTTGTTAAATACAGGGTGATTTGCTGTTCTACTTATATAATAAAGCTGGTCTTGAAAAATTCTTGCAAAGCAAACTGAAATGTAGGTTCTTATAATAATTTCATCACTTTTTTTTCTAGCATTAAATTTTTATAGTTTGGATGGATAAAAAGTTATGTTTTCATATTAATTTGAGGTAGACAATTAAGTTATCTTGATAGTCGTTACATATACATATATAAATAGACTGAGATATAAGGCGCTGTAGATTATAATTATACAGGGTGAATTCAGATATGTTAGACACCAAATGTTTTATACGGTAGCCCATATGTCGTCGCATTTACAGATAAGAATTACAGTTATATAACATGGTTAAAACAGGATGGTGGGAATATTGCTGGGGTAGAATTACAGTTATACAGTGTGGTTTAAAAATCGTTAGACAAAAAATGTAACATTTTGTAGCCCACAAGCTGCTGAATATAAAGGATAGATGCAGTATAGGGTGAGACGGATTATAGTTATAAAATAAGTTACAAAAAGAATTGATTAATATTGTAGCCCCGCATATGTTGCATATATATTATGAGTGAAATATAGGGTGGAGTAGAATTATCGTTAGGGAAGGTAGCTAAAAAATGTAGAAACACAGTTAAAAAGTTGGCCCCTGGGCGGTTTAAGCGAAATTTTACCTATACTAGGTGGTTTAAAAATGTGATGCGTGGTCAATGAACATATTCAGTGTGGTTAAAACACAGTCTGGAGTAAAATTATGGTTACATAGTGTGGTTAAAAAATACTTATATTGGCTAGTGAAAATATATCATGAATTGGCATTATTATAATAAATATTCTAATAAATGTTACAGAATTGAAATGTAACTGAATCATTTCATCTTTATTGGGCAAGTGTCCAATTACATGGATATATGTACCACCATTTTTTATGAATCCCTGAATTTACAAGTAAAGCTCAGTCATCCATGTACAATGTTTTATATTACCAAATGGAAATTGAATGAATATTAATAGTAAAATAAAACAGATTATTTTGGAATTTCAGTTCTAATGGAATTGTCATTTACGTTTATTTTGCTACATTATTCTACCTGTTAATAGCTTTAATTTTAAGGATTTTCATGTTAACTAAATTTTTGTCTTTAATTTCCACTTACTGCCTCTTCGTCTCTATTACATACCTTCTATCATTAAGTTAAGAATTTAGAATTTACACACAAGTAATGCCCTATTAATTATATATGAAACACAAATTGAGTTTCGTTACACACAATTGGTCGAATTCCGACCACAGACTTTTAACAAACACGCAGACTAAACAAATGCAACAAATATTGGTTAATGGAGCGCCAAATGCTAAAAATATTGACCACCTTTGTTGATAAAAGACGACAACCTCTGACGAAAACACAGAGCGGAATCTTCAATTTCTGCTGCTGAGAAAGTCCGAGCTCATTCTTCATTGTGGGTGAGTTTGCAAAAACTAAATCCTTTATTCGCTCCTATGAATAGGAATGTAGGCAAGACAAGTCTGGGGATCTGGCAGACCAATGAAATATACCTTCACTTCCTATCCACCAATCAGGATATGTTGGATGTAAAAATTTCCAGACGTCTGCAGAATACTGTGCCGGACACCCTTCATGTTGTAAAAACATTTTACAACGAATTTCTAGAAATATATCCTTTAAGAGAATTGACAATTCATTAATTAAGAAATCTAGATATTGCTCTCTAGATGTGGTTCGACATATTCCCAATAGCTAATACTCTTGTGCTTATTAGTGGTTTGAAATTCACATCTATCTTGCTTTCGATATATAACACAGTACGCGTTTCCTGTGGTACACAAAAGATGGGTCAGACGAATTTAACTTTTCTTAAATGATGTCATTCTGGGTAGGTAGTTTTCGTTATATAATCGACCAGCAGCAGTTGAACTTTTCATACATTGAAATGAAATTTCCGACTTGTTAAATATTTCTTTATTTGCTATATAATATTTGTCTTGAAAATTTATCAAAAAACGTTTTTTACTAGCATCTCGGGCTTAATGAAGTGAGACTTTAATATGAGTATTGAATAAGGATGAATTGAATAGGGATTTTTTTATTTAAATTTTGTAATGTAATACTGGAAAAGTTTAACGTACTGTAACAAAATTTCCCTAAGCCGGCCCTGGTTTCATTCCAGTACGACATCGATCGCTTTTAGGACAAAAAATTGATCTCGAAATGGCTCGGCAGCTGTAGAATTGATAATGGATTGTACAAGAGTTTCCGATGCTGATTTTCAAAGGAGCAGCCCATCATTGCAGCAGTTAGTTAGTGTAGCGAAGAGCTTATGTTGAATTATTATTGTGATATTCGAATCAGCTGTTGTGTATATTTGATGTAAATAAAAGTTCTAGAAAGTGGTAGTGAATATTAGTTTTTAAATTTTAATTGAACCCACGGAGTATATAACAAATTTGGTGATCAGAAATGCAGATTAAGTGCAGTTAAAATCGTAATTTGATTTATGGAATCTCATAGCATGGAAAAAATGGACGAAGCTACCAAAAAATAGTGAAGCAGGTTACGGAGGGACTAGACGAAAAAAAAGCCCAAATTCTGGAAAAAAGTGACAAGAAGGAGAAACAAAATCAAGAAGAAATTCAACAAAGGATATTAAATTCTTTTGAAAAAAACGCAAAATAGAATTAGAAAATCTTCTCACTACGATGAAAAGTGAATAACACAATAAAAAATAAATCCAAACGCAACCACCCTTTTTCAATTATATTGGGGGAAACTGGAGTAGTCCAAATATAAATAAAAATTCCCATCACGGACACATTTTGTAACATATCTCGAGACTGAAAAAGGACATCGGTATACGTTTTTCACTGGATTGTTGAATACATATTCTTTTTTCTGACTCCGTTATCCAACCTAGATTAAAAAATTTACAGAAAAAACATGATTTAAAAAAATGGATAGCGCCTTCTAGCGTTTCGTTAATGCATTGGAATTGTTATAATATATAGTTGATAGATTAGTGGAGAGAGGCCAATTTCAAAAAGCTTAAGTTTGTAAGTATCGGTTAAGCCAAACCAGATTGACGTGCGTTTGTTTTCAAGTTTTCACTCAGCCCTACCGTATACTTGACAAGATGGACTCAAATACTAGCAATAAAAAGTATGCGGAATGTTGCTAAAATTACGATTTTGTATTTTTTTGGGATACTTTAATTGGGTTAATTTTGTAGAACATGAGCTGTTTTCAACACTAATAATAGTATCCAGGTTATTCTGGTTGCCACCTTAGTCAAATATATTTTTCCCAAAGCTGTGCTATGAGCCATTCCTGACATAGAGATTGCTGCCATTTTTATTTGCACATCCTGTACAAAGGGAAATAATTAATTAACAATACTATAGTCTATTGAAATTTTGCTTGAATCTGCAAAATGAAGTGACAGATAATTAACACAGAACATTTTTGTTTTCGAGGTCGCAGATTACGAATCTGTAATTCCTTTTTACCTCAAGCTGGCAAAGAAAGAGGGAAATGCCCCAAAACAGAGTTTTTTATATTAATCCCGAAAACTACAATGAATTTAAAAAAAGTAACTCGATTCACATCGAAAACATTCACTAAGTTAAACAAAATCAAGAATATGTGCAATTATTTAAATTTTCTACACGTTATTTGCGCGTAGACATTCCAATATATCATAAAGATTTATCAATCGGAATTGTTTCTATATAGTATTTTAATAACGTGTATGAGGTGTGATGGATTATGAAGTTATTATTGTTTCAATATTTTACTAATGATAATTTTTTACATTCATATGTTCTTGAAAATTGGCGACGAAATTATAAATTTATGTTCCAAATGAAAATATTTTATTTCAATGAACTATAAAATATTTGAATATTACATACATGGAGAATTATTGCTATAGAAAAAAAATATGTATATTGGTTTTTGAATTTGAAATATGTATTAAATACAATGATATTAAAGGAGTGGAACTAAATTAACTGAATTATTTCAGTAGTATCAATTGATAGTCAATAGGTATATTTCTTTTTTCTAATATTGGGTTTTCGTGGAAAACAATATTAAAAAGCGCACGGTCAAATTTTTAAGGCCTCTGATACTTTAAGAAATCCATACGGACCTGGGCTGAACATAGTGAGCCTTCGTTTCTTGTTCACCAGATAGAGTCAGTGGAGAAAATATGGGCTTTATTAAACTACCGTAATCTGCCACATGCTGACTCTTAAAGCCGTGGCCAGACGGTCAACACAGTTACGCCACTGTGTCCGTGACCAGGCCACATGGCGTCAACACTTGGGCTACAGTTCGGAAATTTTAGACAATAGAAAGTGGTTATATTGTGCTTCTTTTCCGTTGTACAACAAAATTATATTTTCTAATTCTTCGACGATTATGAAAGAAATATCTGTCTTTCAAAGAATGACAATTTAGTACATCATAAAAAAAGGAAAAGAGGGACACAAAAAACGGAAATCTCGTCTTTGGGTTTACCCACTGCAAACATCACTAGAGAATATGAGAGAATATCAGACTCTCTGTAACGACCTTAAAATGGACCCAACAAATTTATTTTCGAATGTCGGCAAAAATATTTGATGAATTGCTTTCATTGCTGGAAGAAAGCATTCAATGTCTCTCACGAATATGAGGAATATGAGGCATAACAACGGTAGATCTAAAAATATTTGTTTTTGTGAAGAAGCAGGATTATCTAAAATGAATTTGTCAATAAACATCCTCAGAAAATCGACATATGTGCCGAAATTCTCGGAAATATAATTATTGGTCGTTTATTCGTGGAAGAAAATTTAACTGGGGAATTGTATTTGGACTTATTAGAAAATGTGATAAATTCTATTATAACCTAATCCTTAGAAAACCAAATAGATCAAGTTGGAACTTTGTTGTTAGACGGAGAAAACCTATTGTTTCAACAGGACGGAGCATCTTTAGATTATTCGTTGCCTCTAGGAAATTGGTTTAATGAGTCATATGCAGATAAATGGATTGGAAGAAGGGGCTCTGTAGAAAGGCCAGCAAGATCACACCTGACCTATTGCTCTTTGACGTTTTTATGGGGACATAAAAACCGTGTTGTGCAAAACTCACCTTCGCGATATTCCTGAACTTAAACGTAGAATAGTGGAGGAGTGTGAGCGGATTACACCAGAGACTGTTTAAAAAGTGCGGGAGGAATTGGAGCTGCGACATTACCATTGTCATACAAACAATGGCGGATATTTTGAACATCCAGTTTAAGTACAAGGTGATTCTAGTGCTAATACAATATGAGTGCTGTAAACACAACGTAAATAATTTAATTTGAAAGTTTACAGTGGCATTACTCTGCAAAAAAATAACCTGATTTAATAAAATCATGTGTGAAATGATTGCAAAAAAGACCTTTAAAAACAGGTATCACATGTTACCGCTTTGGATGTAAACTTCTAGAAAAGATATTCACCCCCCCCCCTTAGGGGTTGAAACTACCGGGTTACCGAGGCGTGTAAAATGTGGCCTGCCGTCTAGTCTAGTCTAGTGGCATTCACCCAGAAGGCTCGGGTTCGATTCCCGGTACCTCTCGCACGCCAAGCGAGCAAATTTGTTATATACCGGTGGGTTCAATTTAAAATTATAAAATTAATATTCACTTTCACTTTTCTAGAAATTTTATTTACATCAAATTATACAGAACAGCTGATTCACACTAACATTACAATATATGCTAATCGTCGTTGTATAACTAACTTGCGATTGTGGGCTGCTTCCTTTTAAAACCAGCATCAAAAATTCTCGTAAAATCAATCATCAACTCCACAGCCGCCGAGCCATTTCGAGAACATTTTTTATCCTAGAAGCCATCGGTGTCGTACTGAAATGAAACAGGGTCGGCTTAGGTAAATTTCGTAACACTGCCCCCCCTTTAATTCTGACCGTACCGTTCGGAAACATCCTCTCCATGGTAGGGACCGAGTCTATCTAAATGGACCACCTTCAACTTAGCCCTGGGGTTTCGACGGATCCGGTAGACGACGTCATTAAGCCTCTTGACCACCTCTTATGGACCATCCCAGGCGGGTGTAAGCTTTGGGGACTTACCCTTGCTCCGTTGGGGGTTATACAGCCAGACTATGTCCCTCTCCTGGAACCCGACTGAATTAGCCTTGAGGTCGTATCGCGTCTTCATCCGGTCACAGGTGGCCAACATCTGCGTTCGGGCTACTTCGAGTATTGCTAGCATGTTATGTCGGAGCTGGCTGGCATAATCATCGATGTCTTGGGAAGGTTCTTTGGGGGACCAAAATCCAAATCGTAGGGTAATCACAGCTCCTTTCCGAATAGGACCCTGGCTGGAGTCAGGTCTGTACTATTATGTACAGCAGAGCGATATGCCAACAGAAATAGCGGAATGTGCTCATTGCAGTCACGCTGGTTATTGCTGACGACCTTGGATAGGTCCTGTTGAATCTTTTCACCATTCCGTCTGACTGTGGGTGCCATAGTGTTGTTCTCGTTTTCCTGATCCCCAATATCGTGCAAACCTTCTGGAATAAATTCGATTCGAAGTTACGCCACTGGTCTGAATGTAGTTCCATCTGTACGCCAAACCTGCTGAATAGTTTATCTACTAACATCTACTAACAACGTCGCTGCCGTGGATGCCTCTTGGTTGGGTATCCCATATGCCTCAGGCCATTTGCTGAAGTAATCCATTGCGATCAGAATGTATTTGTTCCCCCTCTCAGGCTCGGGAAACGGACCGGCGACATAGATGGCAATTCTCTCAAATGGGACGCCCACATTGTAATGCTGCATTCTGCCCTTGGTCCGGGTCTTTGGGCACTTACTGGCTGCACAGGTGGCACATTTGCGGCACCAAGCTCTGACGTCTTCGAAGTAATTCACCCAGTAGTACCGCTGGCGGACTTTGTCTAGGGTTTTATTCATGCCCAGATGGCCTCCGGTAATCCCATCATGTACTTCAATCAGGATGGCTGGTACCTATTTCTTCGGAACTACCGTTTGGGACTGGGTTTCTGGTCCATCAGCGCTTTTCCAAACTCGCTTGAGCATTCCATTGTCTACTCCTAGTCTCATTGAGCTCATAACGATTTCAGCACGCCTGAGTATCTAGCTACCTCGTCCCATCGTGGCTTGCGTGACCCTCTCGTTTTGAGTGACAAGATTGGTTCGATGTCTGGATCAGCCATTTGGTTCTGGATGCACTGTTCTGTTGTCCACTCTTCATTGGCTTGCACTCGGATCTGCCTGATGGAGATACCCTCTCGCTGTTCCGTCTTCAGACCATGTCCGCATTCTGCTCTACAGGGTCTTCTTTTCTGGTGACGCAATAATTTCTTTCCGGTTTCGAGAATCCACGGCTGTAGTACTCGATCACCCTCTCTTCACCATCTTGCACCTGGGATAGGACAGCCCCCACACCTGTGTTGCTGGCGTCGGTGACTAAAGTGAACTTGCCGGACTGTGTAGGAAAGGCTACGACTGGGCTGGAACATAGTGCAGTCTTCAGTCATCTGAATGATGCTTCACAAACCTGATTCCAACGGAAGGTTTCTTTCTCAGTGGTCTGCCGATGTAGAGGTGCGGCAATGGTGGCAAATCACTCAACAAATCGCCGGTAGTAGGAACAGAGGCACAAGAAGCTTCGCAGTTCATGCTTGTCTCTTGGGACTGGCCAATAACGGATGGCTTCTATCTTGTCCTCGTTGGTGCGGATTTCTGATTCGGAAACGACGTGTCCCAAAAACTCTACTTCTTTTTGGAACAAGGAACACTTCTTCGGGTTGAGTCTGAGGTTGGCGTTATTAATTATGGAGAATACTTCGTCCAGGTTCTTCAGATGGTCGTCGAATGTCTGACCCATGACTAGAATGTCGTTGAGGTATACTAAGCACGTCCTCCATGTTAACCCGCTCAGTACATACTCCATTAGCCTCTCAAATGTAGCAGGTGCATTACATAACCCAAAGGGCATGACCATCAACTGAAACAGCCCTTTACTGGTGGAGATCGCTGTCGTTTTCGTGTAGACCAACCTGCCAATATTCACTTTTTAGGTCTATTGTGGAAATCCAACAGGAGCCTGCTAGTGTGGTCAGAGTGTCATCAATTCGGGGTAGTGGATTGCTGTCTTTCTTGGTGACGTCATTCAGCTTTCTGTAATCCACGCAAAATCGGGTGGTTCCATCCATCTTTTTAACTAGCACGACGGGAGCGGACCATGAGCTGATGGATGGCTCAATAACTCCATTTTGTAACATGAACTCGATGTTTTCCTCTACTGCCTGTTGTTACCCCAATGGTAATCGTCTAGGTGGTATTCTGATGGGTTTGAGCCTTTCCGGTATCTATTCGATGCTGGATTATGTTGGTGCGACCGGTGGTTCCATCTTGACTGTTAAAATGTTAAAAAATTGCCAGTGCTTTATGATAAATTGCTTGACTTTCTTCTGGTTCTCTGGTGTCAGGTGTGTCAAATGGTCAGCAAACTGTTGTATGAACTCTTTACTGGGCCCTGTCTCCTTCACCGACGTCTGGTACTCTTCTTCGCAATTGATGATGGTCTCTACTGGCTCGGAACAAGCTATCTCTTGACATTGGCAATTCTGATGTCCCGTACAACTAAGTAGTCATGACCTTAGTGTACGGGCTCCACCATTGCTGTCTAGCTGCCCATGAATAGTCTGTTCCGTTCGACCGGGAATTCTGGCTGAGGACCTTGCTACAATTTTTATGGTGGTCGATGAGCTGTTACCGGGCCGTGTCAATACAAATTCCTCATTTTGGAATTTTGTTGTTACCTGGTCTAATGCTGATGCTCTCATAACCCTAGGCTTGGCAATGGACACAGCGGCGCCGGTGTCGATGGTGATGGTAATTGCTCGGCTATTGATGGTGCCCCTGATTACTAGGCTGCTGCTGTCTCGGTAAAATCTCTGGATGGATAACGTTTTGCGGCTGGTGGAGCCTCAGTCAGCATTCGCCCCCTTATGCTGACTGCCTGACGGTCCCTGGACATTTGGCTGTTCTGTTGGTTACTCCTGGTCTGGCATCGTTCAGGTAGCCTGACTCTGCAGTCGCGTTGAAAGTGCCCGTCCGTCCACAACGGTAACATGCCATTCTGGTGCCAGTCCTTTGTGAACGTCTAATAGTTTATGAATTCCGGACAACACGGCCTGGAGGGATGGTTCTGGTTCGTCCTGGCTGAAGGAAACTGCTCGCACTCTTGGTTTGGACATCTTCTTGACTGCCTCTATTTCCAAGGCCCGAAGTAATGCTTCATTACTTTTCTTGATGCAATTAAGTCTGAGATTACTCTGTACTTCCACATCTCTGATACCGTTTGTGAAACTCTGAGTGGCCAATTGGTCTTTCGTTTCCTCGGGCAAGTCTGGGAAGGACAAGTGTACTAATCGTCTGATCTCTGCTTCGAGTTCTTGAAGGCTTTCTCCGGATTTTTGCGTTTTCCCGCTTAATTGCACCTGGTATACTTGGCTCAGGGATAGATTGTCGTATCGTTTGCTTTTGAGGAGTTCTAGGCCCGTAAATTACCAGAGAAGTAATTTTTTCTTGATTATCTCATCCATTAGCTGTAGCCACGGCCTCAAATTGCCGTTTATACATGGGCCAAGGTGAACTGCCATCAAATGTGGGTAAGTCCTGTTTCATTTTTTAAATTTCTGTTTCTACCTTGTCTTGAATGGCACTGATTTGGTCTTAAACTGTCTTTTGAATTGAACTGATTTCAACTTTTACTTGTCTTTGGATGGAATCGAGGTCATCTACTTTTGTTCCAAGAGGGTCCACGGTATTTTTTATGGTCTTAATATCATCATTTATCTCTTTTACATCTGACTCAACTTGTCTTATTATTTGCATTAATTGTTCAAATTCCAGTTGTCTTTTCTCGTCAGTTTCGTGTTGTTTTAATCCAATTAATTTAAATTCATTTTGTCTCGTCGATTCAGTTTGATCTTGCTTTTCTACAAATGTCGAGTGACAAGATTTTCGAATTCTATTTTACGTTTTTCATCAATATTAGTGACAAGCTTTCCTAACTCAACTTTAAGTTTATCATCAAAAGGTTTCACTAACCTTTGGTGAATTTCTTCTTGATGTTGTTCTCCTTCTTGTCACGTTTTTCTAGAATCTGTGTTATTTTTTCGTCTAGTCCCTCCGTAACCTGCTTGACTATTTTTTTGATAGTTTTGTCCATTTTTTTCATGCTACGGGTTTCCATAAATTACGATTTTAACTGCACTTAATCCTTCACTTCTGGTCACCAATCTGTGTTATATAGTCCGTGGGTTCAATTTAGAATTATAAAACTAATATTCATTTTCAGTTTTCTAGAACTTTTACTTACATCAAATTATACAGAACAGCTTATTCATAATAACATTACAACATACGCTAGTCGTCGCTGTATATCTAACTTGCGATCATGGGCTGCTTCCTTTTAAAACCAGCATCGAAAACTCTATTAAAATCAATCATCAATCCTACAGCTGCCGAGTCATGTCGAGAACCATTTTTTTCTCAAAGCGATCGTTGTCGTACTGAAATGAAACAGGGTCGGCTTTGGTAAATTTCGTAACTATATATATATATATATATATATATATATATATATATATATATATCGTTTTCTGATCCAACCAATATAACTATATTTCTATTTCACCCTTTTGGTGAACCTCCTTGTATAAGCAACTACTATATGTAACCCAGTACAACAATAATTACATTCTACGTTAGAATTCAAGCATCCTAAATATGCAACTGCTTATTTACTACCTAATATCATATATATATTAAATATTTTTTAAACTGACTTCAAATGTATCAAAATTAATACAAACATTCTGTACGCTATAGTTTTATAACATACCTTAAAATTTTAGTTTGAGATATTTGCGGGCATTTGAAATTTGCCTCGATATTTGCCGTTTTTTGTACATTTTATTACTACTTTCCGAAAAAACGTATGCCTTACCTTATATGAAAACACACAGGAATTTAATTTAAAATATTGAAATTAATTGAGCAGTTTCATAGAAAACAATACTGTGTATTAAATAGTTAAATATTAAATAAGTGACAAACAAATATTAAACAGTGAAGCTTAAGAGTATCGAATAAGAGCAAAAATTGAAGTAGAAAAACCTATGCATATAAAAAATATCCTTTCGCAAAATGAATTACATTCAGTTAAAGTCTTAAAAAATGACAGCACTATTAAGATTTTACCTGCTGATAAAAGCAATGCTACGGTTATTTTAAATAAAATTGACTACGTTTCCAAAATTCAAAACATTATAAACCATGGACAATATGAAAAATTAAACAAAGATATAACAACTTCGATAGAAAACAAAATATACCGTTTACTTTATAATCACAAACATGAATTTGAATAACAAGAACGTAAACATCTTACTCTACACTATTCTAAACGGCACAATTTTTACGGATTACCTAAAATTCATAAACCCAACATTCCATTTAGACCAATTGTCGGCGCAATAAATTCTACATGCATTGAGCTCTGACAATTCCTTTTACAAATTATTTCTCACTGTTAAATCTAACTCTCATCTTCAAAACAGCGCACATTTCTTAGAAAAATTATCACATGTGCAATACAAAAATACTTTCACACTAGAAAGTTTTGACATTGTGAATCTATACAATAATGTTCCTGTCATCAAAACACTTCCCATACTAAAAAAACGATTAGAATAAGATTCTTTACTAAATCAACGTACTCAATTGTCTATTAATACAATAATGGAACTACTAACATTTTGTACAAAGATGATGACTTCTACCAACAAGATTTTGGCATGGCTATGGGTTCCTGTCTATCCCCTGCTTTAAGCAACATTTTTATGGAAAATTTTGATAAACAAACAATTTTCTTAAAAAAGATTAAACCTCTGGTTTGGTGGCGTTATGTTGATGGCATATTCGTTACTTAACGGCATAGGCAACACAGAACAAACTATTCAGTTATTCAGTTTACACTAGAGCTTGAACAGAATAACAAATTACCATTCTTAGATATTTTAATAACCAAAACACAATCGACATTTGAAACAGAAATTTACAGAAAATCGACTCATACTAACATGTATCTCAACTTTAGCTCTAAATTCAGTAAAAAGAGGTATCATCAAATCTCTATATGACAGAGCAAAAACCAACTGTTCTAACATCAATAAATTCAATGAAGAAAAAACTTTTATAAAAAATGTACTTCCTGCCAATCATTGCCCAAATAAATTTAGTAATGACAAGTTAGACAAAATCGAATACCAAACAATCCCTAACAGCCAACATCAAACTTCACCAAGCAACACTGACTCCCAAGATAATCACATTAATACAATAACGATACCATACATACCGGGTCTATCAGAAAGTCTAAAAAGAGTGAGAAACAGATATTATATCAAAACATCATTTCAAACAAGAAATACACTAAAATCAATTATTTCAAAAACCAAACCAAAAAACACAACTAGAAATACAAACAATTGCATTTATAAAATCCCTTGTGAATGTAATAAATTCT
Organism: Octodonta nipae; assembly: GCA_034190945.1. Taxonomy (NCBI): domain Eukaryota; kingdom Metazoa; phylum Arthropoda; class Insecta; order Coleoptera; family Chrysomelidae; genus Octodonta; species Octodonta nipae. Next base: position 38,478,943 of record CM067220.1, read on the forward strand.
ATATTGGAGAAACCTCTAGACCTCTAAATGTTCGAATAAACGAACACAAAAATTACATAAAAAAACGACAATTTGAGAAATCTAAAATTTGTGAGCATGCTTGAGACCTTCGTCATAAAGTACAGTTTTAAAATTCAGTTATATTACACAAAGAAGAACACAACACCAAAATAAAACTAAAAAGTCTGCTTTAATTTTGTTAAATGAAAATTTGTATCTCTACTACCTCCGTAGAATTCCGTCGTTCCTGGTTCCCGATGATTAAGAAGGAAATTTCTAATGATCATGTCATTGTGAACAACCTAATATCGGGATAGTTTATAAGGTTTTTCCTAGCTTTTCTCTTATGATTTTAATGGGATAACTGAATCAACAAAATTCTTTGGTCGCATTTTTAGCGAATGCGACCTAAGAGCGCCACATAAAATAATGAGGATCTCCCTTTCAAATTCTTGTAATTGGAAAGGAACTTTATAATTATATGATCTTTAGAAGTTTCTGTATATTACAAATAAAATCTCTTAGCTACGTCCGAAATCACATAATACATATTGTCAAATATTTTAATTTACATCTTAGAATTGTGCCTTTTTTATCCATAGTTTCTTAACCATTGACAACGGGGTATGACCTAGACCCCGAAACGTTTGGAATATACAGCAATTTTCTTAACTGTGGTGTTATTTCTCAAGAAGTACTTAGAACTTATTCATGAAACATTTATTTATTATTGACAAATTATTCTTACATCTGTCTTAATTGAATATAATTTAATTGCGTATAATTTAACTAATAAGCAGTTTGAATTGAACAACATATTCTCTACAAAATTTTCCTATAAAATATCCTCACATTTTGAATCGTATTCCAGATATACTAAAAAAATCCGTAACAGCTACATTTCCACTCCTATCTCCAATTTACACCCTCTTTTATAAAACTCTGCCCTTTTATTTTTTTTTATTGTGATTATCTGATTGAAGATTCATTAAGTAAAAACCCGTCAACATTATAGTTCAATACCATCTGACAGCCTATAGCAAAATGGGCAAAAAGTGTATTAACATGGTATTGTCTGTCTTAAAGTTATGTAGTCATTTAAACTTACCTTCTCAAGAGTAAATGAAATTTGATGCAGTTCCTTAAGTGGCCATTAACTGAATCCTGCTCATTTTTAATGTCGAAAATATTCATACCTGCGTAACTCTTACATAATTTTTTATCTATATAATCCACTAATTTGTAATGAAGTATATGTACAAGAGAAAGTATATAAATCGAAGTCGATATTCCAATATATTGACAATACACCATTACTGGGCAAAATAATGAAACTACTAAATATGTTAAATATTTAAAATAATTTGGTCGTTCACCGAACTGATATAGTGTTATACTGTGGGAAGCAATAAAAACTGGATGCAATAAAACTGTCGCCAAACCTGTAATCATTGTTAAGTAATTGATAAGCAAACGGATTCTTTTTTTATATTTCTTCACTGCTTGTCGATTTTTAATTAGCCCAAATTCTTTCATGCTTGTGTATTCCTCTACAATGGCGTCTCTTTTAATAGCAATTCCGATATGAAAATTGATAGAGTAAAGTACAATTCCAAGCAATCCCTAAAACAAATATAATGAGTAATTTCAATTTTGTGGCGTAACAAACAGCAACAAATTCAAACTAATTTTCAAAAATTCGATAGACTCCTACCATTTTCAAACCACGAAACGTAAGCTAGTACAAGACATACTAGCAAATAGGTACATTTATGTGAAGCATATTTGGATAAATTAAAGGGATTATCATCTTATTATTATCATCATACTAGTATTAATAAATGAAGAAAGAAAGAAAGGCACAACCTGTTTTTTTTGGCTATTATTTTCGTACTGTGCCGTAGATGTACCGAATAAATAAAGAATCTTTATTTATTATTTTTTAAATAAGTAAATAAAAGATAAAATATTGATAAAATCCAAGTGAGATGGCGCCGTCTATCTTACCTTTAATCTAATGTTCGAAAATTTGAGAGCAGTCGTTAGTAAAACCAGAACCAAGTCGTACAGCAAGTATTTAATTATTTATTTATTTAAAATTGACGGGGTAAAACCCCATTTACATTACACTACAAGGATAAATTGAAATATAAAAACACAAAAGAAATGATACAAAAGTAATTAACAAACTAAAATAAAGCAACACTTAGATGATTAAGAATAATTAAATACAACTTTTGAGTTAATACTAACGTTAGCAACATTACAATTGTACAAATCAAGCCACGTACAGTTATCATTCATAAGTTCCGATATTCTTTCCACCGGTGATAACCAATGATATTCAGACTCATAAAAATAAGACGTGTGTCGAAGATGTCGCTTAGGAACGTGAAAATTTTACCTACCAAACAAGTCAATGCACTCTATTTTGTTGTTAATGATTTTAAAACCAAAAACAATATCAGTTCTTGTCAATGATGAGTACAAATCAGGAATTTTAAGTATCTGAGCAATATTACTATAGTTGTGGTTTGTAAAATGCATAGGCTGACCACATTTGAATGAAGAATAACGAAGAAAGGATCTATGAGGCCTTTCAACTGATTTAATTTGGTAATCCCAATGGGGTCTCCAAATGACTAAACAATAAAATAGAATACAAACGCGTAGTATAACATTATAAAAGTTTCAAACCTATTGAATTTACTCAAAAATCTCTTGATGAAGTTGACTTCTTTAGTGGCTTTTGTTTCAACATAATCCAAATGGAATTGAAATTTTAAATTGGAGTCGATATATACCCCGAGATCCTTAATTACGTCTACTTTGGCAAGATAAGCTCCATTTAAATTATACATAAACATATTAGGGGAGTCTTTAGTAAAAATCATGACATAGCATTTTTTGGGTTACATGAAAAACCGTTGAAAGAATACCAATTTAGAAGCGAGTCGAGATCGTTTTGTAGGGAATTTCTGTCTTGAATTGACTTAATGCTTTTATAAAATTACGCATCGTCAGCAAATAAAGAAATTTCAGAGTTTTTGATCTTATGATTTTAGTCATTTATAAAAAGTATAAATAGAAGGGGAACAAAATAGGAGCCTTGAGCGACTGCTGATGTGATATCAAAGGGTTCAGACACGAAATTTTTAATCTTAACAATTTGAGTTCTGTTTGTTAAAAAAGATTCAAGCCAGTGTAGTAATGGTCCATGAAAACAATAGACTGAGAGCCTCCTAACAAGGAGACCGAAATTAACGACATCGAATGCTCGGTGAAAATCTGTATAAATAGATTCCCCAATTTAATTTTTACTGATTGAATCATTTATATATTCTAGGTAGGTAAAAAGATTCGTCTGGGTGGACCTAGAAGGATAGAAACCATGTTGCATAGGCGTAATAAATTTGAAATGGATATTTTATCAATATGCTTTGTGACCTACTTGAGAGTGAAACTACTATTGAAAGATTCGTTCAATACTAATTGATGTGTATGATTTTATACAGGGTATTTCTTCTCAAACGAGCCACCTTGGTTATTCTCAAACTATTGCAATAAGAAAAAACAGGTCGATTTTTGTTTCGCAGGGGAATTTTTTTGTGGTGAATTAGCGCGTACGGGCATTCAACATAAACAGGCCAATTCCATGACCTTGAGATTTGAGATAGGGAAAATAGGTGTTGTCGTATATCATTTGAAAGCGCTTTTTAAGGACTATACCCTCATAATAAAAATTTGTATTACAATTCCTGCTCATGTAACAGAAAGCCTAACGGCCCTAGTAAAACCGGATTATTAAATTAATAAAGTTTTTACTACATGAAAAATTATTAAAGAGGAGATCTTCTATGGTACGCTCTTAAACCATACTGTTTCACTGCCAGGCCCTGTAATAACACACAATACAAGAAAAACATTAAATTTAAATATTCGTTTATTTTACATTATTTTATGCTGGTATTAGTACAAGTTTGTTTATGTGTTCTGACCTTTATTCGATTATTGGAAGCCTTGTACATTTATCTGTTAAGTTATTACTTTACTGACTTGTTGAAAATTTAAGAGATAATTATGGTATACACATTGCAAGAACGTGTTGAGCTGGTAAGTCATTATTACCAAAATTAAAATTGTGCTTGATCTGCGGCAAGGGTTTTTAGACAAAACCATCCCGAACGTAACATTCCTCATAAATACGTATTGAAGTTGATTTTAAAATTTGTTGAGAAGGGCTCAGTAATGAATAAAAAAAGGATTGTAAATGATGAAGGGGTAGCTGTGGCTACATTAGGCCATGTCCAACTTATATCAAACACGCAGTCTGTCTAGCAAATCTCTGCAGCTTCTGGTATTAGCAAACTAAGGTTTTTAGAATTTTGCATAAGTACAACTTCCATCCTTACAAAATTAAATTACTTCATGAATTAAATGAGGATGATTGGGATCAAAAGCAAGAGTTTTGCGAAATTATGACCCAGCGTATGATCGAAAACCCGAATTTCTTGTACAATGTTAACATTTCGGATGAGTGCACTATTTCAATTCATGTGGAAGTTAACCGACATAACTGTAGGTTTTGGAGGGATACAAATCCTCATTTATTTCGAGAAGCTCAAGATCAACATCCGGTAAAACTTAACGTTTGGGCAGGAATTTTGGGAAATCATCTAATTGGACCCCTGTTTATTTCTGCTAATTTAAATGGTGAAATTTATCACAATATATTGGAAAATGAAATGAATGCATTGATAATAGAAAAATTACAAAATAGATCCGCCTTACATGCATTGCATTTCCAACAAGATGGAGCTCCTCCTCACTACGCCGTACCAGTTCGTCAATACCTCAATTTGGAATACCGTGGTTGCTGGATTGGAAGAAGAGGTCCTATAGAATGGCCTGCCCGATCACCTGATCTGAACTCTTTGGATTTTTTTTGTGGGGACATATAAATCCATAATTTTTATAACAGCCTGAGAATTTCGACGAATTATAGTCTTCAGATAACACCGACTATGCTGAGCCATGTCAGAGAGGGCTCTCAGTCAAGGTTGTACTATTGTATGGAAGTCAATGGAATACACTTTTTTTTTGCTTTAGAGGCATTATTTTGTAATGTAAATTCCTTTTATTTAATACTATTTTATTATAACATGTACAGAAATTGCAATAAGAAATTTTGATACGACGGTATAGTCCGTAAAAAGGGCTTTCAAATGATATACGACAACACCTATTTTCCCTATTTCAAATCGCAAGGTCATTGAATTAGCCTGTTTATGTTGAACGCACGCAAGCGCTAATTCTCTTCAATAAATTTTCCCCCTCCAAACAAAAACCGACCTTTTTTTTCTTATTGCAATAGTTTTGAAAATAACCAAGATACTCAAGGTGACTCGTTTGAGATGGAATACGCTGTATATATCAGCTCAACAGGCATCGTGGCCCTTGGCTATGAGATATTTCCCTCTTCTTTTCGACTAATTTCGGTCCAACACCTGTTTCTTCCAGTCCCTGATTCCCACTTCCTCCACATTCTTTAGCACTTCCTCTAGCCATTTTTCCTAAGCCTTCCTCTTCTTCGTTTTCCTTCCTCACTTTCAAATAGTACTCTTTTTACCCATTGTTTGTATGGCATTCTTGCAATGTGTCCTAACCCTCTAGATCTTTGTATTTTCACCTCCAGAACAATACTACCAAATTTGTAGTCGCACGTACAGGTGACTGTGCCTCTTATTATTTTTTTATAGACCCTTAGCTTCGTGTCTCGTGATATACTTGTAGCTCTTGAAACCTTTGAAAATATACCTGCAGCCTTGCTTCATCTAGCTAGTCGTTTTTCTATTTCTCTCTGCATTTACATTACATGTTATTTTTACACCTAGGTATTCAAAATGATCTACTTTCTCTGTGTATGTCCTGTTCCCATCGGCGTTAATTAATTTGATTACTTGTGGAGCTGTCCTTCATAACTATATATTTAGATTTATTTTCATTTACTGCAAGGCAGTATTTTCTGGCTCTTGCATCCAACAGTTTGAACGTGCTTACAACATCATTCATCAATGTCATTAGCATATGCTAGGTCATTGGTGCCTGGAGCCGTATATTACTCCATTAGAGTTAATACCAGTTTCCCTAAGAATTCTGTACCAGGTTAATCAAAACTGTAAACAGTGGGTCTCCTTGTCGCAACCCATTCTGTATTGAAAATTACTTGGGCAGATTCCCATTGATAATAACTTTGTTTTCTGTTTTTCTGGTCGTACTTCTAATGGCCGATATAGCTTATTCATCTTAGGATCTTATAAGATTTATATGACTATTTGATGGGAGAGAACACCTCATCACATTTTTAGACCACCTTAATGGCTTCCATCAAAAAATAAAATTTACCATGGAGGTTGAAGTCAAAAATCAACTGCCATTCCTTGATGTTCTCATAAATAGGAAGAAAGATGGAACCCTTTGCCATACAGTATATAGGAAAGCAACTCACACTAACAGATACCTTCATGCTAATTCTCATCACCACCCAGCCCAACTCGTAAGTGAAATATGATGAGTTTAGCGTTGTTTCGATTATAATTAATATGTCATTTAGTGGGATGTCAGTGTATTTTCTTAATTTGTTCCAGTTTTTTTCGATAGGTTTTTTTGTCACTCCTGTTGGAATATTGGTGTACAGTGAAATTACATCTGGAGATATTATTATACCTATAGTGTTGTGGAATCAGAAGAAAGAAAAAATAAAACAGATTTAACTGATCACATGATAGAAACAATACACACTTTGACTACGAGATAACTATAATTTTGCAAAGTGAATCAAATCAAACTAAACGGGATATATACGACATGATTTATATATGTACTGTAAATGCAAAAAATTATAGTAAAAATTTAAGCACAATATATAGCAGTTTATTTAAAGAAACAAACCGTTAAATAATTACACCTCCCTCGTATATGACCAAACATCTATAATGTGAAATTTCAAACGAACGAGTAATTTTCTGCGACACGAAGAAACGTTTACAAGTTGCCATTTGACTTGCTATCATGAAGTAGTTAGATAAATTTGGTTGTATTGATGTAATAATTTTTCATATTTTAATTTGTTAATAGTGTCTAAGTGTTTTGTAAACTCATGTAAGTAATGGTATTTTAATGTTTGACTAGTTTTTTGCTTATTTATATATTTCCAATGGGCCCGGGGGAATTATTATTATTTCATAATTATTATTTTATTAAATTAAATATTTATTATTTGTGATTTGTGAAATTGGGGACCTTGGATTATTTTAATTTTTTTAAATAAAAGTGTATTTGTTATAATATTTGTTAATATAATTGTTGTTCTGGGTTCATTGAGCTATTTATAATTTTATTATTTTTATTTTACTATTCGTCCGGCTATATTTGTTGGAACCAGACAGGCTTTTTTAACATTAGAAAGTATTACAATCATTCAAATTATAATTCAATATATTATTATAAACTTCAAATACAACAAATTAAACACATCAAATCAATCAACTTTTACTATAAAATCTTTGTACTTACTGTTGAACATTTTATGAAGTGCCAGCAGCTCCTTCCCTCAAGATACTATTATTCCCTTACCATTCTCATTAGCTTTTTCTTATTTGAAAATTGTTTTATTTAAACCTTTTCTTATTCAATTACTTATTTCACTTTAGTTGTTTACTAATAAACTGAACTGAATTTATCGAATGTTATTTCTTTTAAATTATACAATTCCATTATTTTAAGTTTTTATTTTAAATTTACTTGTCAACAAAACACTGTTAACATACTTTATTAAACAATATTCAATTGAAATTCAAATAAACTCTAAATTTTTTAAATCTTGCTACTCTACTTATCCCTTTTGAGAATTCTCTTTTTCCATTATCTAATCTAGAATTCTTAACTAAATTTATTAAACAAAACATTCATTGTCTCTTTACCATTACTACATACACATTTGAAAACTACTAAATTAATTACAGTATTATTTACCTTATATTACATTTGTTTATAGCATCTCTTTTTCCATATCACCATTCAATTTGTTCCATATCTTTTCTCCTTTTTTTTCAGTATCTTTACATTTTAATTTGCCATTTTCCATTTATTTACATTAATATCCAATTCCATTCCTTATTTTAAAAATTTATTTCCTTCTTTGGATTTCTTCATACTAATTACATTTCACTATAATGTTTTGTGTGTTGCTTACACATTCACTGCAGTTCATTACACATATCTGCGATTTTCGACCTTATTCTGACAGCGGTCAAACGTCAAACTTTAGTTCAAAATCTACATTTCAACGGTAATTTGATTTTAAAGAAAAATTGAATAACGTGAAATAACATCCGAGGCGCTGGTTAAACGATGACTCTCCCCGAATTTGGCGTATGGGTTCTATAAATAACTTATAACAACTGCCATCTAAGACGCCAAGTTTTGCATAATTTAGCCTACTTGATGCTGTATTTTTATAACCACAAATTTTTATCAAAATAATAATTTAAACTATGTTTTTCAATATATCTCATCTGAAACCTATTTTAATTTGAAATAAATTGTCTTATATACACTGTTGCTCAATCTTTCTTGGTTATGGAGATTTTGACCTTCGAAAGTTTTCATCTTCTGTTTTTTTTTTCATTGTTTACAAAATACAACATATATTTACAAAATAATTTCCTATTTCTAATTGTTATAGTCTCTTACATACTTCACATGAAGTTTTCACTTGCACCAAGTTCATATTCCATTCTTTAGAATGTTTATTTTAGGGCTTGGTTTATTCACTAAAAGTTCACTTTAGATTATCTGGAATTGTCTTATTTCACCAGTTGAACTTCTTGTTTAAGTGTCTTTAGTTTGCTCACACTCTTAAATTACCTAATTATTTACCTCATGACCTAGTACACCTTATCTTTAGCTATTTAAGTGAATTTTCTTTAGGAGTTGTCTCTTACCTCTTATTTTTGCATAAATTACTTGTTTGGAAGTCCAAGCTACATATATAATAATACTAATGTTATTTTTCATTTTTAGATCAGCTACCACATTCTCTTAATGAATGGATACCAGTTTATGGTTAAATTTTTCCAATATGCATGACATTTGTGCATTGAAGCTATGCTTTGTAATTTGATGAATAAAAAGATTTAATGGGCTAAATAATAGTAAGTGTTTACTCTATTTTATAATTTTATACCTAGTTGGCATTGAAGTGTACCATTTTCATTATATTTGATAGTTTTGGTATACATGCTTGAGTATGGTACGATAACAAGTTTTTCCTCATAGAAACTGGTTTAAGTTGCCAATTTATAGCCAATAAGTACTGATTTCTTTACAAGTTCATTGATTTGATTTGATGTTTTACTATTAACATTATTTAATGATACATTTGACTAGATCTGCCTGATTTTATCTTAGTCTGATTATTTTTCATAAAATTGTTTGCATTTTATTCTTTGCTGAGGTCTGTTTTCATTACAATATATTTAAATTATTTCGTACGCTTGATCGTCGGAATTTGGCAGGGTTAAGCAGATCATGTGACTATTGGCCAATAAGACGCTTTAAGGGGGCGCATGCCAACTGCTTATCTGCTAAGTCACATTCGTTCATATTGCCGGTAGTATAATACGTCAGCTGTCAACCGCATGCCGCACCACCCGTGTTCCGTACCACTGTCTTAACTCTATGGCCTACCTGTCGACCCCTCATGACACTGACCCGAGTCTATGGCGTATTTCAGTTGTCAACGTCCGTCCGTCGTTCTGTGGCATACCTGTCAACGTTCCATGCCGACCGTCCTATGGTGTACCTGTCAACGTTCTAGGCCGTCGTCCTATGCCATAAGTCAACACCCCATGCCTGTCATCCGAGATCATTGACCCCCAGGAGATGACGTAAAACGGCACATGCCGATGATTTTCCCACGCTCTTCAAAATTTTCCCATGCCCAAGTACCGGAATCCCTGCTTCATTGAGTACGTGGTAATTAACCATTGAGAGCGCTTCAATAGGAGCGATACAATGCACATGACAACTGGCCAATGAGAGTGGGGGCGTGGCGTGTGATGTCACACCAGCAAAATGTGAATGGAAGGGGTAAATTTGGTTCAATTTCGTGGTTTTGGGACCTTAAATTCTCTTATGGGAAAATACATGTAAATGTTGAGGATTTTGCGCTAGAACGCCTATAACCTATCTACTCACGATATTTATTATTTCATATTTTTGATATTCTTAGTTACTGAGATATATTCAACTTTGTTGTCATCTATGATTTTTAAACATGGACAATATTATATCTTAATGTTTAGAAAAATACAAATAATTCTCAATAAAATGTTAGGTAGACATACTGACCAGTTTCGGAGTTAAAAAATGTATCCCAAAATATACATTTTTTAACTCCGTAACTTGTCACTTTGTCAACAATTCTTTTTTTAGAATTAAATTATATTTTTTAAAAGATTGTGGGTTTTGGGGACCTATTACTTTCACACCATTTATAAATGGGCTCATACCTACCAATACTTCATAGTGTATCATATGATTTTTTCATAAATTGGTACAATATATTCTACTTTCCATTGCCGTTAAAAGCATTGACCTTAAAACCTTTAAAGTATTTGAAATTACCAACTTTCCAGCAATTGTGTTATTCCAAAGGTACAATACATATACAAACTACAGATGTCATAACTATTCTTTGGAAAATAATTTATTTTTTGCTATTTTGCATTCTAGTCGTAAGCTTACAAGTTTTTAATTTGTTTTACTTTTTTATAGTTTCTTCATTTACTTCATCCATTGCTTTCACCCGATTAATGGTAAACTCAACTCATGAATATTTTTGGTTATGCCAGTATACCAGTAGCAATTTTCTTCCCAACGTCAATAACTTTGATTGCATTATCGTAACTTCTTTTTGGTCTTATTACGAAAATTTATTTCTTTTCGTTAAGAATTTTACTTACGTTACTTGTTTACAATTTTTTATTGTTCTGAACCTGTATAATTATTGCACCTTGCTATTTAATTATCTTGGTCTCTCAACCTCGCAAATATTTGAATAATTCGCCAAAGAAACGTCATAGAAGTATTTTAGAGACGTACTGATGTACATGGAACGAAACATTAACCATTGTTCCATAAGTGAAATAATATCTGAAAATATATATACAGAGTGTTCTAATATTATATGACGCCTCTATCTGAAAAACTTGGATTTCACCTTGACCCTGATTGTCATTCAAAATTCAACTAGATATTTTAATGGGATCATCTATTTTTGAGCCGAAAAATCCAAGGAGCAGAAAGGTTTACGATTTGATATGATATCACCCTCACTATGATTTTGACAGTAGTCTTGAGATAGAACTAAGAAATAAGAAATGAGTTACACACAAAACTTTGATGGAAGACATGCAAGAAATTTTCTTGGCTATCTCATGACTTTGGATTAGTCCTAGAAGGTCACATGCAATTTCACAATGTCTGATAATTAATAATTCGATTTGTATATCCACACTCGAAGTGGCGAAGTTCAGGTTCAAGGACACTATTGAAATTAGAATTTTGCGCTCTTTCAAGTTCCTGGTCACAAAAATTGCATTCCAACAGAAAAATAGACTTGATCTTGATATTACCTTTAAGGTCAGGGCAATCACCGGATAGCCAAGGAGATTTCAAAAACCACCGTGACAGGCTTGTTCAACACTGTGTTTTCAGAGTGAAGGTCAATGTCCTACTGGATCTTAAATAATTTCGTCCTGTTCATATGTGGGATGATAGAGTCCCTTGGTCAAATTTAATGTTACCATAAAACTGGGTTCGCGAAATTCTACAATTCTTGTGCGCATTTTATCTCTGATCAGTACTTTCAAATATCTGAAACCCCTTTTAGATATTTTGCACACCTTAAATAAAAAAATGTAAATAAATAAAATTTTATTTAATATATAATTGAACTATATATAGATATATATATATATATATATATATATATATATATATATATATATATATATATATATATATATATACATATATTTATATATATATGTAAGGACTCTTTTTGTTACCTTAAATTTAATAAGAAATCTTATTGTTACTTACCGTTAGTGAAAGCAATACAATGATCCACATCTCGAAGTCTCTATAAGGGACAAGTTTAATTGCAAGTGCCAGCCAGCCAATGGTGATAACAAAAATTAGTCCAATTGTTAACCTTACCATTTTTGACCTTTTGGATCTCACACTGAGTTCAATATTGTTCCATATTTCTTGAAAAGGATCTTAAATTTTGACAAATAAATATAAAGAATGAGTTTGAATTCTCTTTGTTTTTTTTTATTGCTTGAAAGTTTTCAAGGTCTATATCAGACCCCATTTTCAATGTAAATAACTTAACACAAATGAACAAGAAAGTTTAATATGAAAGAGTTGGTAATGACAAATTTAGCAAATCAAAATTTTACGTTAAATGACAATAAAACAGATGTAACTAAAAGACTGCAAATTTGATATATACAGGGTAGCACTAAAAATTCTAAACATTATGTGAAATAGCAAAAGTTCTTTCAACTTGGATGAATTTGAAAGAGTTAACTTCGAAATTAAGTGTAATTCTCCTAAGTACCCTATTGTTATAAGTGCATTCGTCAAAAATGAAACAAAAGAAACATGAGCCAGAGATTTCAATAAAGTCATAAGAAAAAAGCTAGGAAATACCTCATGAATTATCCTGATATTAACTATCCTGTTATAGGGAACTTCTGAATTTGCCATAACAAACCTTTTAATTTTAATTTTCTTGATCATTTGTTTTAACTTATTACAATTGAAAACGGGTCTGATGTAGACCTTGTAAAAAATCAGGAAAAGACAAACCAGACAAACTATCTTTCAGAGAAAACAACAATTAATGAGCACAAAAAGTGTATATGCACTGAGGACAGCCCACCGAAGTGTAAAACAAAATTTTGAAGAAATAACAGAATTTATTTGGATATTCAAACTAATTTATATATAAAAATCAAAAACATTAGTTTGCTTTTCGTATAATATTAATCAAAACATTGTGATGGAATGTTTCATTCTTGACCGAAACTAAAAATGTGAAATATCCTCGAATTTAATCATAGATAAAAAACTAATCCTTCGGGTAAATAGGTGGTGATGGGAAAAGGTATAATGCAATTTCCACAAATCAGGGAAGGGAAGGGAAGAGAGGGAGATGCTCATAGAATATTCCAGGAATATTAACATGATATAAAAACGAGTGGACATCAACAAGCGAACCTGAAATGTAAAATGGTGCTTCTTGTAGAAACTAGTAATACAAAATATCTATAAGAGTTGCATATTATATCCTCATACGTCTTGTGAGAAAGTTGTGGAAACTTTTTTCAGTTTTTTCTTTATAGTTCTGTTGCTATAGTTTGTGGAACTTAATAAAAGTTATTTGGAATGAAATTTCCTAGAAGGAAACACAAATTTTGAATTTTTGAGTAATGGAAAAATTTAAAAAAATAAGTGCAAGAGTTAAATTTAAGATTTAAACCAATTTTATTAAAACTCGGAAGTATGACAGATTTAGCAGTGACTCTTCCACTGTGTCAATCTTTATCGCTCTGCTAAAAGAGCAACAGTTAATTTGTCGATTAAAATAGAAAAGAAAATAGTAAGAGCTACCAAATTTGAGACAACAGATGCAAATATTTGAATTTGTGCAAATAAAAACCTTGTAAACAAATTTTAGTTACGGGGTTTCAGTATATTCTAATTTTATTAAATCGACAAAAAAGATCTGTCTCAGACCTCTTTCGGAAAATCAGTTAATTCTACATTAAAAACAGTGAAAAAAGAATCCAGAAAAAATAATGCGTAGGGATTTTAATTGAGAAATTAAGAAAAAATTCATTTGGACAATTGTACACAATAAAACTATCCTAATAATGTACGCACACTGAATTTTTATTCATTGATATATGGCAATTGCTGCAATTTTCAGATTACTCATTACTGACCTGATAGTGCACAGATACTGTTATATTCTAAAGAAACAGTTTTTTAGGAAAAAATTCAAATATATGTTATATAAAAAATTTAAATAAAAAAATCACGTCTCTTAGAAAAAGTCCCAAATTTTCAGAATATGTGTTAATTTCCAAAAACTTTACATCTTGTTCTAACCAACTTTTGTTAAACTTTTTTTTCTGCAGCCGATAACAATGAAGTTTAAAGGAAAATGAAGAAAATGTCGATATTTAAATTTCTAATTATTTATAAATAATTTTCCTGAACTTTGTTGCATGGCGCATATAGATACATTTATTATAGATAGTCTAGAACCCATTCCTAAAAAAACATCGATTCCGCATTTTGAGTTTTAGTAGCAACAGGCAAGAGGTTGGCAAAGGGTTCCCGTCTCGAGGACTGGGTCGCTCCCCATACAGCATACACTCCAAACCGCGAGTTTTTTTTAATGTAAAAAATACTTCAGGTAACCGATTATGCCACCACATTAAGAACCAGCAGTAGTGATATTTTACCATTTTTTTAGTCGAAAATATGGTGTTTTACTTTGTTGTATAATATTGTCGCAAAAAATGGCGTTTGTGTCGCTTGCACGTTTATAAAATCAAAAATAATAAACTCATCTCTTTGATGTCAATAGGTGAATTATATAGCATGAAAATTCCAACAAAATGAGACCACGATTGATCCGATTGGATCATTAATAACAAGAAAAAACAATAAACTGGAAAAATTAGCTTTTTAAAATCATATTGCTACTGAGTCCGTGGGTTGATTAAAAAAATGTTTACACTCAATATAAACATACTAATTTTGGACTTCCAAACATTTACATAACAAGTTGCTTCGTTGCTATTCACTAAACTTCACTTCTCTCATCCATCAACTGCTTTTTCATATCCTCCTAGTGACTCTTGATGTTTCTCTGCCTGCTCCGCTTCTGGTACGATAAGGTATAATTTTTAATTATAGAATCGTTTTACCATTATCGTCTTTTCGGGAATTTCTTTTTTTGTTATAGTTTATTTGAATGGTTTTTATAGTTTATTAATTCGAAAAATTAGTTTTCTTTTAAGCAGAATAATTTTGCAAAGTTTTCCTGTTTTGGCAGTGTAAATCGAAATGTTATAACACTGCCCATTGTATGGAGCTCATCAATCAAACTGAACCACGGTCATCTTAGTTCTCGGATACCGGTAAATACCATAGACAACGACATTGATCTTTTTGACCACTTCTTATGGACCATCTCAGGATTGTGTGAGATAATAATTCAGTTAAATGGGACGCCCACATTATAATGTTGCATTCTCCCTTTGATATCGGCCATCGGGCTCTTACTGACTGCGCAGATGTCACGTCTTCGAAGTAATTTACGCGCTAATATCGCTGACGACTTTTATCCAGAGCTCTGCTCATGCCCAGTAATGCTATTGTGTACTTCTTCAATACGGCACGAGCGGGTACCTTTTTCTTTGGGCCTACCAGTTGAGACTTCGTTTCTCTATCATAAACTATTTCCCAACTTTTATTTAGCATTCCATTCTCTACCTTCATTTTAGGCCCACCATGACTTCAGGACGCCCGAATATTTCGCTAACTCCTTCCATCGTAGCATGGTGGCCGGGATTAGCTTTTACATATGGAGAAGTATGAATGTAGAAATTTTTCATCAAAACTTACATTTGACCTTACCCTTAATTACAATTCAAATTGAATATAAACTAAAAACTGAAATGAAATTGAATACCTTTTTTGTTATATACATACATACATACATATACATATATGTGTAACCAAAGGTTAAATACAATACAAAATAACTTTTTTATATACACACATATTATGGATTATAGGAGTTACACTGCATACATATTAATTATAATTTCAAGTAAATTATTATCAAGGTGTTATTCGGTTCATAGTTTAATCTCGAAAGGTTTTGAAAAAATCCAATTCCTGCAAATATTATAAACAATTTACTTAAAAAGGAGTATAATTGTTTTTCTCGAAAAGAAGCAGAAAACTTCCTACAACAAGTCCTATCTAAAGAAACTCTACCACCAACATTTATAAATTTAAGTTAAAGGCGACCCTTTGATTCGTCATAAATAATATTGGAGTTTTCGTTTGGTTTTTACCTGAATCTATCTAAACAAGTAACTTAACACTTTTAGAAATTATTAATGAGGTTCTCTTTAAAATTCTATAAATAATTGATTTTTTTTTAAAGATACATCCCAATAATTGTTCTGAAGCAATGAAAAATCTCTGTTCAACGAACAACCAGTATAAAAAAAAATATAAAAAAGAAATATACCTATTGACTATTAATTTATGCTACTGAAATGATTCCGTTAATTTCGTTCCACTTCTTTAATATCATTTTATTTAATACGTATTTCGAATTCAAAAACCAATATTGATAATTTTATTCTATATCAATAATTCTTCATGTGAGTGTAATCTTCAAATATTTGATACTTCATTGAAATAAAATGTTTTCATTCGGACCATAAATTTATAATTTCGTCAACTATCTTCAATATCAAATGAATATAAAAAAATTATCCCTAGTAAAATATTGAAATAATAATAACTTCATAATCCATCGTACCTTAAACACGTTATTAAAATACTATAGGCAATCTCTTAGTATTCTAAATAGAAGCAATTTCGATTGACAAATTCTTATAATATATCGCAGTATCTACGCGCCAACGACGTGTATTACGATAGTAATGAACTGAACTGAATGCACAATTCGTTGATTTTGTATAACTTACTACATGAATTCGATGTGAAATTTTTAAAGGAACACGATGGTCGAGTTACTTTTTTCACAATCATTATAGTTTTCGGGAATAAAGCAAGAAACCCTGTTTTTGGGGTATTTTTGGGGCTTTCCCCCCTTATTGCAAGCTTACCGTAAAAAGTATTTGCAGATTCGTAATCTACGACCTAGAAAATATGAATGTTCGGTGTTAATTATCTGCCACCTCATTTTTCACATTCAGGCAAAATTTCCATGGACGTTAAATGCATGCATCAGCCATTTGGTCTTGAATACAGTGTTCCGTTGTCTAGTCTTCATTTACCTACCGACTAATCTGCTGGATGGAGATACACTCTCGCTGATCCATTTTCATACAATGTCAGAATTCTGCTCTAGAGTGTCTTCTTGACAAGGCACCGGCATTAATATGCAAACAGCCGGAACTGGATTGCTGTAATTTCTCTATACGCCTGGCTAATTGTCTCTTCTGTGTCTTCATGTCGAGTAGCCATCGGTTCTGATTAGGAAAATGATCTACAGCCTTGATTAATGCGAGGAGCTCATTCATTGTGACAGTAATACTTTTCAGGGTCTCAGAATCCACGACTGTAGATCTCGATGACTCGCACCGCACCATTTCGCACTTAGGATAGAAGGACCTCCAAACCAGTATTGCCCGCTTCGGTATCTAGGACTAACTTGCCGTAATATTTCTACAAGAAATGCTAGGATTGCACTGCAACATAATGCCGGTTTTTATGGCCTCTGTTTCGCAAACCTGGTTTCAACGGAAGCTCTCTGTCGATGTAGAGGTGGAGCAACGGTGGCAAATCCTTCAAAGAATTTGACCCTCTGGACTGGCCAATCACGTATGCCTAATATCTTGTTGTCGTTGGTATGGATCCCTGACTTAGAAACGACGTTGTCCAAAACTGTACCCCAGTTTGAAACATGAAACACTTCTTAGGGTTGACTATTAGGTTGGCATTCTTAATTCGGCAAAATTGTTTCTCCGAGGTTCTTCGGATGGGCATCGAATGTGACCCATGACCAAAATGTCGTGGAGGTATACTAAGCATGCCCTCCTTGTCAATACGATCAACACATACTACACCAACCTTTCGAACAAAACCCAAACGGCATGACTGAATTGGAACAGCAATTTACTTGTGTAAAACGCAGTCTTGTCTCCGTCGCTTTCGTGAAGTCCAACCTACTCTTTCCAGTGTCCAATGAGGAGAAATTGGAGTAGATAGCTGTCGTTCTTCGTTACGTTGTTCAATTTTCTGTAATCAACAAAAATTCTGTTGGTTCTATTCTTCGTCGGGCACACAATAACACCATTTTGTAACACCAAGACGATATTTTGCTCAACTGCCTGTAGTTGCTCTAATGGTAGTCGCCTAGGTGGTATTCTTAGAGATAAATATCTTGTGTTGGATGATGTCTGAATGCCCAGTAGTGCCATCTTGACTATTGAAAACCAGTGATCACTGTGTATACTGGCTCGAACAATCGTTGTTGGACATATTCAGGACTCCAATTATTATGTCTGGTTTTAACTATAGCCCGTCCAAGCAAATATCATGATCTAAATGTATGGCCCCAAGATTTCCTTTCTAACTTCCCATGAATGATTTGGTCCATTCGTACTGGAATTCTGGTCTAGTGTTTCGCACGCTCCAATTTTATCGAAGTCCCTGAATTGCTTTGTTGAGGGAGCGTGTCAATAAAAATTCGTTAATTAAGAATCAAAGAATATCATATCTTGGGTCGAAACCATGTCGACGAATTGTGTCCATACCTGGTAAAAAATCATCCTCAGTTTGCTCTACTAGGACATTATGCCAGATTCTGTTGTACCCTATCTGTGGCACTACATCTGACTCTCCCTGTACTGAGATGGACTCGCAGTGACTGTTCTTAGTTGAATATTGTTGTTAATTGGCCGGATTCCCGATGATCTCACAACTCTGGGCCTGACAATGGATCCACCGGCGCGGGTGTCATAATTGTTAGTGATTGCTTAGTCATTGATGATGCCCTTGAGGACCAAGCTGCTGGTATTTCGGCAAATTCCTGGGTGGATACTCTCCTGAGGCCTGGTGGATTGTTACACAGAGTTTAATCGCATATTGACTAAAAGAAGAATTTTGAGATACTCTCTATAGAGATGATAGGCCCAATCATCCTGTCAAATGAACATGAACTGCAACGTCTGTTAGCCAGGCAATTGACAGATTGTAAAGTCGTCTATCGTCTGTTTTGTTGGATTCATGTTCCCTGGATGACGTTGTGTGTTTTGTGAATTTCGTGTTCCATGGATGACGTTTCATGTTTTCTTAGTTTCATGTTCCATGGATGAAGTATGCTTTGTGAAGTGACAGGATGTAAGGGCCCCTGTCATTTGCTTAGTGGGTTTCGTGTTCCATAGGATTAGGTTGCTTTGTTTGTAAGTCTTATGTTTCATTGTTGATGTTGTGTGTTCTGTGAGACAATATGTTGTCACATGCATGCCTGAAATGTCTGTCCATTTTCTGAGACAACGACCATAGCTTCAGCCTGCAGTGCTGAAATAAGGTCTTCGGGAGGAACTTTCTCAAGCCAGACACCATCGGAATCTCCTAAGCATGGTTATAGGTGTAGAGAAAATCAGTCAAAAATTGCAATTCAGTGGTTGGTGTGGGAGGAATGGCAGCGGGGTGTAAATATCCAACATGCTGCGAAAGGGTTCTGAAGCAGTAATAGCTGGGGCTAAAGTCAATAGTCATTCTCCAGAATTGAATTTGGTATTGAATTTCAAGGATGTTATAATCGTAGGTGTACAACCTGTAATAAATACCAAAGAGATAAACCATTGTATGAAGATCCCTCACAAACTCTTAACCTACAACATGATGCCACTCAGTGTAATCTTGCTATCTGTCAAGAACAAGATGAAGACGTTTACGGAACAGCATCCGGTAGTATCTCTCACACCGTTAGAAACAAGAGAGGCCTTCACGAGCGGTAGGACAATATTGTACAGCACCATAAAGCTAGAATGGTGAGAAAATCAAGTGTAGGTTGATGTGTGTTCTCTGTATCCCTGGGTGTGCAAATATGGAAAGACCTTTTCCATCTTGTTCTCCCCCAAAAAATTAACAACAAACTAATGTTTCTTCTCTGTCGCAATTTATCACCGATGAGAGCCCTTATTCAGCTGAGAAACGTGCCCTTCCTGGCACTTGGGTGATTGAAGAGGTTTCGAAGACTCTGGACATGAGCCACGAAATTCTAAACATGTATAAGGTGTGGTCATATGAAACAATTCAATTTGGAAAAGAGTAGCTATTCTGTTCACCGAAATCTTGAAAAGTGTGTCAAAATTAAACAGGAATCGTCCAATTGACCATCTCATTGAAAATCTATAGATGAAAAGTGCCGCTATATTGAAAAGTTTGTGCAGAGTGAAGATGTTCGCAGAGACTATTTTAAAATCCTCGATAACCCTAGTCTAAGATCCATGGCGAAACTGATTTTGAATTCATTTTGGAGAAGTTTAGATAGCGTGAAAACCAGCCCAAAACCTCTATTGTGAATCTACCAGATGAGTTTTTCAATATGATGTCAAATCCTGCCATTTATGTCAATACCATTCTACATGTTAACGAGAATACCCTAATTGTAAACTGGAAGTACAAAAAAGAGGCTTCCGATTCTCTTTATCCCGTTAATGTTGTCATCGCATCCTATGTAACAGCTCTGGCCCGCCTCAAACTGTTTATAGTTACTTGGAGAAACTCGGTGATAAAGTACTGTATTACGATTCTGACAGTTGTATATACGTTTCACATTCTGGAGAGACCGATATCTCTATCGGTACATTTATAGGGAATATGACTGATGAACTAGAAACGTACGAGTCAGAGAGTTATATCATGGAATTTATATCAGGCGGTCACAAAGACTATGCATATATGGTTTGGTCCAGGAAAGCACAAGAGTATATAATCGTTTGTAAGGTTAAAGGGATTACTCTGAATTGTGCCGCCTCGAAATTAATAAACTTTGATGCCATGGTTTTGAGTGATGAAGAACCCATTTCAAGCGTTAGTAAAAAAATACGTAGAACGACTGAGCAAAATATAGTAGCAATTATAATGAAAAAACTTTCTTTTCTCAAATGTCTCACAACCTGCGAAATGCCCTAGGACTGTTATTAAAGAGAGAGTCTCAAGTGGTGAAGAAACGATGGCCTTCTAATCCCAAGATTTCAATGAATGCTACAAATTACGATATTCGCTTTGAATCAATATGCTTAACTTCAATGTATGTTACCTACACTATTCTGAACCCAATCAGAACTATCGAATAAGACGCCCTATATTAATTTATGGATTGTGCGTATGATAATGGTATCAGCAGAACATTTCATTTCAGTATTGATTCATTAAATGAATAGTAGGCATGTCTTATGTGTATATTTATACAGGGTATTTCATCTCAAACGAGCCACCTTGAATGTCTTGGTTATTTTCAAAACCAAATCCAAAGATTTCAGATCAATTTATCGGGCAGACCATTCTACAGGAACTCTTCTTCCAATCCAGCCACCAGGGCCCCGATTCTTGAAACCATGCGAACGCTCTACTACTCGACGGATGACGTCAGTCGAATGAATACTAATAGAAATCGGTTTTCTCGAAGATCGTATACGACCGAACCAATGGGTTTTTCAATGGAATGAACATCGTGTACGCTGGTAGGGCCGCATACGAACGTTTAGTCGCATAGTATGATTTCAAAAATCCGGCCCCAGGGTATTCCATATCGAGGTATTGACGAACAGTGCGGCCTACTGAAGAGTTCCATCTTGTTAGAAATGCAATTGCTCTTCATGTAGTAGAGGATCATTTTCTAATTTTTCTATTATCAATGCATTCATTTCATTTTCCAATAAACTGTGATAAATTTCACCATTGAAATTACCAAGAATAAACAGGGATCCAATTAGATGATTTCCCAAAATCCCTGCCCAAACGTTTAGTTTTACCGGATGTTGACTATGAGCTTCTCGAAATAAATGAGGATTTGTATCGCTCCAAAATCTACAGTTATGGTTAACCTCCCCATGAAGTGAAATAGTGTACTCATCCGAAAAGCAAACATTGTACAAGAAATTCGGGTTTTCGATCATAGGGTTGGTAATAATTTCGCAAAACTCTTACCCTCGAACCCAATCATCAATTTGTACTTATGCAGAGGTTTGCTGGACAGACTGCATATAATGCGTATACGTTGGACATGGCCCATTGTAGCCACAGCTACCCCTCCATCATTTAAAACTCCAATAGGACCTCTTTTTTTATTCATTACTGAACCCGTCTCAACAAACTTAAAAATCAACTCCAATACGTATTTATGACGAACGTTACGTTCGGGATGTTTTGGTTAAAAACCCTTGCAGCAGACCGAGCACAATTTTGATTTTGGTACCAGCTCAACACGTTCTTGCAATGTATATACCATAATTATCTTCAGTAAAGTTATAATTTGACAGATACATGTACAATGCTTCGAATGATCGAATAAAGGCCAGAACAGATAAACACACTTGCTGTAAATATCAGCAAAAAAAGTAAAATAAATGAGTATATTTAATGTTTTTCTTGTATTGTGTGTTATTTCAGGGTGCGACAGTAAAACAGGGTGGTTTAAGAGCATACCACACAAGAACTTTTTTTATACTTTTCCACACAGTAAAAATTTTTAATTTTATTATCCGGTTTTACTACTAGGTCCGTTAGGTTTTCATGAACAGGAATTGCAATAAAAAAATATCATGACAGTATAGTTCGTAAAAAGGGCTTTCAAATTATATAAGACAACACCTGTTTTCCTAATCTCATATCTCAAGGTCATTGAATTGGCTTCTTTATATTGAATGCGCGCAAGTGCTAATTCGCCTCAAAAAATTTCCCCTTCGAAACAAAAATCTACCTGTTTTTTCATATTGCAATAGTTTTGAAAATAACCAAGATGTTCAAGGTGGCTCGTTTGAGATGGAATACCTTGTATATAGCTGCAGGATCGTCATGAATTTGGCAGTGGAAAATGGTCGGCATAAAATATGTATTATCCAAAACATCTAGTTGCTTGAGTCATGTCTTACATTATAAACATAATATCTTAAAGCTAGCAGTATTAACATCAAATAATCTCTGCATGAACTATTTATTCAAGGATATCCTACATACATTGCTAACAACTTTCATTTAAGTACTCATTAATGTAATATAAATATTTATAACAACTGAATTGTTTCGCATAAAAATATTTAGAGATGTACCTAGCAGCATGACTACCGAAAGAGTGGAAATCCTGTGCTACAAAATTCGCATTCATTTTCAATATCTGCACACTCTGAAAGTTTTATTTGGGGAATTTGACATCTATTATGTTATGCCAACTTAAATGTCATAAACCAATCTTTCATTTTTCAAATTACATTTTCAATACATATAAAGCCATTGACCACGAAGTCAGAATCGACATTGAAACGTTTGGTTTTTCCTTTCAATGTACAGCTTTTTATTTCAATTGTTGTGTTATTCCCAAGAAAACATAAAAATAAATTAACTTGCATTTACTATAGTACCATTAGCTGAATGTTGTAGTAAATAAATAAAGCAATATTTATAAGAATAATAGTTTTAAAAATTAACGTCATGTTATGTTTATAATTGTTAGCAACCAGACCCAATAAAATCAACAAATAACTACAGTGGTGAAAATGAAAGATGTAAACAAGCCGAGTTGGAGCAAGGCAACTCTATTTCCTCTGTTGAAATACCAGCGTGGCTTAGGGAAGTTAGAAAACATGTGAGACTTTTTAATTGTGCTATTCACCATGGAAATTTATTTGTGGGAACAAAATTACAAAACAATGTTGGTTTTTTAAAACGCTTTCGGACTATCCTGAAGCAGTCAAAAATTGGAATGTGTTTAAATAATAAACGTTCTAGTAGAGTTCAATGAGATGACATTGCTTCATATTTTCAAAACCCTGTTGCTTTGACAATAATTAACAAATCACATAAAGATATCTGGAGATTTCTGGATGATGCTTCAATTATGTTCAAATCCAGAATTAGTAACATTTGGAAGAAATTATCTATGCTTAAATTGAATAACTTGTGTTTGTGAACAATTTGTAAAGAAGTCGGACATGTATAAAATTATAAATCACAAATATTTTAATACTAATAACGAAATTATTGATCACGGAACAAACTTGGAAGCATGGTTGGATGATCACGTAAAAGATCCCATTATGAATTTCCTCGATGAATTTTCAACAGAAGGGAGCGGATGGAAATAAAAATAAATGCCTTTAAAATGTGTGCTGGTATTTCATAAAAAGGTATATTATACGTTGTTTGTTTGAAATAAAATTTTAAATACAAGACATTGTTTTACTGCCATAAAAGACAGTAGATAAGTTTAAAAATTTACTTCCGATTGGAACCTCTTATACAGCGAACCACTCCCTCTCCCTTTTTCTGTGACCTCATCAGATCTCTTCTTATATATGTATTAGTGAGAAAAAAGAGATAAATAATATTCCTTATAAAGGTTATGTTTCCTGTTATTTGATGAAAAGGTACGGCTTATGAAAAAGGGGGGAGGCATTGCGTAGAGTGCCTTCCCCCTTTTTATGTGACGCCATCAACTACTCATGTTCATCACTGGTTAGTTGAGCTATACCTACCACCACTTTCCATTAAATACATCACGTAACAGGAGTATATTACACATCAAATAACTTTCAGTTCAATTGCCTCAGTTTATTAACGCAGTAATCAATAGATTTTCAAGTGTGTTACCTTTAGAAGAAGCTACTAATTCGATCCAAAATAATTTGTTTTCAGAGTGATCAAGAAGTAAAACAATGGGTTACACCAATAAAAAATCAACTTATACCGAAGTGTGCCGCAAATATGGGATGGACGTTGAAAATGATAAACGAAATGTCTTCTTCTGGCAGATAATTTGGAGCAACCAAGTTCTCATTAATGATGCCGTCCTAGAGTGGTGTGGCTATTGCGGAGAATACAGAACTATGAAAGAACACTTTCTGGATTTGCTCAAAAATCAACAGCCTCCTACGCAGTACAGCGAACTTCAGGATAAAAACAATGCTAAAAAAATATATTTGCATGAGCGCGAACGATTTTGGAATGCTGCTTATGCAGATGCGGGGCAAGAAGGCTACAGAAATTGGCATCATCTACACTTTAATTAAACGCATCTTTATGAAATACATAAGAGAAGTTTCACCAGGAGATGCGTCTCAAACAACTTGCAGCACACAATAACGTAATTTTTGCAGAAAACGAGTATTTGATGACTGAGTTGGATGAAGTTAAGCAGGTTGTGGTACAAGTAAAGAATAGCGCTGAGGCTGAGATGCTTCAAATGCAAAAAGCCGAAGAAGAAAGAAACAAAGCAGATCGAGATCGTATGAGAGCTGGCGAGGAACGAGTTAAGGCTAAAAAGGAGGTATTCAAGCTGAGCAAGCACGAGCCATAGCCGAACTGGATAGAGATCGACTCGAAGAGGAATCTGTCAAGGCATCAGAACGCCACCGCGAGGTTCTGAACCTAGTTTCGAACAGGATACACTCTTAAGTAGTAAAACGCTTGACGAAGGAAGTAGTCCATCGAGTAGCTCCCAAGCGCATCAAACATGTTAACCCTTAGTAAGGGTGATAGGTACTTCATACGTAGGCAGTGGGAGTCTTTTCATGCCGCCATAATGGCAGTGCTGAAGAAAAATCCTAATGTTAAAGAATGGTTAAATATCTCACATGCCATAGTTATAGGTAATGCTCTCAAATTTCGACTTGGGAACTTAAATGGTTCGCTAGAGGTAACACTCTGAAAAATCAGCTCCATTCTCCTGATTCGTTGTATGATTCCGACCTGGTTGATAATATACAATGTATCAAGATTTTTGCCAACATTCCGAGCACATTGCCTTAAACTTATCATAGTTCATATCAGGAGACATATGCTCATCAAAGAGGTGCTTCAAATTCACCTCATCTTGTTTGAATGTGACTATCACGTTGCAATTGTCTCGAATCAGTTGCTTATGTATTTTGCTGTACGTTTGACATAAATACATCAAATCGATACTCCGGTGCCTTCCCATCGAAAAGAAATTCTGAATCTTATTTTGTTTATCACCATTCACATCATCAATGATGCCTCACTTGGATCAATTTCTTCTTCGTTGTTTTTAAAGGGAAAATACGATACGCCTTTAACCTTCTTGAGAACGTCTTGTAGGAGCTGGTATTTCGGTAGGTAGAGTGATTTGGAGTAGACGTAGACGTTCTCGAATCGTAGACTATTTTCATTGAATAGTAGAGATAATGATGCGGTGATCTTTCCACAACCACTAAGTCCGCAGAATACTGTTCGTAGGGAAGTTGGTAACAATTTTCCATCTCGATTTACTCACGACAACGATTCTTCAACAAAGTCCAAAGTTTCGATAGGCAGTTGGATATATTGTTGCTTCATATGCATCTTACGATATACAGGCATCACCTTATTGTAGATACTAATTAAATATAATAGTCAATCTCAGTTTCAATCAGTATCATGCTAACTGCCGAAGGTAGTACTGAATAGCGCAATCAATAAATTACCATTTGAACTACATCTACCGGGTTATCAGTCTTGTGGACCGTCTACAAAACTTCAAAACCGTCTCAAAACCAATCCACTCAAGGCCCATTACGAGTTGGAAAATCGAGCCTGGGAGATTCACGTCAAAGAACTCTTTACTTGGACAAAAAGCAGCTTCTTAGCTTATAACTATAGGCATCAAGGCTAAACGCAAGGTGAGTTTTGGAATGAAAAAACGAAGTGGAAAAAATATTTTCGACAGAATGTAATTCTACCAATCAAGAGAGCTATTTCCGGATCTGGAAGTGATGTTCCAAAATCCTCGCTGTTGGCGCTGAGAGCAGCGCGAGCAGTCATTAAGAAGTAAGGCGGTCGCAAAAAAATACGTGTACCTCGAGTGATTCATTTCGAGTCTAAAATTGTCACCTAATACCCCTATTTGTAGGGTTGTCATCACTTGGAGCTCTAGCCAGTGGGGCTCATGAAGGAGCCAAAGCCGTAATATATGCAAAGAATGCCCGCAAGAAGTTGGAAGCGGATTAGCATCATAATAAAGCCATGGAAGAGATCGGCAAGAACGGGAGCGATCTTTCTATCAGAGTCCCGCTACGCCTACGGTCTCTATTTTAGAAGCAAAAAAAACTTCCAATAAAGCTACCCAATCGAGCACAATCACGAGCTTGAGCAATATAACAAACAATTGAAGATCCCCCACTTTAGGGGGTATTTATGCGAGCCGCCTTTCCTAAACATTCACAAACAAGGGCCATCGTTGATTTGGATACCAGCAGTCGTCCTGAACACATTGGATAGCTTATGTGCGAAATGGGAACATCGTTCAGTACTTTGATAGCTTTGTATTTTTAAAACCACTCCGATAATGTGCCGACTACTTTGACAATGGAGAGAAAATCTTCTACAAATACTACTCTTATCAGACATTCAATCTACCGAATTCTTGCCATTTGTTCTTCAAATTTCACTATAATAAAGAATACATATTACCTATATTAGCAGCTAATAAACAGATAATTTTCAATCATGTCTGTAATAATCACATTGAAAGGTGATTTTCAACCACCTATTCAGTTGGACCCCTACTACAACTATGAACTAGATTTACTGAGTTTTCGCTCGTACAACAGCATCCCAAATATTGAGAGAGGTGACCAGATCTACCTGTTTGACGATAAAAACACTCAAAAATTCATCGACTTTCACACACCATTTACGAGTTTGCCGGTACAGTTGATCCTGGTTTTGCCATCGACGAAATACCTCAGCATTTAATCTATTTGTCGATTAACAGAAGCGAAATACATAATCTCACATTGCTCCTCGGCCACCATCAGTTTCTATGAAAATTTTTAAGAGATAACTCAGACTCTCAGATTGTTTGTACAAACGCTCGGCTACCATGTCAACTCCTCAAATGTTTCGATATCTTCCGCAAATCAAATTTTGATGACAGTGTAAGACGCGAGGAGTTGCGAACCTACTAACCATAAGTCAAGTCATTCGGCATCAATGATATCGTTGAATTCACCGACAATCAAACAAACTGTTGGTTTTCCATGGCTGCTCCATGCTTCTCAATCCAGGGACAAGTAGTGAAGACGGCTGGCAATAGATATGTTCCTGTTTCACCAAATGCTGGGGCTATATTCTTCGACCGCGTCATGTACGAGTTGTGCGGCAAGGAAATTGAAAACGTGAGAGACCCAATTCTTGGGTACTTGTGCTACGACCCTAAAAGATCAAAAGACCTTCGTAGCTGGGTGGAATTTTCCACATTTAGCCTATATGAATGCCGCTGATAACACCTTTCATATGTACATTCTATTGGGACATTTGTTGTCCATCTTCAATAAATACAAGCGAGTGATGTGTTATAAACAAACGATTCCTCTGATGTGAAGTCGTAGCGTGAAGTCGTAGCGATGATGATTACCTTATAATTAAGGATGCTGCTACCAAGGGCAAAGTGACAATAAAGAACATCATACTGAAAGTCCGGCACATTTTTCCGAACGATGATGTTAAGCTGCATTTGCTGCAAGACGTCAAAGCAGATTCCAGTATAATTTGGCGGTTTCGTAAATGGGAGCTATATGAGTTGCCTGCTCTTAAAACAGGTGCCACTTGTGAAATTTGGGCTGTGAAGACGTGTGCCGCACTGGAAAGCACTCGCTACTTTGTCTTAGACATCCAGACGGACCGCCACCTTAATATCAAGGAAGATCCCACTGAATTTCATAATATTAACATTTCCAATATTCGTCTAAATTTAACTAGGGGAAGTTTGGCATATGGAGAGATTTCATTTAGATTTTTGAAAGAGTGAGTACGGTGAAGAGTACAAAAGGTATAGGGACTTTTATCCCAGGCACTGTTAAGCTGGAACCTTCTGACTCTGCCTGCATTTTTCACTGCCACTGCAATGAGCCAGTACGATGTGCAAAAGAAAATGTGTAAGTAGTTTGTTATTGGCTTCTGAATAGTGTATTACATAAATAAATAAAACATTGTATACAACTATGTGTTTTAATTATTCATTATTTTCCTTATACATTTCATAATTAATTTAAGTAACGATATTCTAAAGAGTGTTACATAAATAAGAATTAGCACTTTGTGAAGCTCCTATCGTATGTTTTCATCACGTATTGTCATTTAGCTGTTCGATAATAAAGTTTTTTCATCTTCGCAAGATGCTTCTGAATTCCAATCAGTGTCAACTTCAGTGTCAACGGAGATATCAGCTTCAGCAGTCCGTCGTTGAATCCATCTCGAACTATAAATATATATTCGGAACAGTTTAAACAGTTCCCTGAAGGGTATACAGGTATGTGCTTGGTTTCATTTCGTATATTAACATACAAGACATTATTCAAATTAATATGAATATTTTAAAGCTTTTAAATACATTTGGTAGTAGTTCCCTGTGCAAAGTATTGACTGGTCGCTAAATAAATTGTTTTAATGTGAATAATCTCTTCCAAACATCTTCCACACCTTTAATCTATATCAAATTGAATAAGACTAAACATATATAAACAAAAATATAATATGTGTGGTGTTTATTGACCTCACACACAATTTGCAAAGTTTACTTGATAACCAACAAAGATTTAATATTGGTACAGTGCCAACGAGAAATACACAACCGAAAGATTTAACTGGAAAGCTAAATCCCAAAACTAAAAATGACATAGCACCAGACATTTTAACAACTGTGAATATCAACAGCGCGGTACTTCCAAATTTGTGGCAGTATCAGATCAATTAACAATTAATACTACCAACACCGAGACCACTCTCAAAATTGCTGAGAAAATCTACATTTAACGGTCTTTAAAAAAAATTTTAATATGCACATGGTTTCCATAACGACCCTTTACGTGGAAAGGGTGAACATGACATTATATTGGATGACTGCTAGCTTTGTTCTAATGGAATTTCTTTAGATCTGAATATGTGGTTGGATGATGGCAGCCTTATTATAACGTGTTCAAAATCAACGTCACAGATAGTTTTAAGTATTAAGGATGTTCTGAAAATTCATAATATAATATAATATACTGTATGCTAATAAATTTATTTAAACTATTGTCTAGTTTTAATATATCCAGACTCTTTATTTACACCTTAAGTAATATTAAATGCCACAGCCAGCCGCTTGAAACAATAGAAACTGGATAAATATATCACAATATCAAATTCTTGAATTAAATTCACCAGAAAAGTTTCTAAATAATTATGCGCGGCTTTGATTTATCTGACGAAAGTAAAGACCGAAGGAGTGAACGTTCGCGCAGGTAGGCGTTCGCATTAATAATTCAATAATTAGCAAAAGATTAAAAAAAATTAAGTCCAACATTGCCAAAATACCATACCTCACACTCCAAACAGCCAAATTCCAACACACATCAAACAAATTATCCCAATAACGACCAAAAACACGCGCAACCGACATATAATATACCTTTTCAAGTAAATGGTTGTTCATGAAAGGCATTAGCGCAACTCGCTGGACACCCGCCTTTGTAATCAGGCAAGCCGGTCTCGAAACCCGACAATAGATTTTTCTTTCACCAAAACCAACAGCAGATGGCGCACACCCTGCGGCGCACACAACACACAATACATTGTCTTTCATTTCTTCGTATTATCCAAACAACAACTACCAATAGCTCGGCAGGGAACTCGATGACTGGGTACCTTTATGTCCACTTCCGCCCAGAACTCCCTTTGTTCATCCACTTAGAATCGATATTATTTTTGATTATTTGTTAACAAAATTGATTTTCCACTATAGAATCCTTTCAAATTTTGCTTCACTGTATTACAGAAAAAATATATTTTTACGTGTATAGCTGAAACTAAAACCAGAATTATAGAATTTAATGATTTTTATAAAAGAATGATATAATGGTGACCCTTTACAAGTTTTGTTATTATTCCAACTAAACTTTTATTAAAATTTTACACTGATATTTATTAAA
This sequence comes from Octodonta nipae, assembly GCA_034190945.1. NCBI lineage: Eukaryota > Metazoa > Arthropoda > Insecta > Coleoptera > Chrysomelidae > Octodonta > Octodonta nipae. The sequence continues at coordinate 38,509,995 of CM067220.1, forward strand.
CAACATAACCATAACTTTTCTCACAAAAACACGTTAACTATCACAGTCCCCCGCACTAAGGCTTTGACAGCACACAGAACCACAGAACAAGAAACTGTGAAAACACACACCGTCATCCATGGAACATGAAACTGATAAAACTTACGACGGACGACGTTACAGTTTGTCACCCACAACAACGTCAACCACGGAACATGAAACTGACAACCGGAATGGACACTACGAAGCACCTACCCACTTACACCACACATTACGTATACACTCAAATCCCTCTCAAATCACACGTTAACTACTCCCACGCAACAAGAACTTTGAAGCACAGAACACACGACATTTACCGGAAAATCAAATACCCCACAACGTCTAAACAATTTTTTCAATATGTTTCATTAGACCACACGGCTGAATCTTTGCCTTTGAATCGACAATGCGGGTCTCTAAACCGGCAGCGATCTTTTTCTTAGTACCACAAACGTCACAAGATGGCGCCAAGCAACAATACCAACGAACGATCTGCAACACACATTACCGATGACGTCACCCATCAGCTCTCCACCTGACAGCTCCCACTGTCAAGCCGAAGGATCAATGACCCACACCGGAGATTCCACCCACGACCTCTACGCCACCACAAGACCGAAACACCCCCGCAATTACAGCCAGCACAATGGCGGCAACCCACCTACCCAACCGCAACCACAAGGTCGACTCTTATAAACCGCAGGGGAGACCTTATCTGGTGGAACGACCTAGAAAATTTTCCCACGCTCAAGTGGGACAACCACTGCTACATTTATTCTAAATAATATATGTTATATAAGTTATTCCATCGGCTTATATGAAACAACCTAGCAACAGTTCCCAAGCTGAGTCAGCATAACACGTGTCGTCTCCAGTTACCTGCAGACGAACACCCGTGAGAACTGCAAGCGCGGCGATAGCTTCGTCAGCGTTCTTAGTTTATAAATTATACTTTTTCATTGTAACATTATTACTTACAGATTTGTCTAGTTTAGTTTAACACTCATTTTGTCTTTTTAATTGTTTTATTATTTTCATTGTTATTTTCAAGTTATTATTTTTATCAAAAGTATTGTGCAACTATAAATAAAATCTTTTTTAAAAAAGAGAAATTTTGAAAGTGTGATATAACAAATTGGCGCAGTCAGTAGGATCCGTCTAACGTTACTAGAACACGAGTACTCTAACTGGTAGCGGCGGATTCCTATCCCTCAACGGAACAACGAACCTGAAAGAAGTCCTCACTGCAATCAAACGTAGAACAGGGCACTTTCAATGTTCCTGTTGATGTAAGTAATGGTGAATCGTCATTCGTTTTAAGTAAATATTATTTGATTTATTTTATTGAGCATTGATTTTTAATATTTGATATAATTTATTTGATTTGATTTATTAATACATTGATTTTAAATAATGTGATTTCATTTGATCGAAACTGATCTATTTTATTATTTGATTTTTATTTTTGATATATTTGATTTGAATGAAATATTGATTTATTTCATTATTTGATTTATTTGATATATGTGTTGATTTCTTTTATTGACATTTGATATATTTGATATTTTATTGATTTATCTACCTGAATAATTGATTTATTTGTTGATATTTTAATCTATCGTGTTTAATTGCTTTACATTTTTTATACCATACTGTTCTATCGTTCAAACAATCGTTTATTCCCACTACATATTCTACAGTATATTAATTTTCTATACCTTTTAATATTTTATTTTAAACCCTTTTTCCAATTCTTTTGTATCGATTAATATAAAAATGGCACAAGCTTCTCCAACACCGGTTACCACCGAAACCGAGAGATATCGGTTAACGGAAATATTTTCCGTTATACCCGAATTTGAAGGCGACCAAATTTCCTTGGGAACCTTTATAGATGCGTGTAATTGCGCATATAATATGTCCACGGCGGATAAAAAATATTTGTTAGTGATCCATATCAAAAATAAACTCAAAGGGAAAGCGGCGCAGTTAGTAAATTCAAGGAACCCCGGATCATACCTTGAAATCAAACAACTCTTCACTCTGCACTTTGGAGATTCTCGTGATCTCTCGTCATTAATTCATGACCTACAACGTCTAAAGCAACTTTCGAACGAATCTTCACTAACGTTTTACAATAGACTCCAGGTATTGAGTGGGAAAATGCACTCCTGCATCCACAAAACGGCTGGACTTAGTACAGAACAAAAAGACGCCCAGACCACTCTAGTGGATACAATGGTGATGAATACCCTTCTTACGGGTTTAGAACCCCGTTTAGTTCAAGTAATACGTGCTAGTAATCCAAAAGATCTTCTAAAGGCACATTCCCGGATTAGAAGAGAGCTTCAACTTTCTTATTTCGAGGATCAGAAAACGAACAAATCTGTTCCTCTCAAACCCAACTTCCAAGCACGAAAGCCGACACAACCTCTTAACTGTCACCATTTGGTCGATTAGGCCACATAGCCGTAAATTGCCGATTGAAAAATCAAAACAATACTGAAACATTCAATCAAAACCACAGGCCCTGTTCAACATGGACAACAGTTTCGTCCACAAAACTTTCAGAGACCCCCTTTTAGGTCTCAAATGAACCCTAACTAATATCGCCCATCGGTAATACAGAACAATCCTAATAACCGTCCTGAAAGGACACACACATACGATTATGAGGATGGTCTTCAAAATTATCCTATCGTTGAACAAACGTTCGAAGATACTCCTATCGAGCCCTTTAATAGTCATCAATACCAGGATTTTCTAGCGCTTCCGAGCCTAGACCCACCTCCCAATTCGACAAACGCAGATTCAAAGCTTGAATCTCGACGATCTGAACCCCGACATGAACTTCCCGGAGTAACTATTTCTTTAAGCCCACTACTTACAGTTAACTCTAAAAACCTTTACTACATTCTTGACGCTTCTTCTAAATTCAAACTACTTATTGATACCGGAGCTGGTATCTCTATCTTCAAAGAAAATACCGTAAAGAATTTCACCCAAAGATCTCCTGAAAGGGTAACTATTCAAGGAATTACCCACGAAAATATCCCCATCTCACAATCTACTTTAATGCCATTCGCCCCACGTAACCCACATAAAGTTTTTATATACGATTTCGACATTGAGTTTGACGGCATACTAGGATTAGATTTTCTCGAACACTACGAATGCATAGTTGACTTAAAATCTAAACAGCTAATAACAAATTTTAAAACCATCCCTTTACGCAAAGTTCCCGATAACGATCATCCCTTGACTGATGTACCCGACACACCCAATGTTAAGCCAAATATTACTTCAGAACAACCCACACAAAACAAAATAACTATTGAAGCACGCACAGAAAAGATCTTTAAACTTAAATGCGATCTTTCTAACATCGACGCCATCTTACCAACTCATGAAATTGACGGAGTAATATCTTTCAAACGCACTCGTACGTATTAACGCAAATGGTGAATTTCTAACGTCTATAATAAACGCTAACGCGATGCCCAAACCAGTAACTTTATCTGACTTCAAATTGGAACTACTTGACAAAACTCACCCTCTTATGAATTTCAATACAGACGATTACCATGAATCCCAATACATAGACAGAAATTTGACTATTAGACAACAAATTAGAACTGAACATCTAAATGACGAAGAACGCGAACAAATCACTGATCTTTGTTTGGAATTTCAAGACATTTTCTATCTTGAAGGTGACGTCTTGACTTTCACTAACGAGGTTAAACATTCGATTGATACGAATAACGCAAAGCCCGTTTTCACTAAATCATATAGATATCCTCAAGTTCATAAAGAGGAAGTGAAAACCCAAATTGGAAAAATGCTTGAACAAGGTATCATTAGGCACTCCTCATCTCCTTGGTCTTCCCCTGTATGGGTCGTCCCCAAGAAGCTCGATGCTTCTGGTAAACAAAAGTGGCGAGTAGTTATCGATTACAGGAAACTAAATGAATTGACTGTAGATGATAAATATCCTATTCCAAATATCCCTGATCTTCTGGACCAACTTAGAAAGTGTCAATATTTTTCGACACTGGATCTCGCTTCCGGGTTCCACCAGTTGGAAATCCAAGAGGAAGATGTTCCTAAGACTGGCTTTTCTGTCGAAAATGGTCATTACGAATTCGTTCGTATGCCATTTGATTTAAAAAATGCACCTTCTACTTTTCAGAGGGTCATGGACAATATTCTTCTGGGAATAGAGAATGAACGTTGTCTCGTCTACATGGATGATATCATCGTCTACTCTCCGACCATCCATGAACATATTTCCCGGTTGACAGAAGTTTATAAACGACTTCGGAAGTCTAACCTAAAAATTCAACCTGATAAGTGCGAATTTCTTCGTAAAGAAGTGGCTTATCTTGGACATCTTATCACACAAGAAGGTGGAAAACCAAACAATTCAAAGGTTGAATGTATTCAGAACTTTCCTCAACCCCAAACTCCGAAAGACATCAAATCTTTTCTTGGTCTCGCTGGGTATTACAGACGCTTCATACCAAATTTTGCGAAGATCTCTAAACCTCTGACAAAACTTCTCTAAAAAGACGTCAAGTTCATCTTTGACGCAGATTGCAAGTCTTCCTACAATGAACTGAAGCAAGCCCTTGTATCTGACCCAATCTTGATATATCCAAACTTTGAAGAACCCTTCCTGCTCACTACTGATGCTAGTGCTTTTGCTATTGGAGCGGTTCTTTCTCAAAGCCCTGTGGAAAAAGATCTCCCTGTTGCATACGCTTCTCGCACCCTCTGTGCTGCAGAGACACGATATTCCACCATCGAACGAGAATTGTTGGCCATAGTTTGGGCTGTTAAGCACTACAGACCGTATCTTTTTGGGAGAAGGTTTACACTCCTGTGTGACCACCGTCCGATTACTTGGCTCTTTTCCATCAAAGATCCTGGCAGTCGTCTAGCCAGATGGCGCCTTAAGCTAGAGGAATACAATTATAAGATTGAGTACAAGCCCGGCAAGGTAAACCAAAACGCAGATGCTATTTCTCGCATAAAAATCAACCATTTCAAGCAATGTACTGATTTCCTTTCCAAAATCAAAATTTTCGCTAACTACGAAACTGACTCCGAACAACCTGAAAACTCTGACAATGACGACGAACATGACGAAAGAATTATCGCTGAGTTTAATCGATTTGTTCAACTCTACAAAACTGAGTCAATAATCGATTACTCTAAAATTGAAATATCCAATTCTCAACTTCTAGACAAGTCCCACAAACGCATAGTTACATTCTTTTGGCAAAACAAAAGTAACGACTTACACGACAAAATTATTGAAGACTTCTTCGAAGAAGAACCTAATTTCATTAATGACACTCTTAACATTATGGCCAGTAAAACAGTCAGGCATAGAAAGTACTTAGTTGTACCTTTGCCCTATGACCCTGAAACTGTCGTCTCTCAACTTTTCAAAATTATTTATAACAACCAAAATCAATTCAACGACTCCGAAACATACTGCATAGAAAATAACATAGAACTTCCCATTCTTGAAATTTTATCTTTCATTCTCTCCGACAAAGAAATCAAACTCAAAATCTGCCAAAACATTGTTACCACTCCTACCGAAGACGAAATTCCTATAATAATACAACAGTACCACTCTGGTAAAAACAACCTCCATCGTGGCATTTACGAAACCATCAGACATATTAGGGAAAAATACAATTGGACCGGCTTAATTAAAACTGTAGAACAATTTATCAAATCCTGTGAAACTTGCCAAAAGGTAAAGTTCTGTAGGAAAAACCTAAGTGCACCTTTTGTTATTACGGAAACACCCAAGACTCCTTTCGAACGTATTAACATTGACATCTTTGAATACCCATCTAGAAATCGTGCACACACTATTAGGGACGAACTAACGAAATTTACGCAAGTCTACCCCATTAACGACAAAACAGCTTCAACTGTCGTAAACACCCTTCTAATTTCTTTCAACATTACGGGACTCCGCTTCGCATCCATTGTTACTATGGACGTGAATTTGACAACACTTTAATGCTGGATCTATGTCAACTATACGACATAAAACTGACATTCTCCAGCGTTCAACATCCCGAGTCAAATGGTTCTATTGAAAGATTTCACGCGACCTTAGCAGAAATGATAAGGGCAAATACAGCGGAACATCCAGACGAACATCCATTTAATGTCCTCCCTTATGCCATCATCTGTTATAATAACACGAAAAATAAAACCACCGGTTTCACGCCCTACAAACTTATATTTGGGCACACTTCAAGTAGGCCTCCAGAAACAATTTACAACCAGGAAAAACTGATTTCGAAATACGTAAGAGACCTAAATAACAGAATGGACTATTACTACATACTCGCCCGTGCTAAAACTGAAAGACAGAAAGAAAATTCTAAAGTGCGATTTGACCAACACGTTTCTACTAAACAACCCGATTACAAAGTATGCGACAAGGTCTACATAAAAGAGTCCCAAATTAAAAATAAAGCCGAAAACAAATTCAACGGCCCCTTCGAAATTACCGCAATACGAAAAAACTCTGCCACCGTCATAAATTTACAAACAAACCAAATAACTAAAGTTAACTTTGACAGATTAAAACCTTATTTTGAATAAATCCCTTTTTTCAGATTCTGTGGACTGTTTTCAGTCGTGAACCTTCAACAGTACTCCATTACGCCTGTTAACAATACTATAGGAGTTTTCTTTCATGAAGAAGGAACCCTTAAAATTTCTAATGACAAATGGACACTCCTTGTTTACAAAGATCTAAGCCCATTTCGAGACGTTACTTTAAACAACGACAATATACTGAACAGACTTTTAGATACTATTAACCACAACAAAACTAACGTTAAAATCTTCAAATCAAAAGTACAGACTCACGTAAGCCTCCTGAAACAAAATCTGTTAACATCAAATATACAGAAATTTTCGTTGACACTAAGACTTAAAGTACCATCAGAAAGAAACGCGGACTCATTAACGGACTGGGATCAATTTGGAAATCTATTTCCGGTAACTTAGATGCAACAGACGGAGAATACTTTAGTGACTCTATAAACAAAATTACTAAAGACCAACATCAAATCGAGAACTTAATGAAACGACAATTATCAGTAACAACTTCGGTCATTAAGAATCTTAACACCACACTACAAAAATTTCAGTCCGAAGAGAACATATTTTCGGAAAATATCGAAACAATTAGGAAGTCAATTGAGTTCGTTACAGACGATCTTGCTTTTTATGAACTTCTAGCCAATGTCTTGGATTTGTGTGAAAGCTTAGTGGAAAGTTACGTATACATTGAAGATACCCTCAACGATGTATTAACTGCAGTCTCTTTCGCCCGTCTAAAAATCTTACATAGCTCAATTATAAACCCAGTAGATTTGGTCGACTCCCTTCAGAAAATATCACAGTCACTTCATGAAAATAACTTACCACTTCCAACCTATAGTTCAAATGTTGCTAGATACATCGATCTAATAGAATTGGAAGCTTTTCAGATCAATACTAAAATTGTTTTTGTACTAAAAATAACCTTAGTCAATCCTGAAACTTATACAATGTACCGCTTGTATCCTATCGCAGTTTTGGATTATCGAAAAGGATTTCACCATATACTTCCAACAAAATTAAATCGGACTGTTGCTCACTATAGCCCAGATATAGTTTTGGTAGATAAAGTCTCTAGAAAAATAATCTTAATTGACATAGCAATCCCTAACAACAGTAATATAAATATTAAGCATAATTTAAAATACAGAGACAATGGGACATGAACAACACTCCAACGGTACCAATTGTTATGTCAACAACAGGAGTAGTTCCAAAACATCTATTAAACAATTTGAAATACCTTGGTCTGGACGAACATCTTTACCAACTGATTCAAAAAGCCTTCCTGTTAGGCACAGCTCGGAGGGTCAGAAAATTAATGGGGAACTGCAGCCACGTAGCCAACTACGGGCCTGATAACCTGGCAAGGGCTCCCACAGAGCAAAACCCTTTTGATATGTAGTATATTTGGGGTCTAGTGAATTTAGAGGGAGTGTGATGCCATACATTGTATGGTCAAGTCGGGGATAAGCGTCTTTATTGTGTCATCCATGTAATACATGTATCTATACAGCATGCACATACATAAATCTATACAGTATACACATACATAGCAAAAACAAAAGGCGGAGTTTAGCCTACGGCTATTTTTCCACTCAACCCTAAACAAAACAAATTTCTTCACAAAATAGTTATTACCGAAGTAGGTAATTGAGGTAATTGAACAATATGGAGTATTGACATTGACAAACGACATTAAGACAATTTAAAAACAAAAGTGTCGTTAAACAAGCTTTTTAATTTTCTTTTGAAAACCAAGTAAAGTTGTATCATCTAAATTTTCCAGAATAATTTTGTTATACATTTTAACTGAGTTAAATGAGAAAGACCGCTAAAACATGGCTGATGAATGTCCAGGGACATATAAGAGGTTGCTGAATCTTGTATGTCTAGTGTGAATTTGATTAGCATAAACTATTTTTTCCCAAAGATACTCCAGTGTTCTCGTGTGAATAATACGATGGACAAATTTACAAAAATGATATTGCCAAGTCTTTTTCATTGTTAACCAGTTTATTTCTATTAGTTTTTGACTTATATGGTCAAATATACGAAGTACGCAAACAATTCTACAAGAGGTATTTTGTACTTTTTGAATTCTTTCCTTGGTAAACTAAGGCAAGGATAGTACACTGTATAACAGTAATAGAAGATTGGCAAAATAATTGTTTCACACAATTTCTTTCCTTATTTTGATGTTTAAAATTGACTTGTTTGTATAGAGAAGTTTTAAAATAATGAATGACTTTTAAAATAACTGGTTAACATGCGTCGTAAATCTCAAGTAACGATCAAACTATAGTATTTATTTGACGTGAACAACAAATATTTTGACTTTTGTGGGTTGATCTTAAGATTGTGATTATCACAGTAGTCTTGTATCGCTAATAGATCAGAGTTAATTAATTTACACGCATTTATATAGTCACTAGAACCAAAACTAAGACTTACCTGTGTATCATCAGCATAAGACTGGGTGGTACATACCGTGTATTTATACAGGTCTGCCGTCTATATATGATACAGTAAGGGGCCTAAAATGGACCTTTGTGGTACTCCTGATTTTACTATTTGCGATTTCAATGTACTTTGATGAACTTTTTGGTATCTCTCTTGCAGGTAAGACCCAAAAAACATTTTAACCAACCCGCATACTCCGTAATATGCTAATACGTCACTTAAAAACGAATGATCAATATGCTCGAAAGCTTTAGAAAAGTCCAGTAATAATAATAGATTTTTTATCATCTAACGATTTTATAATGGTATCACATAAGTTAATGAGTGCTGTAGCTGTACTTTAACCCGAACGAATTCCTGATTGATATTTCGGCAAAATGTTGTTATAAGTGAAGTACTCAGCTGTATATACACCACTCTCTCTAGCAACTTGCTTAACACTTGCAGCAGACTTATCGGTCGTTAGTCCTTGTAGTCCGCAGGATTTTTAACTTTAGGGATAGGGCTAATAATAGCTTCCTTCCAGCATTGTAGAAAGTATCCAATTTCTAAGCAACAGTTAATAATATGCGTCAAGTGCAAAGTTATAACCGGCAGGCATAACTTAAGCATTATCAGAGTCATTCCATCAGACTCACATGTGTTGGATTTTAAGCTCATGCTGATATTATATATTTGTTGTGGGCTTGCCACTAGAAAAGAGAAATTAAGTGCATTATCAAATTTACTATTTTTGAAAATTGAACTTATAGTATTTACCTGACTCACAGCAGTACCATTTATGAAATTAAGAAAAGCATCATTGCTTTTATCTGGATCGCAAAGATGCTGTGGAATGTCATTATTTATGCGTTTAAAATTCATGTTGTTAGTTTTTAATGAAATTATAATTTTTTTGAATCACGTATGTTGACCGAGTTTTGATAAGCCGCTCGTTCTCTTCTTATAGAATTACTTGTTCCATAACTCTTTGTAATAATTCCAAGTTTGAGCATTTTTAATAGCATTACACCTTTGAAGTGCTCTGTCTCGTAAATTTTGCAGAAGTTTTATGTTGTTAGTAATCCAGGGTTTGAAAGGTATACTAAGTCGTGCCGTTTTCACAGGTGAATATAAGTCAAACAAGTAAACAATATTATTTGTCAGAAATTTGACCTAATCGTTAAGGTTATCCATGAAATATATGTTGTCCCAGTTAATTCTGTCAAGAAAAAAATAAAATTAATCTTCGTTAAATAAGCTAAAATCCCTATAGGTACGCAATTTCTGTTTAAATTTATAGGACGTTCCAGTGAGTTGACAAAAGGTAAGTCTATGGTCACTTATAGAATCTGCATTAATTGTGCCTGAGTTTACAATTCTTAGGTCCCCTTCATCTGTTGCAAATATTGGGTCTAATAATGTGGACGTAGAGTTCTGTATTCGGGTAGGTTCTTTGATGAGTTTTGTAAAACCGTAAGATTCTAGACATGAAGATAATGGATTATTATAATTGTATAAATTTATGTTCATGTCACCCAGAATTAAGATATTATTGGCAGTCGGAATTAAATAATTTAACATTTTATCTAGTACATCAATAAAAGAATTTACATTTGCTCCAGGAGGTCTGTATACTACTTCTGTAGCGAATTGTAGATCATTTAATTTAACTTTGATCCACAATGTTTTACATAAATCATCATTTAAATGATCAATATTTATAATATTTATTTCCTCTGCAAAAATATCGTTTTTTAGGTAGAAAACTACACCACCGCCACGACAACCATGTTTCAGTTAGAGCAAGTATATTAAATCTATATTGATTAATAACATCACATAAATCGAGAAAACTAGAAATTAATGTTCTGGTATTAAAAATGGCCGATACTTAGTTTTATATTCATTTTACCCTTCTCCATAATCTATTTTCGATTTTAGATTTCCAAAATGCTTTTATACAAAAAACATGCTTTATATTCACTTGCTGCATGATCAATAGGATACTTATCGTTTAGTTTACGTTTACTTTGTAAATTAAAATTGTTACAATTATTAAATTTTTAGTGTTCCGTATATACAATATACGGATACCCATATAATATCACTCCTCTGTTACTGTCACATCACAGCAATTTTCTCCTAAACTATTGGACGGAAGAGGTTGAAATTTGGTATCAATGTGTAGTTTGGTGACCCGATCAGGAGTACATATCGTAAAAGAAAAAAAATTGATTTTAGGGGTACTTCTGGGGGGAAAAACTAAAAAAATCGACCGTTCCCCCCTTGATTTCCGAAACTACTGAGCCTAAAATTTTGAAAAAATAGGAAATATAGAACGTTGCCCCAACTTTACAGGAAAAATAAGGAGAAACCATTATTATTGATTTTGGGGGTCAAATTATACAATTAAATGAAAATTTAAAAATAAAAAAAATTTCAAACGCATCATGTAATACATCAAATGAAAGGTCCCATTCTGAGGAACACAAACATATTTTTTTCATATTTTAAAAAAATTTAAAAAGATATTGACGAAAATATACCAAAATTTACCCCCCCCCCCTTAACTCCGAAACTATAAAACGTAAACATTTGAAAAAAATATAGGGTCTGACCTAAAGTTTACTGGAAAAATAAGAAGAAAGCTCTACTTTTAATTTTGGAGGGCAAATTACAGAATTAAATGGAAAATATAAAATTAAAATTGTTTCTAACCCATCATGTTATATATCAAATGAAAGGGCTCATTATGAGGAAAACAAAAATATTTTTTCATATTTTTACAATAAATTAATTAAAAGATATTAACAAAAATATAAAAAAATACCCATTCCCCCCTCCCTTATCACCGAAACCATAAGCTGGAAAATTTTGAAAAAAATTGAGGTATAGCCCCTCACCTGAACTTTACTGAAAAAATAAGGAGAAACCCCTAATATTCATTTTGGGGGGCAAATTATAGAATTAAATAGAAAATAAAAAATTATAATTGTTTCTAACGGATCATGTAATATATCAAATCACAGGGCTCATTATGACGAATGCAAATGTATTTTTTTAATTTTTTTAAAATGAATATTTTAAAATATATTAAAAAAATATTTAAAAAATACCCATTCCCGGTGTTATTCCCTAAACTATAAGATCTAATTTTTTTTGTTTACAGGAAAAATATGAAGAAATCGCTAAAATTAAGATTGGGGGACAAATTATAGAATTAAACGGAAAATAAAAAAAAAATTAACGCATCATGCAATACATGAAATGAAAGGGCTCATTATAAGGAATATAAATATATATTTTTTATATTTTTAAAATTAATTATTTACAATATATTAACATAAAGATATAAAAAAATAATTTTTCGCTTTATTTCCGAAACAAAACTACCTAAAATTTTGAAAATAATTAGGGCTCAATTGAAATGTATAAGAAAAATTATTAGAAAATCCCCATAGCAATTTTAGAGACAAATTATACAATTAAATGAAAAATAAAAACTCAATTTTCAAATGCCTCATGTAATATATCAGATAAAAGGCTCATATAAGTGAATTACAAATTTATCATATTTTTAGATCATTTGTTTAAAAGATATTAACAAAAATTTGAAACATCGACTTAATTCCCACTTTTGAAACTACACTATTTAAATTTTGAAAAATATATTTTATTTGTATTTTTAAATAATTTGAATAACAGATTTAACAATTTATAATTAACTTGACCTATTTTGCCTTTTATCTTCCTATATACACAGCCTCAAAACTCAGATAGTAGATTATAAAAGGCTTCTTCTGAAAGTTTTTTAGTAATTTCTAGGGGCCAAATTAGAAAATTAAATACATATTTATTCTGATAAAAATCAAGCGAATCATGAAGCAGATAAAATAAAATGTGTGGAAAATCAAAGTGTATATTTTTTATAAACTTAAACCGCTTCCTTTAAAAGATATTGGGGTAAATATAAGAAAATGTACTCATTCCCTGCTTGTCTGAAACTGGAATATTAGAATCTTGAAGGTGGTACGGAACCCTTAGTATGGGAGTCCAACTCGCACTTGACCAAATTATTTAAAATCCGCTTTACAGTTCATTAATTCGTGGTTTTCAGAGCAAATAGGACAGACAAATGATTTGGATTTAGTCTACAAAAACATATCCCTCTTTAAGTATTGACTTTCTCTCTCTCACTTCAGGTGAGACCTCAAATACAAAATTGTTGTTCTTTTCAAATTTTACCTTTGTTATTAATTTAATATTCTTGTCCACACAATTGGAAACTGAATTATTGTTTTTAATATCGTCCATACATTTTTTTATCACTAAATGCTAAATCAACAGCATACACATTAGTTATTTTGTCTATTCATTGGGTTTTCTCTCCTCCAATTTTTTTCCTGTAACAGATAAGTATTTAAAAATTGTATATGTAGAACAAAGTGTAGTAAGGCAATTTCGTAAAATTGCCCGGATTACTGGCTGTCTGTACAGTGATTCTTCCTCACAGTTTTTCTGAGAGAAAGAGATGTCTATAAAATGATCAACCAGTATTCCTGTATATAAGTAATGTATTGTATATTGTGTAATACTTATCTGTGTATGGAGACGTTTCAACTCCGAGTCTGGAGTCGTTGTCAATCGTTTAGTGTTGTTTTCGAGGTTTTTTTCTAAAAAATTTTCGCTTTGATTTTGAATTTGTTGTTTGTCAAAAAATTTGACACTGACAATTTGTCGTTTGGCGATCACTTGACTTTGAGGTTACCGTTTTTTTGTTATGTTGGCAGTAAATTCTTCCAGTCCAAATGAAGGTCGGCTGAAGGTGCTCCGATTTCAGTGTTGTTTATCATCATACAGCTGGCTTCTTTAAGTTTTCTCTTTTTTAAATTTTCTTCATTCAACAAAATCTTTGTTTTATCCCAGTCTATCCTATGGCTGCCGGTGCTCGTTAATACATGATTGGCCAAATTTGATTTGTCCACATGTCTTCTGGAAATGTTATATTGATGTTCTTTTTTCCTTACTTCTAAAGGTCTTGAAGTTTCACCGGTATAAGAATGGCCAGAGTCACACAAAACACTGTACACACAATTTTTAGAACTCTGGGTTGCGTTAAACGGTTTGGTATGTGTGAGGATAGAGCGCAAGGTATTATTTGTTTTAAAAACAGTTTTAACGCTTTATTTATTTCCTAACCGCTTAATTTTTTTCGATACACCTGGGATATATGGAATTATGTTCATAATTTGGTTGTCTGTTTGTGTTTGGTTGGTATTAGTGTGATGGTTATTTGTGCTGGTTTGTTGTTGCGATTTTCTTTCTACTAATTTATAGTTTTATTTATAAAGTCTTGGGGATATTCGTTTTGAAGTAGATGTTCTTTGATAATATTGACTTCTTTGTTAAAGATTTGGGTGGATGAAGATATGTTTTTTGCTCTATCATATAAGCACTTTACAACACCTTTCTTTACATTTAAAGGATGGTTGGAGTGAAAATTCAAATATCTATTAGTATTTGTAGGTTTTCGATAAGTACTTGTACTTATTGTGTTGTTTGAAAAAGCCGCTAGAGACATTATAACAAAACACAAACAAGAATTCACTCCATTAGAACGAAAATACTTAACACCACACTATAGTAAACCTTCACATTTATATGGCATTCCAAAAATACATAAAGACACAATACCAATGAGACCCATTGTAAGTTCAAGAAATTCACCATTACAAAACATATCAAAATTTTTACTAAATATAATTAAACCTTTCGAAAATAATACAAACAATTTAAAAAACACTAATGATTTTTTAGCAAAATTAAAAAGCATTATTATCAACAGAAATGATATACTAGTAAGTTTCGACATAGTTAGTCTTTTTACAAATGTACCTCTTGATAAATCATTACAAATTATAAAAAATAAAATACAACAAGATATTACCTTACAAAACAAAACTAAACATTGACACAATTATGGAACTAACCGAACTTTGCTTAAACACTACATATTTTCAATTTGAAGGAGATTTCTATAAACAAGAATTTGGTATGGCCATCTTTATCTCCTATAATCAGTAATATATTCATGACATATTTTGAAGAAAGATTCATAGGCAAATATAAAAATAAACCAAAAGTGTGGTGGAGATACGTTGATGACATTTTTGTGGTTTGGGAGTATGGTGCTGAAGAACTGCACTCATTCCTAGATTACATCAATAGTCAAGAACCCACAATAAAATTTACAATGGAGATGGAAAATTTGCATAAACTTGCTTATCTTGATGTACTCATAGATAGAACAAACAACACAATAAGTACAAGTACTTATCGAAAACCTACAAATACTAATAGATATTTGAATTTTCACTCCAACCATCCTTTAAATGTAAAGAAAGGTGTTGTAATGTGCTTATATGATAGAGCAAATAACATATCTTCATCCACCCAAATCTTTAACAAAGAAGTCAATATTATCAAAGAACATCTACTTCAAAACGAATATCCCCAAGACTTTATAAATAAAAGTATAAATCAGTTAGAAAGAAAATCGCAACAACAAACCAGCACAAATAACCATCTCACTAATACCAACCAAACACAAACAGACAACCAAATTATGAACATAATTCCATATATCCCAGGTGTATCGAAAAAAATTAAGCGGTTAGGAAATAAATAAAGCGTTAAAACTGTTTTTAAAACAAATAATACCTTGCGCTCTATCCTCACACATACCAAACCGTTTAACGCAACCCAGAGTTCTAAAAAATGTGTGTACAGTGTTTTGTGTGACTGTGGCCATTCTTATACCGGTGAAACTTCAAGACCTTTAGAAGTAAGGAAAAATGAACATCAATATAACATTTCCAGAAGACATGTGGACAAATCAAATTTGGCCAATCATGTATTAACGAGCACCGGCAGCCATAAGATAGACTGGGATAAAACAAAGATTTTGTTGAAAGAAGAAAATTTAAAAAAGAGAAAACTTAAAGAAGCCAGCTGTATGATGATAAACAACACTGAAATCGAGGAACCTTCAGCCGACCTTCATTTGGACTGGAAGAATTTACTGCTAACAGAACAAAAAAACGGTAACCTCAAAGTCAAGTGATTGCCCAACGACAAATTGTCAGTGTCAAATTTTTTGACAAACAACAAATTCAAAATCAAAGCGAAAATTTTTTAGAAAAAAAACCTCGAAAACAACACTAAACGATTGACAACGACTCCAGACTCGGAGTTAAAACGTCTCCATACACAGATAAGTATTACACAATATACAATACATTACTTATATACAGGAATACTGGTTGATCATTTTATAGACATCTCTTTCTCTCAGAAAAACTGTGAGGAAGAATCTCTGTACAGACAGCCAGTAATCCGGGCAATTTTACGAAATTGCCTTACTACACTTTGTTCTACATATACAATTTTTAAATAGTTATCTGTTACAGGAAAAAATTGGAGGAGAGAAAACCCAATGAATAGACAAAATAATTCAAGACCTCCTCAACAATCTTTTCAAAATTACATACACATTAGTCTTGGTTTAAATTTCTTGTCACTATCAAAATAATATTTATTACCAAATTTTGCATTTATTGCACTTTTGAGTGTGTCAACATATTCTTTTGTTCCGTAACTAACCAATAAACCATCTTTAATTATTTTAGTGTTGTTAACTTGAATTTTTAAACCTCCTGGATATAAAATTTCCTTCCGCTACGTTTGTTTTGATATCAGCTGTTTTGATAACCAAAACATCATGTTTACGTTCATTTTTGTCGACAAATCCTACCGATCGGCCGGCCACCTGGCTAAAAGTCGGTTTATTATCATTAAAACTTACATTTTTTGCTTCCAAATTTATTAGCTTCCATTGCAAATAATTAGAGTATTCGAGTTCTTCTAACATCTTTTCAAGCAGAATTTTTTCACGTTTCAGACACTCAATTTCTTTGTGCAAAATCAATTCAGTTGTATTTTACGCCTCTTTGTTCACTTCAGCACTATTGTTCGTACCAATACAGTTTTTACACTTCCAGTTAGTGCCTTTCGTTAAAAACAACTTCGCTACAAGTTCAAAACATTTTACATGCAATGTAACATTGCATTAGACATTAGCACACGTTATACCACTCTTTCTAATAATATTTGCACAAATTCCAAAGTATTTTTCGCCTTTTAAGTCGGAGTGATGGTTTTCGTTGTTTATATCGTCCGCCATCGTACTGGTACACAGCAGGAAATTGCGAAGATAAATGAAAAAAAAATGAGCCATAGCAATGACTCATACATTTTCTACACAAATCTATTTATTTGGAAGTCAAAGTATGTGAGAAAATATTTATTGACCACTTAGGGATTTTTTAATTTAAATAAATTGATCAAAGCAAAATGTGGTAATTAAAAATGATTCATAAATTTCATTATCAGCAAATTAAGACAATGACATTCTGTTCGGTTTTTCATAACACTATTTATCTACTGAAATTATTTATAATACACATCTCACTTTTTGTCCCCACCACCATGAATTGAGAGGGAATCTATACAATTTTATGGCTCCACCCCATATAGCATACTTGTCAATAGATGTTGCCTTTTAAAACTACCAGTTCATAGTGAGCGTTGACTTCAGTAGCATCCAAGTTACCAGTGAGCATCGTTGAAAAGGTATACATTTCTAACTGATTGTATCTGTGACGTATAACTGCCAGGAAATAAAAAGAACTAAAACAGAATCTTTAAAAACTAGTGCAAAGAATACTTAGAATGGACAACGAACTAATCATGAAAGCGATGAGATTTTTTGAAGATAAACGAAAAGAAAAAACCATTAATGAGCTTCAAAGTACTATACAAAAACTTGAAAGAAGCATTGCAAATCTGAGAAAAGAAAATAAAACGCTAAAAGCTGAAATAGAGAAGGGGAAAATCGGCGAAAAAAAATGGGAAATTAAAAATGAGGATGAAAGGGATAGTGAAACAGAAGACGACATCATCAGCGAACCTCAAAAGAAATCGTGCGACAAGAAATGCAAGGATGATGCAATAACAACAAACGCTAACAATGTAAACAAAAATTTAGTACCACCCGTACCTAACGACATGAAAATTCCGCTAATAGATCTGACGGAGGTAAAGCAATAGAAGCAGATAACACAAAAATTTTCCGCTTCAGGAATTAGATTTACCGCCAGGAGCAAGTGCGGCAATATTGAGATTAGTCTTCAGTCAGCCGCAGAATATCGTGAGACAGTTGATTTCTTAGAAGAGAAGAACATCAGATTCCATACATACAACATCCCTACGAATGATCTAAGAGTAGTTATCAGGGGCCTCTCCACAGCAGATAAAGAAGAAAAAATTCTTGAAGACTTGAAGAGACAGGGTTTCAATCCGTACAGAGTATATCCAATGTACACCAAAAATTGGAATAGGCAACAACTGCCACTCTTTCTAGTAATGGTTCCAGAGAAAGAAGATAACATAATGGAATTGAACACATTGCTGAATTTTATCGTTGAGGTAGAAACAACAAGACAAAATGGAGCACTTGTGCAATGTTCTAAATGCCAAGCATTTGTGGATGGTCAGAGCACCTGCTACCCATTCGAAAGATGTAAGATATGCGCCGGACCCCACCTAATACTTCAGTCAGCTCATTGTGACATTGAAAAACTAACGATAGAGCCTTCATTGGCGAAAAAAATGGGATTGCAAAGTCGAAAGGACAACAAAGAACTTATCACCACTCTCAAAACTCTCGTCAATACAGTACAAGATCTCATAAAAAAGTTATGAAGACCGCCCAGTTACCAGAGGTAAATATAATAACTATAGCCTTTAAATTTTAATAGGTTTAAACAGAGACTTTCTATGCCGAGGCAATGTAATGGGTAAAACTATTTGTTGTTCTTTCCCCACATTATGAGTTTGATATTTTTGATCAATTGAGATATTTTTGGTATTTGAGATATTTCTTAGAAATTTTGAGTTTTTCCAGCAGCACCAGTTTCTATCTTGAACTAATTTATTTAACGTATGTGTGGGTTGGTTTTGCGGAAAGCGTTTATCAGCAAATACACTATAAAATATTTTTAATTTGTAATATCTTTTATTTTGATATAATACTTATTAATCCTGTAAAACTCAAGTGTGTTTCTATAACCCTACTTTTGTTCAAAATTTTGGATGGTATGGTATCGCAAATAAAGAGAAAAATGACCATTTTGCAAATATTTTTGTTCATATCTTTTAAAGAATTTATTTAAAAATATCAAAAAATATATGTGTATTACTCATAATAAGCCCTTTCATTTGGATTCCTCCTTATTTTTCCTGTAAAGTACAAGTAAGGCCAGAACAGCCTAATTTTTTTCAGCATTTCACGTCTTATATTTTCAGAGTTAAGGAGGGGAATATGTATTTTTTAAATATTTTTTAATATCTTTTAAATAATTTATTTTAAAATATGGAAAAAATATATTTGTATTCATCTTACTGAGCCCGTTGATTTAATTTTATATATTCCATTTATTTCCGTAATGTGACCGGCAAAATTAATATTAGGGGTTTCTCCGTATTTTCCGGTAAAATTCAGGTGAGGCTCTATATCTCTAATATTTTACTAAATTTTACGGCGTATAAGTTTTGGAGTTAAAATATTTGTTTAACTCAGAATGATCTCTTTCATGTGATGCATTCTATGATGTGATAACTTTTCATAAAATTGATAATTATGCCCCCCAAAATTAAAATTAATGGTTTCTCTTTATTTTTCCTGTAAAGTTCGGGCAACGTTCTATATTCCCTATTTTTTCACAATTTTAGGCTCAATAGTTTCGGAGAATTGTCGATTGTTTTTAATTCCCCCAGATGTACCCCTAAAATCAAAATTTCTTAATTTACAATATTGGTATATACCGGTTGATCAATCTGAAGTGTACGGAGTTGGCAATACTTAAATTCTTGTGGCAACAGTGTGCAGTTGGTATTGAAAATAAAAGACACAGAATAATGAGTTGGCACAATTGTTGATTGAACTTTTCGAGTCAATTCGTGTTGACATAAGCCATAACATAACCTCAAACATTGCAGAAAATGCAAACAAGGAAATGACTCTGGCTCTTAATTAAGAAAACGTCTAGGAATCCCAATAATGAACAACTAACAATAATCGACTATTAAGGTAAAAATTTGTTGTTTGAGTAAAAACTTTACATCAACTGGTAATCAGCATAATAGTAAATTTGATGGTAATAATTTGCAAAAACTAAACTCTCAAAATATGCAAATAAATAAATGCCACATTAAACTACCTGCATTGGGTATGATAAATATCCAATGCATAGTTAATGAATGGCATTAAGGATGGGAATCATTGATAATATAA
This sequence comes from Octodonta nipae, assembly GCA_034190945.1. Lineage (NCBI taxonomy): Eukaryota > Metazoa > Arthropoda > Insecta > Coleoptera > Chrysomelidae > Octodonta > Octodonta nipae. Next base: position 38,530,519 of record CM067220.1, read on the forward strand.
TCAGGAGGTATTAGTCTTAAATATAGACATTGGATGTTATTGGTGCAAAAATAGTGTTGATTTTAATACAAATTAATGCAAGAATTGGGTCATATTTTTAAAAGTATAGGAGCAGTGCTGCCTACCTTTATTGTTATTGCTGGAGGGTTCATCCTTTAGAGTATTCTGATGAGAAAAAAACAATTTTGTAAACTGCTGCAAGTATAATAATGAACAGCTAAATAAAGAGGGATAGAGGACAGAACTGAAAGAATAGTATCTATAAATTTGTAATTAAGAAAAAATTTTAATACATGTTACAAGTATATTTTGTTACTGCTTATTTTGAAAATATATTGATAAAAAATTAGTGTGATATTACCTTTTAAGTTAAAATGTAACCTGCCTTAAACACAGGTACACCTTTACTTTAATCACTGAGTTTTTACATATTTACTGCTGAGTAAATATGTTAAACAATAATAAATATGAGAAAATATATGTTAAAATATAAGGTTTTATTAACATAGGCATTATTAAAAGTAAATTTTTATTATCTAAAAATAAAGAGTTAGCTCAGGCTAAACAAACCAATTTTCACAATAAAAGAGAGCCCGTAAGAATTTAATACTAAACTGGAAAACAATGTATTGTTAAAGGATAAATTAGCTAGTCATGTTTGTAAAAAAAATTACATCAAGTGGCCAAATTCAATACAATTATATTATGCAAAAATACAGTTACCAGCATTGAGTATGACATATGTAATTATAGTCATGCAGGCTTAATAAATGACATTAAGGATAGGAATCATCTTGATAATAATCATGAAATAAAGAAAATTTTGTGGAACCTTTGGTGTGTCACACATGTAAAAACACAGTTTTGCACCAACCAGACTTGGTTTACTCCTTGATGATGGCAACTAAGAGGTATTGAAAAGACTTTGAGTGTTTAAAATAAAGGTTTGGTGTTATGGTGCAAAACTGTGTTTTTACAATCATGAAGTAAGGATTATTTATGGTCGCAGTCCTTAAAAGTGTTGAAACAGCACTGTCTGAAATTGTGTTGGACGGCACTTTCTTAAAATGTTGTAAATAAATTATAAACATATCAAGACGGATAGAAGATAGAACTAAAAGAGTGTGTTTCCATATATTTGTTATTGAGAATAAATTGCAATATATATAAGAAATTAGTATAGCAACAACATTTTTTATCTTCAGTTAAAATGTAACCAGTCTTACATACAGGTATATGAGTCAATTTGAGTAGCATGAAAATTTAACTATCAAGTAATTTTGTAAAGATTGTTAAGGAGGTCTTGAATTATTTTGCCTGTTCATTGGGTTTTTTCTCCTACGTTTTTTTCCCTGCGACAGATAAGTATTTAAAAGTTGTATTTGGAGAACAAACTGTAGGAAGGCAACTTCATAAACTTGCCCAAATTACTCGTAGTCTATTCAGAGATGCTTCCTTACTGCTTTATCATTTTGTAGAATCTATTTTTCACAGAATAACTACAGACAGCCAGTAATAGAGGCAATTTTACACACTTGTTTCTTCGTATACAATTTTCAAATACTTTTGTGTTGCATGAAAAAATTTGGAGGAGAGAAAACCCAATGAATTGGCAAAATAATTTAATTAATCGTATATATACTGTTGGTTAAATAATAACAAAAAGATGAACATGTATATGAGAAAATATTTGTTTAAATACCATGTTTTATTAACACAGACATTATTAAAAGTAAATTTTTATTATCTAAAAATAAAGTGTATGAGCTTAGGCTAAACAAACTGATTGTCTGTGATAATTGTCACAATAACAGAGCCCCTAGGAATTTAATACTGAACTGAAAAATAACCTATTATTAAATCATACATTAGCAAATGATATTTGTAAAAGAAATTTACATCAAGTGATACATTATAAGCCTAATGGCCAAATTCATGCAATTATATTATACAAAAACTATACATAAAATGGTCTAATTAAATAAATGTTGAATTTGAAAAATTAAAAAACACAGAATTACAGGTACCATTTGACTATGATATATGTGAGTATAGTCATACAGGCTTAATAAATGACATTAAGGAGAGGAACCATCTTGATAATAATCATGAAGTAAGTATTTATGGCCACACTCCAAAATTGTAGAAAAAGCACTGTCTGACTTTATTCTGTTGGAGGGCACCTTCTTAAAATGTTGCAAATAAATATAAAACATCTGATCGAGGGATACAAGATAGAACTGAAAGTGTGTTTCTGTATATTTATTAAGAATAAATTCCAGTAAATGTAATAATAATTAGTACAGTAATAAGATTTTTAACTTAAAGTAAAAATGTAGCCAGGTATACCTGTCAGTTTGAATGGCATGAACAATTTATTAATCACATATACGCTGCTAGTTAAATAATGAAAAATAAGATGAATATGGATATGAGATAATATTTGTTTAAATGTCATTATACTCTGTCATGTTTTATTAAGACATCTATAAAAAGAGAAGATAACACATCAAAAAATATTTATTTAGAATATATTTTAATATAAACTATATTTCACATTTTACAACAAATGTTCGATGTTACCTCCAACGTTTTTTATGCATAAATTGATATGTCTTCTCATATTAGTAAAGATTTTTATAACATTTCTGAAAATATATTAGTTATTGTGCCATGAGCAGTATCCGTGGGAGCTCTATCTTGGAAATACCATTTGTTAATTCATCATTATGTAAACTGTTAATAAATGGTTCCAACAGTTGTTTTCTGTATATTAGTATAATATGTCTCTTTGACATTGCTATCCATACCCCTACCTTGATAGGATCAAGGTCAGTTTCAATAAATGTATGGGGATTTTCAGTAGACCATGTTAAAAAATTTTGAGAATCAATATATCCCAATAAATGCTTCATTGGAATAAAACGTTAGATCCAAATTTTTATTACCAATTGTTTCGTTAAACTATAAACAATCTTAGTCTCGTAAGTGTTGATGTATCGCAATTTTGTCAGGATACATAAGTAATTTATTTTTTAATGCTGTTGGTGCACGTCCATAAGAATACCTACAATTACAAAAGTTATATATAAAACATTAATTGAAGAAACAACTACTATCCCTACCTGTTGAGCTGCTAATTTTCTTATAGACTATTCCGACTATTTTCAGTTTTGTCCCGTACATCATCGAAGACATCTTGTGTTAATACCGTTGCTGCCTTTACAGATTTACGTTTTGGTACACTCGCAGTTTCTTCAAATCTCGTGACAATTCGATTTAGGTGTTTTCCAAACGTTTCAATAGAAATTTCTACATGAGGATATTTTGTAATAACCTGTTCAAAACAGCACTACGAAAATGTGCTATTACAATAAAAGTATCCGTTTGCACCGAAAATTACATTGTGCTGTCTTGAAAGAGATAGTTTTATATACAATAATAAGACGTATAGAGAATAATGAATAATTACTAAGAAATAAAACAATTGTCAAAAATTCGCCAAATATCACAATGCCGTTTTGACATTTGACATTTCGAACACGTCAGGTGTAAATTCAAGGGTCTACAATAGACGAACTGCACAATCCCCTAAAGTAGGGAAAAGCGGGCTGCCAACGCCGGACACTTGATATTGATCACTCGGTATAATCTATTGGTGATCCTTGATCGGATCACCAATACACTATTACTAAATTCTAACCTTTTCCGTCCATTAGTTTCTGAGAAAATTGCTGTAATGTGAAGGTATATTGTATATACCTTCAAAACAAAATATCGTTAACTGTACAACCACGGACATGATTTTGGTATGCTTTGCAGTAATGTTGTAATCTGAGTGTTCACTTCTCCGTTCCTTTGCAGTTTCTTGGAACTTTGAAAGAAACGTTAATTGTATGTTCTTTTTCTCTCCAAGTTATGCCATTTCATTGTATTAGGTTTATTCGACATTTGATTTGTTCGGTACATGTTTTGATTATCTGGAATATTAAACAAACATTTGTTTTTCAAAATAACTTCTAAAAATATATATAACTTCTAATATATATATATATATATATATATATATATATATATATGTTTGGAAATCTGATTTTAAGGTTTTCAAAATCTTCGGTTTACTTGTTATTTCATGACTTCTAGACCATTATTCTATATAATTCGTTTGTAATTGAGTCCTGCTCTCATAATAATCTTTATGATATCCCAACCATTTGAGATTTTACTCAGTTTTTGGAGAAATTTCACAAATATTACTTTCATTTCAAAATACTTTTAATGTTATGAGTTGATTAAACCTAAAAGAGTTTGCTCTTTTTCAGTTAAGAGGAAATGTGCAGCAGCATTTTCTCAGTAGACTTCTGTACCGCATGACTGCATCTGTATCAAGGCCAGAAATTTGTTGATTAACACCGATAAATGTATATTTTTATTCATGTATTTTTGTGTGTATCAAAAATGTATAAATAAATGTATTTTCATAAAACAAAGGTTAATTCGTTGAGATTGAACATTTAAACCTAAAACTTCAACAATTGGGGTGGGGGGGAGATTACATATTCAAGTGTTTCACAAGAAGCTGATCTTGAAATTATGCGTGCCAGTATAAAAAAACTGTCAACATTTTTACTTTTGTCTCCACTTTCTTTACCATGGTATATATAGAAATTTTCCATATTTATAATGTATTCGGAATCTATTTAAATTTTTCAAAGGTGATTGTTATGCTATTTTAATCTGGTTTCAGAATTTTGATAAATATATTTCATTAGAACTTTTCGTTCCCTTGTAAATATCTATGGCTATGCTGTAACTACAACATCTACTACACAGGTTGTTTCAAAAGAAAAAAAAATACTATATTATAAGGTAAAAATTTCTGTTTAAGAAGCACCTGTTATTGTTGGTATTTATTACTTTGTGTGAAACTATGTAACGACAGTAAACGTGAAATTTGGTTATTTGTGCATACTTATCTACACAATACTTTCCTAAATAAGTACTTAATGTATAATGTTATGTTTGGTTAATATTTTAATAAATATTGGACTAAACTCCATTAATGCAGCTATTTTGAATAGTCTGGAGATACTTTGATATTTAAAAAATGTATACTGGAGTAAGGCTCATAATTTAATCTGTTATGCTTACTTTGTTACATATTGTCAGAATATTAAATAGGTGAAGTATATATTGAAATTTTGAAATATTATAGTTCAACATATTTTAAATTTTAGACAAAATTCACTTGTACGTCATATGACCTTTGTAATTACAGGTATTTAAATTAAGAGAAAATTTTCACGTTAGGATTAATATTTGATTCCTAAACAAAATATTGGCAATTATTATAATTTTCCTGAACTTGCTGTCAATCAGTAGGAATGACACAAAGAAAGAGAAACAGAGACAGTGACATAACGAGACTAGGTTTATTATTTCCAGGGGCCATGGGAGCGCCCCAATCCCGTAAAAATATATTTTAATTAATTTCCTTCCTGTTGAAAATTTGTCCAACAACAGTTGGAACAATAGTCTAACGAAAAAAAAAAAAAACGTCAGCTATCTGCAACATGTTGGATTCCACGTCAGCTGTTGATACGAACGTGATAAATTAATAACAAAAAAAATTAGTCATTTCCTCTAATTTGAAAAATTTTTTGATAATTGTTTATATTATAATTCAAACAAAAAAAAAAACGAAATCCTCTGGCTGTATGTCAGGGATCTTTTTTTGACGGGATTGGGGCGCTCCCATGCCCCAACCCACCCAGGGTACTCAAGATGACGTTCACGGTGCTCATGGAAGAGCTAAAGGAAGCATTCCACGAAGTATTGAACGAGAGGAAATTGGTCGTTCAATTCTGTCACTGGCTCCCGGACTATAAGAAGCTTTCTAAACTATATTTGAAATTATGACAAATTCCACCAAAGCTTTTAAATTTGCTTAAAGCAAACAATTACCATACCGCATTAAGAACAATATAGGTAATTAAACATAAACTGCTTTTGTTATTAATTTGGGAGTGATTACTAAGAAGGGCATTGCTTATTTTGCAAGTACATTAATTAATAAGTAATTGAAATCTATAAATGGGAAACAAATTTTTAGGCTTAGTATGCAGAAATTCATTCTTAAATATATTTGAGATAAATAGTAGCCTACAATAAGATCAACTTGTATTCCTTTATATAAATGTTTTGAATAACTTGTGATAATTACCTGCATTTGGAAACGTTTCAACTCCAAATCTTGGATCATTATGGATCACAGGGTGTTTCAACCGGAGGTTTATTGATAATTTTTGATATACACATGTCGACACCGGCGGCGCCCCCTATGGAATCCAGTCACGAGAAAAAAAATTTTAATAAAGTTAAGATCAAAGAAGCTATGTTAACGAACTCTAACATTAAATTCGCATAATTTTGGCAAACTAAAAAGAAATATTGCGATGAATTTCATGATGATTATATAAATAAACTTCAAAAGCATGACAAAGATTTACAGGATTTACTGAAAAATCAGATTTAAATTGTTTCCAGCAATTTCACAAATTAAACTAATACTCTTAGTAAATTGGTAACTTGACGAACAATTGTTAAATAACAACCTACCAATAGCAGAGAAAGATTTAGAGAAAAAACTAACAACTAAATAGTTTCTTGAATTACAAATTAAGCTGCTAGAGATAGCAGTATCTTACTTAAGAGGTTAGGTGTTCAGGATTAATTCAAAATGCGTTTCGTTTTCAATATAATCACTATTCCACGAATCTTAGTGAAGAATATCCACGAGAAGTAAATTTTGGTGGACACGAATAAAATCACTATTGCGTAAATTTGGACTCAGGCATCTACTTACAGCTACAAGATGGCGTGAGAAATATCAAAACTGGAATCCGTCAACTTCGAGAAAATCTTCATAATTGCTAAAATAAGATGAAAAATCTACTTGGAAGCGTAATGTTTTTTTGTCATTTATTAAGATTAGTTTAGTTGGTTTAATAAATCATATTCTTTTAATACAGTGTGCACTTTAATCTGCTCTCTCCTACCAATGCATTTGTTTGGGAAAATTGTATCTAAATACTTTCGAACAGGTTGTGAATAATGTGGTAGTGCACTGTACTGCTGAAACCACAGGACATCAGTGGTTACCAACCTGTGGGGCGCCCCCCTCCCTAGGGGGAATACAAACCAAAAAAGTCGAATAGGTGTCAAAAAAACTGATTAATCAAAATAGATATACCTGATCCACAATTAGATTGTTAGAAAAATTAAAGGGGCGCAACATTTTTTTTAAAAGGGAGCGCCGGTACAAACAGGTTGGAAACCATTGCTATAAATGGTGACAAGTTTGGACACTGGTGTTGGTTTTTTCTTATTCCCTTGTTACATTTATACATTTCAATTGATTTTTGGAATTAGGTGCATTAAAAGAGAGAAATAAAATTTTTATAAAAACTTATGAAATCGATTTGAAATTAAAACGTTCTGTATGTTGAATTACTAGATATTTCAAATCGATTTATCAAATATTGTTGAAATTTAAATAAATTGTGTACAACTTTATACAGAACACATTAATGACGCCATGAGAAATCTATTTATGTCCAAATTTGCCCCTTTTTAAATTAAGGTTGACGTGTCCGAGGCTTTTTTTTTGTTCTTCTATCTGGATAAAATTTATTCGGTAGGTTCCATATTTTACGTGCGCAATTTCTGAGATGTCTGTATAATAATTTTTGAGTTATGTAATTTCGTCAAATCCTTTTCTATCATTTGTTAATTAGTAATATTTTTGTTGCAATCTGTAGAGTTAGACATTTTGGCATTTTTGAAGTTTTTAGATTGTTATTGTCTGAGATATTTTAGAATGTTTTGATACTTAGCTATTTTGGTGTTTTTGGCACATTTTACTATTACTGCTAATTGTCTAATGTTGTAATCATAGTTTGACATTTTTCATGTTTCCTACAATTTTTCGAGGTTTCTCCTGCGATTAAACAGATGGAAATATAAATTTTCACAGAAACCCCTACCACCCCAATTAGTTAAATATTTAGAAAATAATAAAACAAGCATCTATATGTTCAAAGTACGTAATTTATTTATCAGGTCTTAAGTATGCATTATTTTAGGCCAGAAAGAGTAATGAACTTTTCTAAAAAAAATTAATACCTGCGGATAACAGAACGTACTATGTTTGTCTGTTGTAGGGTTATTGGATTTGTGTAGGAACCTTAAACATTTCCTGTTCTTATTAATTTTATAAATAGCGGAATTAAATCTTATACTTTTGTTACTGTAAGTTGAAGGAAACGATTAAATTTTTCAAAAAAACAGTCCCCACCTACCCCTCATCAAGTAGCTAAAATGTTACAGAATGATTAACTTCTTTTATTTACCAATAACTTCGTTTGCATCACATTTAGCTACTGAACATTTCTGGTGGAATAAAAGCCCTACCAACTGAATAATTAATTGATAAAAAAAAAATTCTCTACGTTACCCAGCGATAGTACAGCTTTAAAATTGTTTAAACTTGTTCAACATACAACAGGAATACCATCTTAAAAATTAACCAACAAAGACGCAAATTTAATTTCTATGTGTATTGGTATAACCCTATAAGTGTTGATTTCGTACTTCCTAAACTAGGGTCTTTATATTAGCTATATAAGTATATTGTTATATATTTATAATAAAATTATGCAATTATTAAGCAAAAATTATGTGCTTGACTGAAGTGTGGATTTTACAATCTGTTGAACCCAAGACAATATACTGTTTGAAGTAGAGAGCTTTCACCAGTTGCGCTTCCACAATTTATTTGGTACATACAAGTCAAGTTAGTAATTGAAGATAAAATGAAAATCTACATCTATGAGGTTAAGTAAAAACTATCATAATTTGCAAAGCAATATATTGGCTCAAGTCCAGAATTGCAACAGTTGGGCTTCCATCAAGTGTTTGAAATCGGGAATCCTGCTGTTTTCATGTGATGTCTAGGATAGAATTAAAAGTGAAATGGCACTATACGGAGCACGACTCCCGGTGTTTGTGAGCTAGTTTTCTCTGAATCTGCTAGATGTCGATATTCGTTTTGTTTTAAACTATTATTTATTGATTTGTTGAAATATTTGTATAACTATTATTTCCCTTGGCATAATTGTTTCCAACAAATATCCAGGCTTCATAAGAAATTTAATAAAAACGCAGTATACTTGAGAGATATTTTCGTCGTAATAAATTTCATGTGTCTGAACTCTTGCATCATTCACCAAGGGCTAATAAATGACACCATGCCATTTTTTAATTAATTCCCAGAGAGCACATTGAAAATGATGGATTCCATAATTAAATATCCTAAATAACTGGGTAGTACGAGACGTTAAGCTCCATATGAGGAATAAGTTGAGAGGGCAGGATCCCTAGCATGGTAAGAGTATAAGGCATATATTAAAATATATTGATCGGTTAACTGTAGAATTCACTAAATGCATTTTAAGAACATATTGACTCTTTCAATAATAAACCACTTTGTTATGGTAATGCTGTTCACTAATTTCTCAATTATTTAGAATAGATATTAGGGTGTCCCTTATTTACTAAGTTGGAGATTTCCATTTGGTTATCCACACATTTGTTTCTTTTTGACGTAAAAACAATTCTAGAAATAAAAAAGTAATACGCCGTTTAACCCTGACTAAATAAGGGATTTTTTATTCTCCTCTAATTAACATGATGTTTTTGCAGTTTTTAGCAAATAATTATTATTTCGTTTATTATACTCTTTAATTTACCAAGAATGCTTGATTTTGCTTCCATATATAATAATTTAGACGAAGAAATTTCCAGATTCCAATCTGTCGAAAATAAGAAATGAGGTCATCCGGAATAGGCTTAGAAACAATTACATTTGTACAGAGTGAGTTGTAGAAAACAGTGCCAATAAGTATCACTACTACAGAGTAACATGTATATTGAGCCCACGTTATGTTGACTGTTATCATTACCTATATAATAAAAATCGTCCAAACATGTCGCGAATTACCGACCAGGGGCCTGTTTCATAATTAACTTGTAACTTGTAGTTTTCTAAATTGTAAAATTATGCCGGGTGTCTACAAATTGCAGGACGCACGTACACCATCAACCTGAGTTGATAGCTTTTCCTTAGAAACCCCCAATAAAATAGTGAGGCTGGAGTAATGGACGATAGCAGCAGTACCAAAAATAATTAAATTAATTAGCGAAATAATAGACTATTAGCACAACACTACTGATCGTAGGGAAACTAATGTAGTTATCCAGTCAGTTCTCTACAAATGCAGAAGTCGCCTATTTTGATGTGTTCATTTGTGCTCAAAACGTATTACATATTGAGTATTGAAATGGTTATTATCTATAAAAATAATAATAATAATAAGCTTTATAAAAACCGTGTGGTGTCCGGGTTAGAATAGCACCATGGTATCTACCGCCTGTCGTATGAGGCGCCTAAAGGGGCAGCTGTCCGCTGACCAGCTACCTAGTCTTCCTCCCTTCCCCAAAACCCGCACGGGATGATCTGGTTTAAATCATTTCATCTGGGAACTGACAACCCCACGGTTCCGAGTTACCCGGGTCACCAGAGTCAATTGGTGGCACCACCCATGAAAATGGAGCTACGGAGTAGAGGCCTCGGAAAAGAGCCGCTGCCTGGGGATCGCCAGGGCATGTCTGGAGCCGGCGCTGGACATTAAAGCATGCGGGACGTCGGTGGCAGGGTGCTGAGGAGGCGGGCCCCTGTCGTCCAAAGAGCTAGAGCCCAAGAACCACAACAACATTCACCAATACAGTCACAGCAACAACGTGACCATCACCAACGGAGTCATACGAGAACGAGAACTCCACTCGCAGAAAGTGTTGTGCAGGATAATATATATATATATATATATATATATATATATATATATATACTGATAAGACAGCGCATGAAATGGACTAGCGCCATGAATAAATTTATAATGCGCACGTTTTACGGAGTGACTAACCTTGGCCAGGACAAGACTGGATATCGCCAAATACTGCATCAAGAGTTCTGTCGTGAGTACTCAGAGCTTCAAGTTACCGAACAGAGAGTCGCAGATCAATATCGTGTCATCTTGAGAAATGGCCTTATTTCGCCTGATCAACTGGACGAAATAAAGAGCGAAGTTGAGCTCGAATTATTTGGTCGAAATACAACAGATCCAGAGCCTGAAACACCTTTGGCGCAAAGAGCAGACGAGATTCAAGAACTTCAACAAGAACAGCCAGCCAACGCTGACCTGCTTGAGAAAATCCAACCAGAAATGGAACGAGCTCTTATAGAGTATAGTGGAACAGATCCATTGATTAGACCAACTCTTTCCAAACTAAGATCTTCTAAGAAACTGGGAATCGTCTTGCAGGCTATGAACAAATTTATCTTGCCACACTATGTGTTAGGTGTTAATACATTAGAGTCGCTACACAAAATCATCTACTGTGCTGCAATTTCCATCTGCAGAACAATTGTGGTCGCAATAAGACCAAAGCAAGACCCTCCCAATAATGGACAATAACCGAATACACTCCCAGTGGGATGGAGAAAACATCACATCTCAGCAGTGTCTGGATACTCTACGACAAAAGCTTTCCGTGTACACAAGTCGATTGAGAAGGTACAAAACCAGTAACCAACGGAAACTAGACAATGCACTATTCCGAAAATCAGAAAAAGGGTTTTATAGAAAACTCAACAACGCCAATAATAATGAAACACCTAGTTATCCTAGTAAAACGGCGATCGAGCAGTTCTAGAAAACACAACTTTCCACAACAGTTTCCCATAACTCCAGAGCGAGTTGGATTAAGGAGGAGGAGGCTGCATTTCAGAATTATGATAAGATGCAACACCAACCATTTACAACGGAAGACACGTCCAACATAATGAAACACCTCCATAACTGGAAAGCACCAGGACCAGATGGTACTGGATAAAGAAAGTTTACGCCACCCACCTGAAATTAACAGTACTCATTAATGACATAATTATCCATCCACACAAGATGCCTAGTTTCCTTACGCATGGTGCTACATACCTCTTACCAAAGGATAACCTATGTACACAGGACCCAGCAAAGTACAGACCAATCACTTGCCTCCCAACCTTATACAAACTTATAACGTCGTGCATTAATCATCGCCTTTTCAGGCATTGTGAACTAAACAACATAATTACCGAACAACAAAAGGGATGCGCGAAAAACTCGATGGAATGCAAAGAACAACTAATAATTGATTCCGTTGTCTGCAATCAAGCACATGCCAAAAGACGAAATCTCTACATGGCATATGTGGACTACAAAAAGGCCTTTATTCAGTTCCACATGATTGGCTCATTCAGGTGCTGAAACTCTATAAAGTAAATAATTGTATTGTTAACTTTTTAGAATATGTCATGACTACCTGGCAAATCAAAATCTTTCTGAATGAAGCCGACTGTTCGACACAAACCGACTCTATCCCAATCAGAAGGGGTATGTTCCAGGGAGACTCTCTTAGCCCGCTGTGGTTCTGCCTTGCCATGAACCCACTCTCACGCAAACTGAACGCGACTAACTTTGGATTCAGTCTCAAACACAACAACGTACAAGCACTAAAGATAAACCATTTGTTATACATGGACGACTTAAAGTTGATGGCACCTACGAAACAACAGCTGCATGATATGCTTAAAATAGTAGAAGGGTTCTCCAATGACATCCATATGCAATTTGGCCTAGACAAATGCTGGATTGTCAATATAGTGAAAGGCAAAATACAGCAGGGGCCCTACGAAATGAGAGATGGCACCTCAATTGAATCCATGGAGGAAGGCCATACTTACAAATACCTTGGAATAAAGCAGGCTCAACGAATTGATCACTCCACCATGAAAAAGGACCTATCAACAGAGTTCTATAGAAGGGTAAGACGACTGTTGAAAACTAAGCTTAACAGTAAAAATCTGTTTCAGGCTATTAACACTTACGCGTGCTCAGTACTCAGTTACTCATTCGGAATAGTTAAATGGTGCAAGAAGGAAGAGGATTTCCAGAAACTCGCAGAATTTTCTGATCTACATAGAGTCATGTGCCAGATTAATGACTCAACACCACTGCGACTGACACAACAACATGTCCAATTACACCACCAGACCACAGATCAGAAACTGCTGAAATGGAAAGAGAAGCCCCTTCATGGAAGACATATAAATGACATCAACCAAGATTATGTCGACAGTGCAGCGTCGAACTACTGGTTGATCTCTGGTCATATGTTCCCTGAAACGGAAGGCTTTATATTGGCAATCCAAGATCAAGTAATTCCAACTAAGAACTACCTAAAGTACATCGTTAAAGACCCTTCCATTAATAACGATAGATGCAGGTACGATTGCCAAACATCTGAATCAATCCAGCATATCACAGGAGGTTGTCAAGCGTTCGCTGCAACTGAATACAAAGAACGACACAATGCTGTGGCAAAAATAATTCACCAGGAACTAGCACTGAAACATGAATTATCACAGTCGGTAAGATTACCATACTATAAATATAAACCAGAATCTGTTTTAGAAAATAACAACTACAAGCTGTACTGGGACCGCACGATACTGACCGATCGGTCTGTTGCTCACAATAGACCAGATATAGTTTTGGTAGATAAAGTCTCTCGGAAAACAACTTTAATTGACATAGCAATTCCCAACAACAATAATATAAATATCAAGCAGGTTGAGAAAATAACCAAATATAGAGATTTGGAATTTCAAATAAAGACTCAGTGGAACATGAACAACACAAGAACTGTACCAATTGTTATGTCAACAACAGGGCTAGTCCCAAAACATCTATTAAACAATTTAAAATACCTCGGTCTGGATGAACATCTTTACAAACAAATGCAAAAAGCCGTCTTGTTAGGGAGAGCCCGGACGGTCAGGAAATTCATGGGAAACTGCCGTCACGACTCCAACCACGGGCTCCCACAGAGCTAAACCCTTTTGATATCTAGGATATCTGGGGTTTAGTGAATTTTCCCCTAAAGGCACTCATAGAGTGTCTTAGAGGGAGTGTGATGCCATACATGGTATGGTCAAGTCGGGATAAGCTTTATTCCAGAAGACTACAAAAATATAGTATTGGAACGGTCAGGTGCATACGATACCGTTAACTACGTACTACTACATGTAATTCCAACAATACCAACAGAGCACTAAAATTTTATAAAAAAACTAACTCTAACTTAATTCAGGAATTTACAAACCAAAGTAATAACGATATCAGTAATATAATGATACCTATCTGCTAATAGATGAGTACTTATGATTATGAGTTCGATGAACATAATATAAATGTAGTAATGAATTCACTAACTGCACATTCAATTACAAAACTTAAAAAAATAATTACATTAAATATGTTAAATTATATTTAATTGCTTTCGCTGAACAATAAATATTCCTCTACACGATAGAATGAATTTTCCAACAGAAAGTTTAACAGGTTTTTCCTAAACATTCCAATGTTATCCATACTTTTTATTTGAGGGCTTAGACTGTTATAAAGCTTGACTGCCATGTAGTTTGGCGAATTTTCATATGTAGAGGTTCTGTGCCTTGGAATGGATAACATGGACTGATGCCGTGTATTATGGTCATGATATTGAGCATTTGACGTGAATATTTTAATGTTTAGTTTTACATACATAAGTATTTCAAATATATATATGCATGGTACTGTTAACAATTTTAGAGATTTAAAAAAAATTCTACATGACTGATTACGCTTAATTCCTGCAATGTGACGTACGGCTTTCTTCTGCAAAACGAATATTCCTTTCACTGTAGTAGAACACCCCCAAAATATTAATCCATAGCGCAATCTAGAAACTAGATGTGAGTGATAGAAAGACAGAAGTGTGAACTTATCACATATAGGTTTTAGTCTATAAAGAATAAAACATAAGGAAGCGATTGTTTTGCATAGATAGTCAATATGGATATTCCAACTTAGCCCACCATCAATATATACCCCTAAAAATTTAGTGAATGATACCTGAGATATAGATTTTCCCCCAACGCGAAGTAAATAACATAGATTGCTGCTATAATGCCTAGGAGTAAAATTAATAAACACTGTTTTCGAACTATTAAGAATCAATCTGTTCTTCGTGAACCATTCGTCAAAAGTGTAAATACTTTTTTGCATTTCGATTAATCCATGATTTAGATTCTTATTACAACACAAATATGTGTTATCATCTGTATACATCGTTAGATAATTTTTGTCAATACCAGCAATTTCGGGGAGATCATTCACATATATTAAGAAAAGAAGAGGTCCCAGAATTGATCCCTGAGGAACTCCAAGAGATATATCCTTTTTTTCAGAGTAAGTACCGTCGATGTATACTATTTGTTTTCTGTTGGAAAGAAAGGATCTAATCCAGTCATTTATTTTCCCTCACATACCGATTCTGTCGAGCTTTCTCATGAGGATCTTATAGTTTATCACATCGAACGCTTTACTGAGATCCATGAAAAGGGCTATATATTTTTCCTCGTTATCTAAAGCTTTATACAATTTTTCTATCAATTGACAAATTCCTGATTGGGTGCTTTTATTTTTCCGAAAACCATGTTGACAGTTGCTCAAGATGTTATACTTATTTAAAAATGATATCATACTGTTATATATTGTTATAACTTTTGACACTGCACTTAACAAGGAGATCGGACGATAATTTTCCACACACTGATGGTCACCTTTTTTATATAAAGGTATTACCTTAGCTAGTTTAAAAAACTCTGGAAAATAGGAATTCTGTATTGACAAGTTAATTAAGTGGGCTAGTGGTAAAGCAATATATTTTCCAACCGATTTAAGTATATTAGAAGAAATTTCATCAATTCCAGTTGAATTAGAAGGCTTTAAATCCATTATAATATTATAGATACTTGACTGGCATGCTGGAAAGATGAACATCGACTTTTTTATAGAATTTTTCATGTAGTCTATATCTTCGTAGTTTCCCGACACAACATTGGTACTTTCACTTATTCTGTAAGGTTTTGCTGCAAATTAGTTGTTGAAGTAGTCGCAAATTTCATTTGTATTTGTTACCAATTTTCCCCCAATCTCCAGAGAACCAATACCTTGATTTTTGGCCATTACTGACGAGTTTATTATTTTCCACGCAGCCTTAGATTTATTGGCAGAGCGCGCAAGAAAATTGTCATTAAACAGCCTCTTTGCAGCGGTGATAACTTGGCTATACACTTTTTTATACTTCTTATAGTGTTCTGAAGTTGTCAGTCCTTCGTGCTTCCACATATAATGAAGATCTTTCAGGTTTCTTGCTGATATCCGTATTCCTTGAGTTACCCATGCATTCGGTTGGTGAACTAATCTCGCTTTCTTCATAGGGAATGCGACATCTATATAATATCGTAGAGTAGATATAAAAGCTGTAAATCCACTTTCTACATCCTGACATTGTAAAATATCAGTCCATGTTTCATGACTTACTTTAGCTATAAATTGTTGGTAATTTATTTCGTTATATTGCCTTACCATTCTTACAGGCGGCCTACAAATATACGCACTTAGGAGACTTAGAGATTGACCCTAGTGGTCAGATAAACCGTTAAAATGCAGCTCTACATTGCCACGAAATTTATTTAATTCAAAGTTAGTACAAATATAATCTATAGCAGAGCCTTTTTTGCTGAGTATCTTGTCGGTTCGTTAACGCAACAATAAAAACCACAGCTTTCTAAAATATCTACCAGAAGCAATTTTTCTAGTGAATTCGTCAGTAAATCTATATTGAAGTCTCCACACAAAATAGAGTTAACATTTGTGTTATTGTAGATTGGTGTTTCAAGGAATCTGTTAAATTGTTCAATAAAGGACTGAGAATCTACAGAAGGTGATCTGTAGATACAAAATATTTGAAATCTCAAATTGTCTCTTTTTACTTCAATTCCACATACCTCAAAAGTTTTCTCAATGCAAAATTTAGATATTTTAATTTCATAGACATTATTTATTAGATTCGTCCTTCAGAAAATCGCCACACCCCCATTTTTATATTCACGCCGACAAAATTTACTGACTAATGTATATCCACTAAGTAATACATTATTTATTTCATCCTCCGAACACCAGTGTTCAGAAATGCACAGTATATCGGAGTTAATAATATCAGTAGATGCATTAATAACATCAATTTTATTTTTAATACACTGTATAATTTGATTACTTTTATGTTTTTTTTGGGGAATAACACCACAATAGAAAAAAAACTACGTATATTGCAGGAATACCAAACGTTTCAAAGTCTATTCTGACTTCGTTGTCAATGGCTTTATATTTATTGATGTGGATTGTATAATGAAAATTTGATTTATGACATTTAAAATTGACATTAGAAAATTTGTTGTTTTTAGATATACAGGTAGCACAAAAAATTCTAAAGATCTTGAATTATAGTTAACCAGCCTTCAAATTAGAAAAATTTGAAAGAGTTGTCTTTAGAATTTATAAGTGGCGTTCCTAGGTACGACTTTGTTATAAGATCAAAGAATTCTATTGTTTCAGTGATCCCATTAACGTCATAAGGTCTGCCTTAATTCTTTTGAATGAAGACGATTGTATCGCTTCTACTTCTGTAGAATTTAATCGTATCTGGTTACCGACAATTAAGGAAGAAATTATTAATGGTAACCTCCTTTTGAACAACCCAATATCGGGATAGTTCATAAGGTTTTTCCTAGGTTTTCCCTTATGACGTTAATGAGATCACTGAAACAATAGAATTCTTTGATCGCATTTTTGGCGAATGCGCTATCTTATAACAAAGTCGTACCTAGGAACGCCACTTATAAATTCTAAAGACAACTCTTTCAAATTCTTCTAATTTGAAAGCTGGTTAACTATAGTTCATGATCTTTAGAATTTTTTGTGCTACCTGTATATCTAAAAACAACAAATTTTCTAATGTCAATTTTAAATGTCATAAATCAAATTTTCATTTTACAATCCACATCAATAAATATAAAGCCATTGACAACGAAGTCAGAATAGACTTTGAAACGTTTGGTATTCCTGCAATATACGTAGTTTTTTTCTATTGTGGTGTTATTCCCCAAAAAAACATAAAAGTAATCAAGAATATGCCACAAACAACGTTTAGAAGACAACTGTATAATTTGATAAAACAGTATCCAAGCAATGCTTCTACCGCACCGATTTACGCATTTTCTGGTAGTTGCTTCTAGCATTTCGCCGACGGAACTTAACTCGGAATCTACCGAAATATTTAGCTTGCAGTAATTTTAAACATCGAATTTAAATATAGTACAACAATATTAATATGTATTTCGCTTGTACCTTAAGGTTTTCCTTTCTTAGTTTCTTCCTTACAACAGATTAGTATTTGCTATTTGTAAATGGCGAACAAGTCGTAGCAATTTCTAAAAATTGCCCGGATTACTGGTTGTCTTTACAGAAATTGTATATTCAAGAGTGTTTTGTATGTTGTATGATACTTATCTGTGTCTGGAGACGTCTCTAGTCTCCAAATCGGGTGTCAGTATCAATAACTGAGTTTTAGCCCTTGATACTGAGGTTACTGTTTTTATTCTTGACGTAACAAAACGTTTTTCCATTTCATGTAAAAATAAATTAAAAGTTCCCTGATTTCGCCCTTATTTAACATTATATAGTTGAGTTCTTGAAGTTCACTTTTTTTTATTTCAATAACACCTTTTTTAGTTCAAGTAAGTACTTTCAGAAAGTCTTTTGAGAAGGTCCTTGATTATGCTGACTGCTCATTGTGGTTTTCTGTTCTCACTTCTTTTCGGTAACAGACAGATATTAAAAAGTAATGGTGGAGCAAATGGTAGTAATTACATTTTCAAAAAATTACTCGGAGTACGGGATACCTTTTAATGAACGTCTTCACACAATGTTCTAAAAGCAAGAAATCTTTACAATATGTAAAAATATGTGTATTGTTAATTGGGATATTTATCGGCTGTGGAGACGTTTTAATTTCATGTCTGCAGCTGTTGTCAAACGTGAAATGTTGTTACTAAGTTTTATCATCTGCATTTTTTTAGATAGTTATTTTGATAGGAATATTGAATTTTTCGACGATTTTCCCAAAAATCCAATCCAGGATCTCCCTTAGTAGAACGCTCTTTAAGGAATTATTCCAATCGATGAGGGGTTTTTGAGAAATTGACCAATTTGTTATGTATATTGGTCGATTTCCATACATGAATGTGTTCCTTTACAACTCTCATAACTTTACAAAGACAATTCTCTTTTCAAATTCAGATGTATGCTCTAATAAACAAAACAATATCTATTCAAATCCGTTAACCACTGACAACGAAATTAGGTAACATACATACACATACAAAGAATATGCGCCAAATTGATAACCTTCTCCTATTTGGAAGTCAGTTAAAAATAAGGTAGTTAGTTATTTTATAACTTAAATAATATTCAAATGACCCATTGGTGGTAACGTTTTCTTGTTTTGGGGTGTTTTGAATTCTTGCAATTTATTATATTGCAAATAGGGAATCAGGATTTTTATTAGATTTCTGCTATTGTTTATTAATTTGATTTACATTTTATTATTTACTACAATTTATGGTTTTCTTTATAAACCAAGATAGTACTAATATACAAACTGGTCCTTGTTTCATACACAGATAATTTATATTAAAAAAATGACTCCAACTGATTCAAAATGAAAACAGTTAAAAACTGTTTGCAATTAGTCTATTTTTCTGGCATTTCTTGACTTTTAAATCTTAAAAGATATTAATGTGATATTTACTTTGACATTTGCGGAGTTTTTTGCCTTTAGTTTTCCCATTTATTAAAACATATATATGTTTTACATTACAGAGAAATGTATGGAATCACCTCCGAATATATTTAAGTTTATTTATTTTTTTTATGTGCGGTAGGATGACTCCGCCAGGAATGGACAACCTTACATTAACTTTATGCAAAAATATACACACTTAGGTAATTTTCACTTATATTTATTTGCTATTGACAATATTGTTTCCCAAGGTTACGGGATGCAATTACAGAGTTATTAAGAGCATTATTGAAATTATGGGATATTGAGACAGGTACGAGGGAAACACTACTATTAGAAAGCACATATTCTGAGGTATATGTACCTCCAAGTATTACATTTGCCCCAAAAAAGTAAAAAATTATATCTTTTGGACTCACTAGAAATGAACAAACACAAAAATTTACCATACCTCTTAAGTGATCAAACCGAAATCAATTCATCCCCATTATTTAATGTTTTCCATAGAATTATATAAACTCCTTATAGGCAGAATTTATTCCATTTAAACCCCTTAATTCCAATATTATGTGCATTCTTAATAGTGGGGTTTCCCTCCTACCTGCCTTAATATCCCATAATTTCAATAATCCTCTTTTAGATATTAGTTCTACTTTGTAGTCTGAAGAAGTCAGTAACCTGGTCAACCAATATTGTCAACAGCCAATAAATATAAGTGAAAATTACCTAACTGTGTTTATTTTAATATAAAATTAAAATGAATTTTCACCAAGTAAAGACAGAAACTATCATCAGTTCCCTACATTATTTTTCTGCTCTAAAAGCGATTATAATGGTAAAATTCTATTCATTATTTGAGAGTATTTTTAACATGAAAAAAATACCCTCATTTTTATTCGATTCTCTCCTTCTCTTCTTTCTCCTTTCTCTAATTTGTGGATTATAGAGTAGCTGGCGTCCGTGACAGAAAGCTACACGCGCACAATGGGTAACGCTAAATGAGAGCGTTCCTGTCGACCAGTTTCCTTTTTCTTTTTTTGAGATTTCCTGGTTAAACATGATAAAGACATATGCTAAAAACTTGCAGACCAGAAATATCGGTGCAATGATCCGTATTTGCCAGTTGAATGGGAAGGGCATAAGCAAAGCTAAAAGCGAATGCATCTTCAAACTTCTTTTGACTTGATGTCATAGCAAATCAAGAAACTCACGCAGACGGTGAGGAGTCCCACACCAGACGGTGACATATTCCGGGCTATACATTACTGGGAGACACCTATCACCATACTTACTGCGTAGCCTCCGATATGCTTTGTGAGCTGCAACCACAACGAGATCCCTGTTCCATGTAAGATAACACACAGTCAACACAGGACCAGCAGACTGGTGCAATTATTCCCGGGAGTTGGACTGGTTGGTACAGTGGATATTTCCGATATCAAACAATTACAAACGTTTTATTGGAGCAATAACAAGCGCTGCTATAGAGAACATTCCTAGGGGATACAGGAAAAAATGTATCCCTGGGTGGGACGAAGGTTGTGAACTCCTTCCAAGAACCCAACAATCCAGATATTGCTGACGAACTCACATCCACCCGAGACAGCTCAACAAAACGTAGGTGGGAGGAGACTACATCAGAAATGAACTTCCAACCCTCAAGTCGATGGACAAGGAGCCTTCTTATGAATATATGCTCAAGTATTCAATCCACACGGGCCACGGGCACCGTCAGATGTAACGTCAGACAAGATTACTGGTCATATTGTGGAAACGTCAAGAGCACCTGCCGATAGAGAGCACACAAAACACTTGAAGAAAGAACTGACGTTACTAAAGAGGAACGTTCCTAGCCAAAAAAAGTTCTCCTGACCCTTCTCGCCCGAAGACATTAGCGATACCATATAAGATATAAGGTATGGTTAACGCTTTTCTTCTTAAACGTCCTGCAAACAGGACACCTCCAGCAGGAATTTAATGCAATGAAGGTCATCTCAATATAAAAACCGGGCAAACCACACGACCAACCAGCCAGCTACAGACATATAGCCTTGTTCAGCGGCTGCTATATATTACTAGAAAGAGTTGTGTATAAGCGAATACCCGCGACTAACCTAGACAAGTTCGCGATAACCCAGGCAGGCTTCAGACCGGGTCGCAGCTATTGTGACCAGGTAATGTCCCTTACAACATATTTAGAGGTAGGTTACCAACAAGAAATGTAGACGGGGGATTTTTCTGAACACGACACGCAATACGAAATTAGGGGGGATCTAAACTTCCCCGGAAATAGTGGGTAAAACTTAATAGGGTCCGACCAGGCTGCGGCAGATATGCTGGCCCCTGTATAAATGGGGCAATGTGCAATGCCCCTCATGTGACTGTGGTGCACTGCGGTAAACTATAAACCATATCGTGAGAGAGCTGTAATGTATTTTAACTTATTATATATCTTAATTTGTAGCTATATGTATGGTTTTATAAAGTGCTTTGGTTTTGTATAATTTTATTTGCCCACTATTGTTCACTCTATCTATATCTCTTACTATTGTCATATTATTAAGCCATAAAATAAATAAATTCTCTAATTTGTATTGTTTCTTTATGTTTTCCACGTATTTTTTAACTATTTTTATTTGCTTTATTATGTCGACTAATTTATGAAAGTTCTAATTCTATTCACTCTATATTGCACCCCTAAACCTAGAATTCAACTCCACAGTACTGAAATAGCTCTGATTTTTTTAAAGCACCCTGTAGAAATATAAATCTCTCCACCCTGTTGAGTGTTTCTAATATTGTTTGAATCACCCTATATAGCTAGAATTTTACTGCGGCCCATATTTCAAGTACTACATATATGCCATTGCACCTGGTCTACCCTATATAACAAAATCAGAATTTTGAACCACTTTGTATAATTATATTTGAACTCTACTTTTTATTTCAACCAACATGTATAGGCAACTGCCTGTAAGATTTTTTGAACCCATCTCTATAACTATAAGTATAATCCACTCCATAATTGAAATATTCTAACTCCTTATGCTTATGTAATAAAGTTTTGGTTTACTGCAACTACAATTTTACTTCACCTTTATTTTAAGCACCTTTTATACGCAACTAGATACGTGCCACACTATATAATAATTTTTAAACCACCTTGTAACACTATTATTCTGCTCCAGACTTCTGTATAGCTGTAATTTTACTCTGCCTTATAATTCAATTATTCTAACTGGGTATGCTTATTTAACAATTTATTGATCCATTCTGCATTACTATAATTCTACTTCACCCTAATTTTAACCACCTTGTATACGCAACTATTTCTATGCCGCCCAATACAATATTTTTTGAACCACATTGTATAACTTTAATTATATTCCACCTAATATTTCAACTTTTCGATATACAGTGTGGAACTGCCAAATGGAGTAAATTCGATAACGAATAAAGGAGGGTGTGTTGGTAATAACTCTTGGACACGTCGATTGGTTTTTTAAATGCGCATTTTTTCAACAAAACATATATAGGGTCTGTCATGTGACCGTGGCCAATACCAACTTTCTTATTTTAAATTGGATGTTATGCTTGAGTTTCAAGAAAACCCACATAATTATGGTTGAAAAGCAGCAGCACTGGTCAACGTTAGCCAAACATCAATTTTTCGAGAATTAAAGGAAACTAAAATACATTCTTATAAAAATGATCCCGACTCAGGAGCACATGGAAAAGATTTCTATATGTGAACGTATTTCTGTGAACAATTAGAAGATGTTTTGTTTTCATTTACACTTCACGGTCATGTTAATCGTCAAATTTGCCGCTATTGGTCAAATGATAATCCTCACAGGATGCCAGAGAAACATAGCAATATACTGAAAATGTTAATGTTTGGACAGGAATTGTTGAAATTTACATGGTAGGTCCCTTATTCATCAATGGCAACTTGAATGGAGATAAATGTTTAGGACTGCCCCAAAATAATTTCGTGCCAACTTTGACAAACTTATATTCTGATCCAGTAAACCCACAAAGTTCCTTTAGCAAGGTGAAGCACCTCCCCATTCCGAAATCAATTTCCGGCAGTACCTGAATCAAATAGGTGGATTGGTGTAATGTAGCGGATATGTGAAATAAAATATATTTTTTTAATGTTTACTTTTAATTTTCTGGAGAATCTAAAAAATAAATAATTTGCAATGGCTTGCATTTAAAATAAGAAATTTGGTAGTCAGCACTGTCACATGTAATTTTAGTAATTTTAGTGAAAACACGAAGATTCATTGAACTGAAGTCCCATAGTTACTATTTGTACTCATTTTTTGGAAAACCGTAAATTACAGATGATAGAAAATCATATGGTGGCTTTCCGTAACTCCTTAATACTATGCAGAGTAAATCATCAAAGTTGCTTAAGCATATCTGAATTACAAACCAACGCCTTGTGGAGAAATCAAATTAGAACTAAAATTAGTATTCTATTGTATCTTTTCAATTCACCTACAGAAAAATAATAAATTTAAAGGGAAGGGAATAAATTCAGATAATTTCATATTAGATATTTGCACATACGAAAATCAGCAATGACTCTTCAAACAGCTTTAATTTGAAATCCGTTTCGTCGTTTACGTTACTGGGGAAATTTGAAGAATCGCAGCTCATATTTCAAACTCACATTCGTAGGCAAATGACAGGACGCATAGAGAGCCGTTAGCACAGCTCAGTTTTCCGGATTGCTCCTGCGCCATATGGAGCAGAAACTCCCCCGCTATAACACCATTCTCTATAAAATCAACGCTTGGGCGTCGCAGGACCGCATATTACGGACGTGTTGAATTCGCGAAGCAACAGTTTTCTCATCAAAAAATTCGTTTTTTTGTTTGTATTCACATTTCGTTCACTATGGGTGCTTTTATTAACATGAATATCGTTTTCTGCTTTCTCGCCATCACCTTGGAAGTGTCGCTGATTAATGAGGTAAGTAGAGGCATGCTTTTTGTTATTAGAAAACATAATCAACAAGTTGCACACGTGGAACGAAACAAAATAATTTATAAGTACATTATTGAATGAACTGTGGATATATGTTTGATATGTTGATTATAAGGCAAAAAATGAGCTGGTTAAATACTTGTGTGAAAAAAACAAATAAAAAAAGTTTGACTGGGGTTGCTGTAATTGCATTCTTGAAAAATTCGATTGTACAAGCCATTTGCTTGTGATAGTCAATGATTAGCGTCAAATGAAACAATTTTTTTTGTTTACTATCACTAAAATTATTACAAAAGTAACTTGTTTCGACGCTAACGCGTCATTATCAAACGTTGTACATTACTATACCAACAAAACTAAATGACAAAATTATATAAAATTATGAATTGTAATGAAGCTATTAAAAACGAATTACATTAAGTTTTTATATTTCAATAACTTAACAAAACAGTAAACTGAATAATAAAAATAAACTGAAACACTTTATACAATAATGAAATAAAAACTAAGTATGTATAGATTGTAAAATACATGACGGGAAAACTCATTCTAAATCAGAAACATTAAATTAAACCATTCTTTTCCTACATTAGAAACAAACATATTAAATTTAAGTATTTTAAAACCTCTTTCTTAGAAGAACTTGTGTTATACCGACGCCATAAAAACAATCCGTAATTATTATGAAACAGCCAGTTAATTCCTAAAATAATTTACAAATATAAAATCGATTTTCCGGTGTTCAAAATTGTTTGCCAAATATTTTACAATGTATTCAGACTAATTTTCAGTTCAATTCACAAGATTTATCATATTTCATTAATGTCTAAAATGTTTCATTTTTATTATTCATCTCACTGTATTACCGATAAATAAGATCATGTAATGTAATTTAATTTATTGAGGCGAAAGCTTCTTATTGGGGGCCCATACTTACACATTTGAAAATAGGTGACTACGGGAATACAATGAATAACTTGAAATGGCATACTACTTTATACTTAAAATCCCATACAACTCAGTTCTCTGTGTACCAAATGGGGACCATGTAATAAATGAGGAATCTCTTATATAGAAAATTAACAATTTACAGTAAATAAACAATTATAACATCCAATTAATATAAAATACCTGCATACAATTTATTTTTTGTTCTCAGTAACAATTCTCTGTTTGTGTTATTTTTAAATTAAAGACTTGACATACAGACCGGGAGATTTGAATTAGAGGTTCAACCACGATTTTTAGAGTCCCGCCTTCTGGAGTATTGAAAGGTTCTATGATATACTTGCTATTTATGGAAGAATCCTGGAGTTTCCTAGGGGAATTTCCTGTGAATATTAGATTTTCCAAAACAAAACAAAAGGTGCTGCGACGATTTTCTCAGTACTGCCATGTTAATAAAACGAAATTTTGGCAAGAGAGTAGGGTCTAAGGATTGAAATTAATATATAAACATGTAAGAAAAATTATTTTTTTTAATGATTGAATATCGCAATGACAAAAAAACTTGGCATGACGTCTCCAAGGGGAAAAATTAATTTTCTCATAGAAAATTGTGCGGAAAATTTTCATCTTTATTCTATTTTTCTAGAAATGTCCCTAGCAGGCGTCATGCCATTTTTTTATTTCGATATAAATCTGTTTGATTAACTTACTTGGCAGGACTTAGAAAATCATTCAAAAATAAATATTTTTCTTACATGTTTATATATCGATTTCAACCCTTAGATTCATTACTACCCTCTTGCCAAAAAAATTATCTTGGTAAAATTGATGGTTACCTACGGTTTAATTAACATGTCAGTACTCAGAAAATCGTCGCAGCAATTACTTTTTTTGTTTTGGAAAATCTAATTTTCACAGGAAAATCCCTTAGGAAACTCTACGATTTGTCCATGAATTGTAAGTACCGCATAGAACCTTTGAGTACTCCAGAAGGCAGGACTCAGAATATCGAATTTCTAATTCAGATCCCTCGGTCTAATATGACAGAAGTTAAAACACCACACAAAAAAGACAGGCTGCGGTTACCCGTTACCAACTAACAGTATATATGTATTTCTGTAGCTTGCAATACACAATTATCATGGCACGACTAGAAAGAGAAACAAATAAAAAAGCTTTAGCAGAAGACCAGAGTGTTTCAGTGAAAATACATAGTCCCACAAGAGTGATAATTATCGATTATACAGGGTTCAGAGTTGATGTTCCCTAAAGTTTCGTTAGTAATCGATAGGCGTTACACCTTCGAAAATAAAATTTCGCCCAAAACAACGCTGAATGTTATTTGTTTGTTCTATATATTGTGTAGCGGTGATATGAAAAAAATGTTGAAATAGTAAAGAGAACTTCAAACTTCAAGAAATGAGTAAAAGTAAAAGCAATGGAGCACCTGACCGTTTTGAGTATAGTCTGGAGGTATTTGATATTTAAAAAACATCTACTCAAATAATGCTCTTATACATTAATTTCTGACAATTAAATAGGTGAAGTAGTTTTGAATATTTGAATTATTATAATTCAATAAATTCTTATATTACAGATAAAAATTAACTTACAAATCATATGTTTGTCAATTTTATTTAAGTTAGTAACTAAATTACACATTAGGATTGAGAGTGTATTGACCAGAATAATAATAATCATTAATTACACAGTATACATATCTTATTTTATACATACACAGTAATTCCTACAAAAAAATCATGTTATCATCGTGTAGGCTAGCCACTGATCCTAGGGTACTGAAAATCAAATTTAAAATTATTTTTTTGTTATGATTGTAGTTGTAAGTACAGTTCTATTAACAGTGCTACAATGAATAGAAAACGTATGCTTATTATTATAAAAATTACATAGTATATTAAGTATCTTGCTCCTAGATATTTGCATTTCAATTTTATTTTACATAATTGTTTGTATCCATTTTTTGACTTTTTTTTTCTAGAACCACTATTTTTTAGGATTTTCATTTCAGGTGGAAGAAAGTTGAAGATGCCAATAGACGTAATGTAGCTTATCTTATTGCTAACTGACCGAAGTCTAATGGGAATTTGAATATTTTTATTTCTAGTTAGGCTAATTGAGTTTGTATATGTTTTAGTAAGTTCTTGATAATGATATAAAATAGATTCAGCAGCAAATGTTTAATTAAGTGTGTTTTCATGAATCACAGATCGGTTTTTATTAACAATTTTTAATAATCTATCCTGTAGTCGTTGTAGGTGTTGTAAATTGTTGTTAAGGGCACACCCCTCCCCAAGCTATAATGCCATAGTTCGCAATGCTCTGAAAGAATGCAGAGTAGATTATACGAACTACCTCAGAATTCATAAATTTTGATAGTTTGTGAAAGATATAGATTAGATATTTTGTTTTGTTTATTATGTAGTGAATGATTCTTCCACATAAGTCTGTAGTCAATTATTACACCTAAATACTTGCAGAAATCAATTCTTTATGTTTTCTGACTGTCTATATAAATGTTTAATTTCTTTTGGTATGGTGTTGGAGTAGTTTCCGAACGTTATTAACACTGTTTTTTCAATATTTAAGGTTAACTTATTGAAACTAAGGCACTGACTTATCTCCACCAGAAACCTATTCATTTTAGCTTTAACTTCAGACCAGTTTTTTCCTGTAGATATAACAGTAGTATCGTCATCAAATGAAAATATTAAATCTGTCGGGAAAGATTTCAGTAGATCATTTACATATAGTAAGAAGAGTGAAGGGCCCAAAACAGTCCCTTGGGGAACTCCAGTTGTAATATCCCCGAATTCGCTTGTGACATTATTAACTTTTACTCGCTGAAGTCTATTGTTAAGATAGGTAACTAGTAGATCATGAGCTTTACCTCGGATACCATAGTTATACAGTTTATCAAGTAATATCTTGTGGTTGATTGAGTCAAACGCCTTAGCAATATCAAGAAAAGTTATAGCATTTGGGTTACTTATGGCCATTTTACTATAAATCATGTTTGTCTAGTGATGAAGTGCATCTTTAGTTCCTTTTTTTGCTGAGATTTCTCTGATAAGATCTTGTGTTTGTTGAAAAACTTGCTAATTCTAACAAATATGATGTTATTTCGAAAATATTGTTGAGAAGGACTTTTATTATTTTGTCTGTTCATTGGGGTCTTCTCTCCTCAAAATGTTTCCTGCAACAGATAGTTATTTAAAATCGTATTTGGAGAACAAAGTGTAGTTAAGCAATTTCGTAAAATTGCCCGGATTACTGGTTGTCCGTACAGAAATTCTTCCTCACAGTTATTCTGAGAGAAAGAGATGTCTTAAAATGATCAACCAGTATTCCTGTATATAAATAGTGTATCTTATAGTGATATACTTATCTGTTTGGAGATATTTCAACTTGAAACTGAGGGTACCATTCTTTTGCTCTTCTAGCAATAGATCTGTCCAGCTCAAATGAAGGACGATTGAAGGGGCCCCGATTTCCCTATTGTTTATAATCATACAGCTGGCTTCTTTAAGACTCCTCTTCTTTAAATTTTCCTCTTTCAACAAGATCTTTGTTTTATCCCAATCTATCCTATGGCTTCCGGTGCTGGTTAATGGTTTGCCAAATTTGACTTGTCGACATGTCTCGAAAATGTTATATTGGTGTTCTTTTTTCCTTACTTCTAACGGTCTTGAAGTTTCACCGGTATAACTATGGCCACAGTCACACACAACACTATACACACAATTTTTGGAATGTTGAGTTGCGTTAAATGGTTTGGTAAGTGTGAGGATAGAGCGCAATGTATTATTTGTTTTGAAAACAGTTTTAATATCGTATTTATTTCCTAACCGCTTATTTTTTTCGGATACACCTGGGACGTATGGAATTATATTCATAATTTTGATTTCTGTTGGTGCTTGGTTGGTATTAGTGTCTGTTTGTTATTCGTGTTGGTTTGTTGTTGCGATTTTCTTACTAGTTGTTTTATAGTTGTATTTGTAAAGTCTTGGGGATATTCATTTTGGAGTAGATGTACTTTGATAATGTTTACCTCGTCGTTAAATATTTCGATGGATGATGATATGTGTTTTGCTCTATCATATAAGCACTTTACAACACCTATTTTTACATTCAAGGAATAGTTAGAGTTAAAATTCAAATATCTATTAGTATTCGTAGGTTTTCGATAAGTGCTTGTACTTATTGTGTTGTTTGTTCTATCTACAAGTACATCAAGACAAGCGTGTTTTTTAAATTGTTAGGATTGTTTTCGTAAGGTTTAATTATATTTAGTAAAATTTTGATATGTTTTGTAATGGTGACTTTATTGAACTTACAATTGGTCTAATGTGTCTTTATGTATTTTTGGAACCCCATATAAATGTGGAGCTTCACTGTAGTGAGGTGTTACGTGTTTTCGTTCTAATGGAGTGAATTCTTGTTTGTGTTTTGTTATAATGTCTCTGGAGCCTTTTCTATAATTTTCATATGACCTTTTTGGAGCTTAGAGTATGATCCTGTATTAATAAGGTCCACCATTTTGGTGGTGTAGTCATTTTTGTCAAGTATATTTATAAGAAGACTGACTAAAGATAAACAATACGGAAATCGGGGCTCCTTCAATCGACCTTCATTTGAGCTGGAGAGATCTATTGCTTGAAGAGCAAAGAATGGTACCCTCAGTATCAAGTGATCGGCAAATGACATATTGTTACTGGCAAATATTTTTCGACAAACAACAAAATCCATATTAGTGCAAACATTTTTTGAAAATACCTCAAAAGACTCAACAAAACGATTGACAACAACTCCAGAGTCGGAGTTGAAACGTCTCCGAACAGATAAGTATAACACTTTACCATACCATAAACTATTTATATACAGGAATACTGGTTGATCATTTTAAGACATCTCTTTCTCTCTCTCAGAATAACTGCGACAGTCAGTAACCTGGGCAATTTTACGAAATTGCCTTACTACACCTTGTTCTCCAAATACGATTTTAAATACTTATCTATTGCAGGAAAAATTTGGAGGAGAGAAAACCCCAATGAACAGACAAAATAGTATATGATGTTCTCAAAGATCTTTGCAATATTTGATATTAGTGATATTGGTCTGTAGTTTGATGTGATGTGTCTGTCTCCTGATTTGAAATTAGGAACGACTTCCGCCTGTTTAAGTGATTCTGGCCAGACAGAGTTAATAATGCATTGGTTTAGTATATAAGCTAATGATTTTGTAATATACTCCGATAATACTGTAATTGTCCGTGTATTTATATTATCCACACCTCCATTAGTATCTTTCAGTTTCTTAATTATGTTTGTCATCTCAATATGATCTGTTGGACCGAAAAATATAGAATTTATATTGCAATATGTTGATTTTATGCTAAAGCTGCCGAATTTTTTGGTTTAACAGAGACAAAAATACGTGTTCACATTATTCCCAATATCTTTGGACCCAGTTAAATTTTTTGTTTATTTTCGTTACAAACGTAGTTGATTGTGTTATTTGTAGAGTTTTTTTTAACAAGTTTTTGATTAATGATTATCTGTAACTTTTTGGTATTGTTAGAATTGTTATTTATTACTTCTCTATCATAATTTTTTTTTGCTATGTTTATTACTTTGTCTAATATTGTGGTGTACTCTTTAAAAGTATTTTTATTTTGTATATTCATTGGATTAGATTTCCATAATTTATAAAGATAGTGTTTGTTGTTACAAGAAGTTAGTATGGCACTTGTGATCCATTTTTTACGCGAATAATGTCCTGCCTTCTTGTTCTTACTCTTATTAGTTTTTCTTGCCTGACAAATGCATTGATTTATTAGCTTTAATAGTTATGAAAGTGCTATGTTTGGATCATTGATTAATAATACAGAATTTCAATCAGTTTTACTGGCTGTATTAGTTAGCTGTTTATAATCAGTATAGTATTTTGGTTTTAGATCCATGATTATTTTACGTTTATCCATGCTTAAAAATAAGAAATAATGATCAGTGAATTAGACTGGATAGCTTATAGGTTGAAAAAATAAAGGTACTTTGCTTAAAAAACATATTTTCAACATAATGAGCCCTCATTAGGATTATTGTCGGAAACCAGGCACAGAACCACTGAGAATTTAGGTGTTCTTGGTTCTCTAGTTCCATATTTCTTGTATCTATGTTAAAATCACCAATGATTATGTGATTTTTTGTTTTATTTTTGCTCTTTAGGATGTTCTCATATCATTGGAAAATTCGGCTTTGGATAAGTCATGGCACCTGTATAAGGCAGAGATTTCAAAATCTTGCAAGTACAATTCTAGAATTTATTATTTTAAGTCTACCTAAAGTAACAATTTGAGTATCTTCTGTCAGATCATCTCTAATGTAAATTATGGTACCGTCCGCTTTGTTTATATTACTAAAGTTATAATATGATATTTATATCCAGGTATTGATAATAATTTGTAATTTTAGATATGCCAAGTTTCTGAGCAGACAATAATATTAGGTTTATTTATGTCTTTGAATAAATGTTAATAATTTGCCATGATTTGCATTAAAACTTCTGATATTAACATACATAAGTATGTCATTGTTTACAATGGGTTTGTTTAGGGATTCTTGGGAGATGGTTTCCCATTTAACAAAATCATTTTTAATTTTTCCAATTATATCTAAATTTGATTCCATTTGATAATAAAAGGATATTCTAGAACACTTAATTAAACGAAGTAAACACAACTACTAAAAAATAATAAAATAGAAGTAAAATAATACCACAAAAATTATTTAGTAGTTGAAACTTTAAATCAGAGAAGAAATTAAAATCCACAAAAAAATAAATTAGTTCAAGTTTATTTTAGTGTCTTTAGATTGTTTTGTATTAAAGTTACCGAAGACGTAGACTGTTGCGATCTTGTAGTACGGCTGCGTTGGGATTTATTACTTAAATCCTTAGCAGGCTGGTTTAGCTGATTATTTGTAGCAGCTTCTAGTTCTTTTTCTTTGGTATTATTTCTCTTGTTTGTTAGTCTATTAGATGATTTAGGTATGTATTCAATGTTCTGGTATTATTGGTGGTAAAGGGTAGTTGGTGCTTTTAATTCTGTTTTTTATTTTTTGTTTTAGGTATTCACATTTTTCTGCGTCAACAGCGGTGTGGTAAATTTCAGTTTTAAGGTTAAATTATGTATTCCTATAGTTGCAGTTTGCACATTTAATATCTAGATGATTCATACAATCTTTTTGGTTTGCGGCGCATTTTAGGCAAATGGTGTCATTAGAACATTTATGGCCACTATGTCCAATGCGATCGCAGTTGTAACAGGGTGTAATATTTAGATCCTTTGCTTTCATCACTTGGTATCCAATGTAGATTTTCTAAGAGTTGTCTCTACTCATTTTATAGAGGCTACTATTAACTTTAATAATGGCCTTCAAGTTACCTTTATTATTTGTGTAGCAGTGTAGAACTTTACACCTATTGTCGGACGAAGCAAGATTTCTGATATTGATATCGTCTTCAAATTGCTCCTTAGTAAAACAGTTTTCTATATTATATAAGCACAGTCTAGGATTTTTATTTTCCATTGTAATAATTTCATATTCATTATTCATATCCACCATAAGCTTGTTTTAATGTTCGTCAAGATCATTACTGGTTTTACAATGAATTGAAATACTACTACTTTTTGCATTTTTGTATACTTTGTTAATGGGTATTATTATTGATGTAGTAATTTTATTTGTAATTGTTGAGAAAGTATGATCAGCTGATTTTGTTTGTTTCGATTTAACTATAAGGCTAGGTACATTTTCTACCGGTTTGTCAACTAGTCTTTGTGAATAACGTGCTAGGCTGTATTTTGTATGATACTTATCTTTTTCTCACAAACACACTTTGAAACTTCACTTTGTAGAACTTGTCACATTGAAACACAAATTGTAAATGACTAACACTTTGTATCTGTCAAATAATGAAATAATAATTGGCCTCCTGAAATCCCAGGTTAAAAAAGGGTAGGAGGTACTTAAAGGGATTATTTTGGTTTCTTTTATGGTTGTTATAATATTTTTGAATACAACCCTCACATTTTATTAGTAGGTAATGTAAGTGGTTTATTTTTTTGATGAGATTTGTCTTGAAATGTGTGAATGCAGGGTTGCGAGATTGGCGAAAGTTCAAAAACTTTGTCTTGGTTGAAATTCTTGGAATTTTTGACGATTTCAACGGCCTTTCGGAGTTTTCTGGTGAAATAATACGTAGATTTGGCAACGACTAAGGAGCTCTCAAAACAGGTCGATCTATAAACACCCGTCTATGTGAACACAAACGTTGTTTGAAAACGGGCCTTCTTTCAAATTTTGCCATAGCAAAACATCATCACAGACGGGCCAACAAATCCTCTTCGACAGCTTCTCTGTCGTGGCCAACACTTCGTATTATTTTACCAGAAATTTCCGAGAGGCCGTTTATCGCATATTTTCAGCATATTTATGGCTTGGAATCGAAACTGAACACAGATATACTGGCAATATGACAAAAAAATGAATTTCAGTAGTATAGTGTTGCTTTGTATAAATGTGAAGAAATTAGTTTAGTTGAACCTTTACAGGAACTCCCAATGCAGGTATGTCAATATTCATACAGATATAAACAAACATACATTGCGCGTACTATGATATTAAATCTGGGAGATATATTATGGATTATTTGGCAAGAAAAATTATACGAGTTCATTATAATTTTGGTAATCTTTCTGAAGGTCTATGTTTAACTATGAAGAATAAGCTACATTTAATGGCCGATAATTTAATAAAAAAATCATCAAAAATAGATCACTTTTTACGATTGCCAAGATTATGCACATTTGTGCTCCTCATATGAAGTAATTATAAAAAATTTAAAAATAAAAACTTTTGTAACAGTTTATAGCAGTACGAATATGTTATTCATGTATCTTCCAATATCAGTTGTATACGAATTTACGGATATATCTGGATCAATGTTGGCCTTATTTACTGTCATGGAAGTAGGCTTTGTCAGTGCGTTAGACACTAACATGTGCTCCGAATGCTTTATTGTGTTAGTTGTTTCCGACAGAAGCAATATTTGAAACACTCTGTTATTCTGGAGAGTGAACAGCATCATTGGAATTTTTCATTTCGTTCTGAAGCAATTGTTTCAGTTTCGACATCCATGAAAATGGGAATATAAAACATTTGTTCTTCAGGACAAAACCGGAAGCTAATTCATTATTGCGTTAAGAATTCTACGTAATTTAGTTGTCTGTTAAATTTGTCAAGCCAAAGGTATTTTGTTACTGCTGCAGGTTTGTTTAACTTACTATATGCACTTAGCTTAAAATCGTTAAAAATTTAAAAAAATTACGGATACTATATCATATCCTTTGCCAATAAAATCATAAACTGAGTGGGATGTGTGAAAATGTTAAGTTTTTGTACAAATTACATATAATACTTTAAAACATACATGCATTATTATAAAAATAGTCGATAAAGATTGAAATAGGTTAGCTTTAATGAAAAATCTCAAAAAAGTTTTAAATATGACATGGATGAAAATGAAAATTTCAAATTTTTAGTACAACTGAAATGCCAAGCTCAGTTCTAATATCTACATCTATAATTATTTATAAATGTGTTATTACTTATTTGTTTCCCTCCGGTATTAAGCACGAACTACTTGTTAGATGATGAGGATACCTTTTGTATTTGATGGTCCGAAAATAGACAAATCTAAAATTCGATTCTGTTAAATGAGGATGATTGTATCGCCTCTACCCAATAGAATGCAAACGTATCTAATAGCTGATAATTAAGGAAGATATTAATAATGGTCATCTCTTTTTGAACAACTTTATATCCGGATTGTTCCTAAGGTTTTCTCTAATGACGTTAATGGGATCACTTAATCAACACTCTCTCTAATTTATTTCCACTAATTTTATGTACACGCAAGTATTTACAATTTATCATGAACACCTGTGTTTACTGCACTACGACTGAATACTGAATGAATGCTTCCGTCAGCTCTCCGTATGTATATATATATATATATATATATATATATATATATATATATTTTCGTAATTCTCCAGAAGGGCAAAGAGTCGCCGAGAGAAATTGCCTTCATGGACTAGAATTCTTCGAGAGCGTCTCAAAGCAAGCCGCCGACCTCGATGCGCCAGACGAACAACGTTTCGAATTTCCCGAAATATCGGGTGAATGCCAATTTCAGGAATTATCAGATGAATTCCCGTCACAGTATATTCTAAAAGATCCTAAACTAGAAGGTGCTACAAATAACCTTCAGAGAACAGCAAAAGTTTCCGAATCGGTCATGGAAAGTCGTAGTTTTGGATGTTACATACTTATACATCTTAGCAAAGTCACGCAAAATCGTAATAATTTGCTGGCAAAACATATGGAGCCAAGATATATGTTTCGTCCACTTACGTATTAAAATATATTTCTCTGAGCCTTCTACTTGTATGCTCTAAGTGGCCTTATTTAATAGAATCAAATGTAAAATTTAATAACCAAAGAGAGATAAATGAGACTAAAGTAAGGTCCTTGCGGAATGAGTCTTAATATAATCCAGAAATAAATATGGTTTATGTCTGTGTGATATGTCATTGTTATTTACACACACGACCTCTCCAATAAATGTTATGCTGAATAAACTAGTATTTTAAAACGTGTTAAGTTACCTGTTCATTCCAAACCAAAATGGCGACAAAATTCAATACGAATTTTATGAAATTCATTGCCTGTTTTTCTTTTTAGGCCAAACAAACTTATTGGTATCTGACACCTGGTTAGATATTTTAACAAAACTTGATCTCAATAATGTTTTAATTGTAACAATCATATAATGCCCTTTCTTTGTACTAGCTATAATGTTAAGGCAATCTGTGCTAATATTATTACAATACAACATAATAGTTCTTATCTACATTTTCAATCTATGTGCTGTGTTTTGGTCTAATAATGATTTAGTCTTTAGGTACTCTAAATACTTATTCCGTGATAATATGTACTTGTAAATCATATTGCTCAATAATTTTTAACAAGGCTGATTTTAATAATTAATAAAACTTCTCATTCTGTAGTATTTGAGAGCAGGCAGCGCTTTGTTAAAGTTTATATTTAAATATATTAAGCCCTCAGCTATATTTTGATTATCTTTAAGCACAGTTAGGAAGTTTTTAAATACGAGTACTAGCTCATAATGAATATTAAGGTTTTTATAGTCTTTCACGATACAACTTTATTGAAATTTGCACTTGATATTGTAATTTAATTTACGAAAGCTGTAATTAGCTTCTACTGCTTCACAACAGAAAAATTAATATCTCAATAAATATTCAGGAGGAAGCCAGTTTTCCTTGTATACCCTTTCGGTTTTCATTTAATTGTAGCACATCCGTTATTCATTAACGCCCATTATTGAATTTCCTTTGAACATAATACTTGCTTGTTAAACAATGCATTGTATTGTAAGCCCTGTTATAATTACGTTATAGCACAATGGAAAATCGTATTTATAATTAATTAATTTTAGTTCAGACAACTCGTATTTGTTGCTGCTCTCTGTATAGCATAACTAAATGCAAAAAGTCAACCTGCACTATAATGTGGCTTAGGATTTAACGGATGCTTATGTCAAAAATTCCGATAACTTACTTGAGGAAATACAGAATTGAAGATTATTGCTAGGAACACAACTTAGGGATCTATAAATCCCGTTCAAATATTAACCAAGATTTCTGAATACTTGAGCAACTTTCGGATTTTGATCAAAGACCTAACAACTCAGTGAAGTGCACTAGAACATACTCAGAGTCTGATTTAAGATCATACCTCAACAAAATAAACGCTACGGTATTTAAGAAAAACGTGTAAATCCTACAGTATCAGTAGGAAAAGAAAAGATAGCACCACTGATAACCTTTTTCCAAAATGGACCCAAATTAAAAAAAAAAATTACTTGAGAAAACTCAACAGCATGTAACATTAGAAGAAATAAAAGTGGACGACGGAGTAGATATTCTAGTTAGTGGCTACAAGCAGAAATTAATTGCTATAGAACCTTTGGTGTGTCACAAATGTAAAAACAAACTTTTGCACTCGAACACCAAACCTTTATTTTAAATACTCAACGCCGTTTCACCAACTCTAAGCTGTAATCATCAATGAGTAAACCAGTTTTGCACCCTAACACTGAACCTTTATTTTAAACCAAACTGGTTTACTCCTTAATGATGACAACTTAGAGTTGTTGAAACGGCGTTGAGTGTTTAAAATAACGGTTTGTTATTATGGTGCAAAACTGTGTTTTTACAAACACATACAAAGTATACAAGAAAATCAGGTAACAGGGAATAATACTTGGAGAGGTCAAAAATCACATTTACGAGTGAGGATAGAGAGTTAGTAAATAAAAAAATGAAAAACGATAATTTTCCTACAAAAAAACTATATCGGCGACATGTCCGGACGAAAGAAACTTCTAATACCAAACATGAAAAATATGCCAACTGGGGCATGTTTCATAATCAACACACAGTACTATTATTAGTAAAAATTATTAGTAAAAAAATGCAAGTGACAAGATACAAAATACTTGCACTAGTAATTTCTGTTGCATATTGAAAACTCTTTATAACAAATAGGAGTACTGAAATAAAATTAGGAAGGCCTACCTTGTTAATATTCCTATATATTCGACCGGTTAGGCGATGGGTGGCACCAAGTAACGGTTGGCTAATTTTGTTTTTTGTTGGACATATATTCTTTGATAGTTATATTGATAATCAATTTAATAGTTATTTATGTGTTAAAATATTTCTTAATTGAATTTTTATTTCATTTTTATCAACATTGAGCTGACATTTAGTTCCTTGACTTGTCAGGAGAAATTTGACATATTCGGGAATAGTTGCTCATTTTAAGTGGCCCTACTTTTTCTTTTTTTCACGATATGTCCTCTCTGCTACTCTACTGCATATTTACAATACTAATATTGTGGATTGTACAAGTTGTCACTTGTAGAATAATTTTAATGTTGCTAAATGTAGAAGTTACAAAACGACAATTTGCAAGTTGATTATGAAACAGGCCCCTAACCTACTTACTAGAAAAGTGAAATACCTCAGACTATCAAAAACTTCATACATATATTCAAAACTATAGAAACTCATCAATTTAGATAACATCAGTTGTACCCCACTTCAGTTTAACGTTTAACAAATACTCGGAAGGTTGTAATGAATTTCAACAGATTTAGTTCATGAATTAGTTCCGGAAAATCCTATAAAATCGTCCACAATACCGTACAGCTCAAGCTGAAATAAGTAGGAGGGAGGCAGTTTGGATTCAGAACTGGTCTAGGAACTTGAGAGACAATATACAGTCTTCTTATATTTTGTCCAACATATATGCGTTAGTGCTTTTTATAAAGCATGCCACTTAAGAATTTTCATTATCACCAAGATTCGTAATGTAAAAATAAATAAATTGTCAAAAAAAAAACGTTTAACATTTGTAAGTGTATTCAACAACAACAACATTCAGTGTTCTCTTCAATATTTAAAATCTATTCTGAAAACATATTTTAGGAGGCACTCAACAAGTGTACAAGAGTGATTAACATAAATCTTATATCCGTATGCAGATAACAGAACTCTATTAGCTAATTGTACATAGAGTATGTTAAGTATGGGAGTCGTATGGATGTCCATAAATATAAGAAGACGAAGATCATGTCAATAACTTGGAATCGATAGATATTCGTGAACGGAGAGCCGAGTTGATTACTTCGCATATTAAGGATGCTGGATCAACTCAAAACTTCATCAAGAAATTTAAATCAATGGCCGAGTAGAACAGGAAAGACACATTATTGAATGGATGTAACTGTTACCTGATGTAAATCCATGATACCAAAACACAAAAAAGAAAAGACACTACAAGATGTACATTGATTTATTGTATTTAGTAACACCTGTTTAATACACCCCGATATAGTTATGAAAATAATTCAACATGTACACAGTAAAGTGGTCGCTAAAAGCTAAGTTTCTTGAGGCGCTCGCTAAAAAGCTTTTTTTTAATGTGAAAATATCAGATTTTTTAAATTTGAATCAACACTTGGCTTAAACGACATAAGTTGAGTTTTGGGTAAAATTGAAGTTTTTTTAAATATCTCTTACAGGCGTTACTGGAATCTTAATTTTTAATGACAGGCTGCAACATAATCTAGTGCTGATGTTTTGGTAGATCATGTCAAAACTTTTATGGTTAGAAAAACCTTTTAAAATTGTCAATAAAAATAAGCACTTAAGTACATATTTAACCATCTATTTGCAACACATGAAAAAAATTATCAACTGAACAGAACAAAAAATAATCAGCGAAAAAATTAGTTTTGTTTCATTGTTAAATGGAACAATTTTGTTGCTTTTGTGTTCTGCTTTTAGTTGGAAGTGCTATTATTTTTGTATGATTTTTTGTGATGGAATACTTTTAATGTATGTAGATCCTCGTTTAAAAATATTACGATTTTTCTCGTAAACTTGCATATTTGGCTTCCTGATTGTTGCAACATGCCTTTATTACTATACTTTTTCATTATTCATTTTGAAAACAAGTCACATTATAGTGTTATATTTTCGTACCACACAAGGTTGCCATATGTATTATAGTTTTGAAGTGTTTTTTTTTTTCATTTTTATATTTTAAACAGGGACAGTTTTATTAATTAAGTAATTTTCACTCTACGGGTTACATCATTACACAAGCAGGACACCTTCGTTGGGAATCTCTAATGAACCATTTCACTAAAACTCCTAGATTCATGTTTGTGATTTAAAAGTAAACGGTGTAAACAGTAACTAAAGTTCTTACATTTAAATCTGTCAATCGAAATTGTTGGCACGCATTCTCCTTGGAATATTACTAAAATTATTACGAAAATATACTTTTTATTACTCATGCGGGATAATTAGTAAAAAACAGCTTATTGCCCATTTTAAAATTACGCACTGGTATTTCAGTGCGACAAGTTTACTTGACGCACGCAAATTATACTTAGCACACGCAAACTATCATTGTCTCACGCAAATTGGCTGAACATCAAATAAAGCAACATAACTGTTGTCAATACTAAAGAAGTCAGATTGATTACAAAGTTAATATTTTTATTATGATACTAAAATAAGAAATTAAAAATTAATAAATAGTTGATCCCGCATTTGTAATAAAATAATTTGGTCAAGTGCGAGTTGGACTCGCATACTTAGGGTCCCGTACCACCTTCAAGATTCTAATATTCCAGTTTCAGACAAGCAGGGAATGAGTGCATTTTCTTATATTTACCCTTATATCTTTTAAAGGAAGCGCTTTAAATTTATAAAAATATAAACTTTGATTTTCCACACATAGACTTTTTATTTTATCTGCTTTAGGATTCGCTTGATTTTTATCACAATACATATGTATTTAATTTTCTAATTTGGCCACCAAAAAGTAACATTAGAGGTTTATTTTACTAATAAACTTTCAGAGATGCCTTTTATAATCTACTGTCTGAGTTTTGAGGCTCTGTAGATTAGAAGAAAAACGGCAAAATAGGTCAAAGTTTAAATTATAAATTATTAAATCTGTTATTCAAATTATTTAAAAATATAAATAAAATATATTTTTCAAATTTTAAATAGTTTAGTTTCTAAAGTGGGAATTAGTTCGATGTTTAATATTTTTGTTAATATTTTTTATACAAATGATTTAAAAATATGATATATTTGTAATTCACATAATGAGCCTTTTCTCTGATATATTACATGATGCCTTTGAAAATTGAATCTTTATTTATCTTTAATTATATAATTTGTCCCTAAAATTACTATGGAGGTTTTCTAATCATTTATTTTCCGTTTAATTCTATTATTTGGAGAATTAGGTATTTTTTTCATATTTTTTCTATAAACAAAAAAAATGAGGTTTTAGAGTTTGGGGAATAACGGGGAGAATGGGAAATTTTTTCTAAATATTTTTTTAATATATTTTAAAATATTCAATTTAAAAAAAATAAAAAAATATATTTGTATTCGTCATAGTGAGCCCTGGGATTGGATATATTACATGACCCGTTAGAAACAATTATAATTTTTTATTTTCCATTTAATTCTATAATGTGCCCCCCAATATGAATATTAGGGGTTTCTTCTTATTTTTCCAGTAAAGTTCAGGTGAGAGGCTATATTTCCAGTTTTTCAAAATTTTTCAGCTTATGGTTTCGGAGATAAGGGGGGGAATGGCTAAAAATTTTTATGTTTTTGTTAATACCTTTTAATTAATTTATTTTATAAATATATGGAAAAAATATATTTGTTTTCTTCATCATGACCCCTTTTATTCGATATATAACATGCTGGGTTAGAAACAATTTTAATTTTATATTTTCCATTTAATTCTATAATTTGCCCCCCAAAAAAATGTTAGGGGTTTTTCCTTATTTTTCCAGTAAAGTTCAGGTGAGGGGCTATACCTACATTGTTTTTTAAAAATTTTCCAGCTTATGGTTTCGGAGATAGGTGGGGTGATGGGTAAATTTTTTTATATTTTTGTTAATATCTTTTAATTAATGTATTTTAAAAATATGAAAAAAAAATATTTGTTTTCGTTATAATGAGGCTTTTCATTTGATATATAACAGGATGTGTTAAAAACAATTTTAATTTTAATTTTCCATTTAATTCTATAATTTGCCCCCCAAAATAAATATTAGGGGTTTCTCCTTATTTTTCCAGTAAAGTTCAAGTGGGGGGGTATACCTCCATTTTTTTTAAATTTTCCAGCTTATGGTTTCGATGATGAGGGGGGGGAAGAGTAATTTTTTAATATTTTTGTTAATATCTTTTAATTAATTTATTTTAAAAATATGAAAAAAATATATTTGTTTTTGTCTTAATGAGCCCTTTCATTTGATATATAATATGATGGGTTAGAAACAATTTTAATTTTATATTTTCTATTTAATTCTATAATTGGCCCCCCAAAATTAAAAGTAGAGGTTTCCCCTTATTTTTCCATATATTTAGTTTCGGAGATAAGGGGGGGGATGGGTAAATTTTGGTATATTTTCGTAAATATCTTTTTAAATATAAATTTTTTAAAATGAAAAAAATATATTTGTGTTCCTCAGAATGAGACCTTTTATTTGATATATTACATGATGCGTTTGAAAAAAATTTTATTTTTAAATTTTTATTTAATTCTATAATTTGACCCCCAAAATTAATATTAATGGTTTCTCCTTAATTTTCCTGTAAAGTTCGGGCAACGCTCTATATTTCCTATTTTTTCAAGATTTTAGGCTCAGTAGTTTCGGAGATCAGGGGGGGAGACGGTCGATTTTTTTAGTTTTTCCCCCCAGATGTACCCCTAAAATCAAAATTTTTTCTTTTACGATATGTACTCCTGATCGGGTCACCGAACTATACATTAATACCAAATTTCAACCTCTTCCGTCCAGTAGTTTAGGAGAAAATAGCTGTGATGTGACAGAGGCAGAAATCCTGAGTGATATTATAAGGGTTTCCGTATATTGTACGAGTATATACGGAACCCTAAAAATATGGGCAACCCCTGCGCTGTTGTCAATTGTTTACTCGAGAGAATGAACGCACTCGCTTCCCTCATACGTTCAACTCGCTGTTGTGAACAATCGACAACTTATCGCACTAGTTGCACAATATACTATTATGGAATAATTGTAATAGTTTTGTTCAACAAATATTCAAAATAACACACGAAAACACATTATTCATACTGACTTTTCAGTAGTACTCAAAGAAATTACATTCCATGTTTTCTTACCACAGCGCCGTAGCTTGTGTGTTGAATTGAAGCGTTTGCTTTGTTGGAAATTATTATTTCTCCTAAAAGCAACAGTACTTAAACTTTCTCTTTAGATAACCTTTCTTCTTGCTAAAAAATTAAATTTTGAATCAATATTCCGCATATACTTTGTAAAACTTAGTTTCCAAAGTAATATTGCGCTTTCTTATTACTTTCGTATTAGCTTTGTCGACTCTCGGTGAACACAATATCGATCTGAGGTTTGAATTGATATTACCTTCAGACAGCTGGTCGTTCAGAATATCTCGTCTCTTGAGAGATTTATCTCTCGTATCATGGCATTTTTCATATGAGTGAGTTGATTTTGTGAAAGGAAACGAAATCTCCTTTGATTTTGAAATAAAATCTGTTTTGGGGTGTTTTCACAATTCGTATTTTTCAGGTAAATATGGAAGAGACGAATTTTCGATTTGTTTAATTTTTTGAGTGGGAATTCGACCAAAAGGGGTGACCTGTTTTCGCGCTTTTCAGGTGAGTTGTGCGCTGAAAAAAAAGATGAGCTATTAAATGCGAATGTTAACAAACCAAAAAAAGTCATATTTAGAAACGTAAATAAGCTCCAGTAGAATTTTTTTAAATTTTTCAATAGTTTATATCTTTGTTAATTAAGTAATTTTCGTAAATTAGAAACATTTTTTAAATTAAAAACTTTTTTTTTTCATTTTAGTCGATACACATATAGAACCACCATAAAAATTTCAAAAAGTGTTATTTTACTATCTTAAATCATGATGAAGTAGTTTTATATATATTCTATGAAAATATCAACAAAATCGTCAGCTGGTTTGATAATTGTTTCTAAAGAACACCGATCTA
The DNA here is from genome assembly GCA_034190945.1 of Octodonta nipae. Classification (NCBI taxonomy): domain Eukaryota; kingdom Metazoa; phylum Arthropoda; class Insecta; order Coleoptera; family Chrysomelidae; genus Octodonta; species Octodonta nipae. Next base: position 38,575,152 of record CM067220.1, read on the forward strand.
CTTGAGTCCACTGACTGTATGTAATCTCGTCTAATAAATTATCCATGCATAAGTTCTCTGAGATTGATAGTTTTCAATTTTTCCGAGCCGGGACAGTCATTGCATTCTCCAAAATAACACTTATTTATAGGTGGTTGGTTGACAAATGACCATGTCCATGCAATCTCGATGCGACAGGAATGGCTGATTTTCATTATTGAGTTTCAGTTTACCAAGCCTTGCTCCATGAAACATGAGTTTGAAATTTTCATGAATTTGACAAACACATACCACGTGAGTACCGGATGCACAGGCAAGAATACATTCAGGTGGTCTCAAACTTGCCAATTTTCAAAAACCTATTTTTTCAAATGGATGTTTTACTTTAAACATTTGATTAATTTCATTTAAGTTGCCTAAGATTAACCGTTTCTGTTTCTGAACCCGCTGACCATTTTCATGTACGGATTTGTACTCTTTTTTGCCTCTGCTGACATCTTGATTTCTATAGAAGTCTTGAATTTTTTCTTGGGTCGTTTTTAACAGAGAATGACCTTTATACTGCTCAGGAATGAGTAAGATGCAATCTTATTTCACTCATTGTTTTACTTTTTTAACCATATATGTTGTTGATCCAAAAATATTAAAAAAATTTTCTATTGACCTACTTAATGGCAAAATTTATACTTTCAAATCTTTTCTTCAACTGCACTATTATTTCTTTTCCGGTGGAAACTGTAAGATTTCAGATATATTAGAAGACATTTTGTCTTGTATCAGTAGCGAGATTTCAGTCGATGCTGGTGTTTCATCTTCATCTTGAACAAGTGTTATTATTGGCTCAGATGGATTATAAGCTAAATTCCCAGTAGGGTTTTCATCCTCACTGACATTAGGGCTCACAGTATGATCTGTTGTTTCCGATTTAATCACTTTTTCATTTATGAACTCAGCGCGGATTTTTTTCGAACATGAAATACATAACTTACGTCCAGGTGCAATTGAAGGAACAGTATCCTTAAATCGATTATACCATTCAAACGTGATAATTCTCAATGTTTTACGTGATTTAGTAACATGAATATTATAAGGATCAGCACATAGTTTTTCGTTTGAAATTTAATCTCTACGAAATCGTTTGTCAAGCTCAAAACAAATAAAATTAACCACTGTCACTTCGTGCATTTAATGTTATGCGATCTAGATCAGAAAAAGCATTACAATCAATAAAGTGTCCCTCACAGCATTCTTCACTTGTAAATATTCCGATCGAATATTTTATTGGTTTCCATGATTATTTTTCAATCTTATACGAAATTTAGAAGTTTTAATAAGGAAGAATTTTAATCACCAAAATACACAATATAAACTATTCTTTGTTTATTTAATATCAACAACAAACTTTGTGAACTCTAAAAGTACAGCTCCTAGAAAGATAATAGAGAGCTCTAGAAAGTTTCATAGTAATTATTTAGAAGAAAAAATTTAGTAGCAAATAACTGAATTTAAATGACATATTAACTATTTTTTCGTTGACTATTTTGTCTTAAAAATGGTGTGCGTTAAGTGAATTTATCACTGTTTTATTCAGTCAAGGTCAAAGAAAATTTGTTTTTCGAAAAATCAAAAAATTATATCTTTTGAACGAAAAATAACCCCCTCCCAAAAATTTTAGGATCTCTTGAGATTTTTTAGAGGTACTCCAGAAAAAATTTTGAGCGAAAAATTTAATGGCGGTTATCGATTCTTATAATTTTGAAAATTTCAAAATTTTGCAGTAAAGAGATTTTTTGAATTTTTTTTCTTTTGGTAGCTTTAAATGTCTACTTAAAAGCCTAGCTTACATCATTTGAGCAATTATAATAGTTTCCGAGACCTTTGAAGAATAAGTTAAACAAACATGAAAAATAGGTAATTTTTTAAATTGTTTTCCTTGTACAGAACTTCTTTATATAATAAATGAAAACTGCTACCCAAATTTTATCCAAATCAAAAAGGATCGATTCCAACCATTGATCGATTTGACGTGGAATGACCCGGTAGTAAACTTTTAAAATTTTTAAATTGTAAAAATACATCATTAATGAGGAGGAAATTTACTAAAAAAATCCTACTTCCGAAACTGTATCTCCATTATTAATAATTTGAATTTTAACTGAAAATAGCCTTGTTAATTTGTGCCCACGTCCTCGAAAGCGAGTACGTCGATAAACTTTTTTTAAGGTACTCCTAGAAAATTGAAAAATATAAAAAAATTGTGGTAAAATCTAAACTCTTTAAAGAATTGAGTCCCGGTGAATTTTATGTTTAAGTAAGTTTTTCAATAAATTAGGCGATTGTTAATTAACAAAATTTTCTGAAACTTTCTTTATCGTTCTTAACTAAAAAAAATGTTTGAAAAATTGCTATAAAATTAATTTGTGAGTCTTGGTTATTGAAAACTATCTAAATTAAATTTTAGTAAAGTATTGTTGTCCAGCGAGCTATGTGTGGAAAAGTGTTTTCAACACAAGACCATTTAAATAAAAATTGTATGGAAGTTAACAAACTTAAACTAAATTAAAAATGTCTATTGCATATGATCAGGCAGTTTCAAACATCTAATCTTTGGAGAGAAATTGTAACTTTTTTTTTTTAATATACTATAGGGCTTACAAAACATTTACAAGAGTGCCATCACCATTGGAGAGAAAATGTAAATATTTGAATAAGATACCTAATATTACTTGTTATACTCGCAACTGTTGAAATGAAAAACATCAATAGAAAAGGCAACTGTTATCATCTAAAAGTAAAATCCAGCATGTAACTATTAAGTTATTATTCATGCAATCGTTCTGGAAAATATTTCTGAGTATGCTCTAAAACATTACCCAAGGTGCAATTTGGATAAAGGCTTATTACGGCCATACCCAAGCATTGGACTGGCAAAAAAAGATAGACGGTGCCAACCAATAGGCGCCAAGCCGCCACTATATAACAGCGGGAGCGCTTCTGAAAATCTTAGTATTCGAGTAACTAGAATTATGCGATCCGACCTGAAGAGGGCAGATGTGACTCTGCCGAAACGTCGTAATTTTACCCTCGATCCCGGCAGGGATCAGTTATCAACTATGCGGATGAATTCCCGGAAACCACCTAAAACATTTAGTGCTCGCGAAAACTTAAATATATATATATATATATATATATATATATATATATATATATATATATATATATTTAGTATAATATAGATTAAAACTCTGTCTGAAATTATACATTTATTGGTAGCCCCATGTGATATTTATGTAATTGTGGATACTGCGACCAATATTGTGCATGAAATAAAGTAATTCTTATAGTACTAATGGCATTTTTTTTGTAAAACGATTTTTATAAAATTTTAGAAACTGGCGCAACCTACAAGAAATATTACGGACTATACTTAAGCTATGTAAAGAAGTTTTAATTTATATAATATTGTAAAAAGGTTGCTTAGTTATGCTGGTGACACAAATAGGAAAATTTGACTGGTCTTTTTATACTATTATCTGTTATTTTCCTTCTATAACAAGTTAGATGTTGTTTAAATTCTGAATATATGTTATTTTACTAATACTATTTTTATAATTATTACGGAATATTAACGAAAATATGAAAAGTTTTACTATTTACATATAAGTGTGACTTTCTGATGTAACATAAATCTTATAGAGTCTTCATTTTGAATTGCTGAGAATAAATTCCAAATATCCAACATTCCACTCTCAATTACTTTGAAAATCCAGATTCCAGGAAAATCCCCGTGAGAAATATTATCATAATTCCATTATTCAGAAACCAGCTGGGAAAAATCCCACCGTTAGAGGTTGGTTTGAAAAAGTAGTCTGGAAATAATAAATTTTGCCCCAGCAGTAGCGCAAAGAAGTGACATTAAGTGATCGTGAATTTATTGTCTGTATTTACTATGCAAATCTAAATCTTTATGAATAATTGCTATATTAAAATAATATAAGTGCCCTCCAATGATGTGGGAACGGAAAATGTATATGTATAATATTATTTGAACATTTATTGTTTTAGTTATCTCATCATGTCTGAACATTTAATAGTCTATCTGAGAAACATGATATAGACAGTGACTTAAAGAGTATTGCAGACATGTGTTGATATTAAAGAGGCGTCTATAGATTGAGTGTGTCATGATTTTGATTATTTTTTTACATTTTCTTTGCAACATTTTACCTGTACCAAGTGTTTGAATGTGTAGCTATAGCCAAATGTGGCTGAGTAATTTCGAGACATATGCCAACAGAACGCAATCTCACCCTAAGACCAAACTTTTATTTTTGCACGTGACGCACGTTTCAACAGCGAAGCTGTCATTATCACTGAGTAAACACAAACTGAGAATATTTACAATTAAGCCTTAATATATAAAACGTAAAAATTATCGGAAAACTTGTAGGGAAAACCCAACATTCTAATTCACTAATCCCTAAGTACTTGACCTTTCAACAAAATATGGTAATTTAGATATTAAATACTTAAGTTCTTAACATACAAATTTCTAGGGATACTTACGTGATAAATTATATAAGGGGCTATTTGAAATTAGACCTATGTCGGAATTCATAAGGTTATTATTTTTATATAACATTATGCTTTCGTACGAATCCATTACCTTACAATTATTGACTTATCTAACTAATGTTCTTTAAATCGCGTTCTGAGAGATTTACGTGTTTGACCATAATATTTAAGATCACAGTCATTACATTTGATCTCATATAATCCCAACTTCTCGAAAAACGTTAGGTTTATCTTTGGGATTGCCCAATAATTTTTGTAATGTTTTCATTGTTCTATACAGGGTGTTCCTAAATTGGAGGTACAAACGAAAAGGGGAGATTCCTTTAATAGTTTGAGGAAGAAAAAGTCCCATAAACATGTGTCCGCAAACGTTTCGTTTTCAAGATACAGAGTGTTAAAGTTTCAATTTTTTTCAAGTTTTTTTCTCATAGTATCTGCACTTCACAAGATATTCAAATGAAATTTGGCATAGATATTACAACTAAGAGTTTACACCTTGTGACATGCCAATTTCGATTGCATATCTACAGGGTGATATTTTTTCGGGAACACTGTCCACTGTTGTCCATCAGAATTCTTTTTGGTGAGCCAATGGTACTTTCAACAATCGTAAAGAAAAGCTTTGTTGTTATAGCAAACTTTATGTTCTCTTGTAGTTTTGTCGTATCTACTACAGATTTCGAGAAAAAAAATTTTAATTATTAAACTAGCAATGATTCTTAAAGATTCGATAAACTGGTATAATCATCAAAAAAAATGTATTACTGCCAGAAACGTACAACTCAAAACTTAATCATAATAAAAAAACTAAATAACAACAAAGGAACTAAACTACAGCAATTGTTGAAAATGACCTCCCCCAACCCTTATACAAGCTTCTGTTCTTCTTCTCATAGACGATCGAACTGTTTCAAACACTCCTGGAATATTCGTAATTGTATCAAACGCGCCTATTATACGATTTCTCAGCTCGTCTACGGTATTCACTGGCATTATGTACACTAGAGATTTCAGGTGGCCCCATAGAAAGAAATCTAAACTATTTAAATCTGGGGATCTGGCGGGCCATGGCTGATGTCCACCTCGTCCAATCCACCTGTTTACATAATTTTCGTTCAAATACTTCCTAGCCAAAAGTGAAAAATGAGCAGGAGCACCGTCGTGCATGAACCACATTTCGCGTCGCATCATAAGAGGTATATCATCCAATAACAAGGGCAAATCGTTCTCTAAAAAATGTCTGTATGATTGACCAGTAAGTCGCCCTGGCAAGCAGAAAGGACCAATCAAATAATCGCCAATAATACCACCCTACACATTTAATGAAAATTTCTCTTGAAAATAAGCTTCTGCAATTTCATGTGGATTCTCCTCAGCCCATATGTGTTCATTATAAAAATTTATGATTGAAGTCCTTGAGAAACAGGCTTCATCAGTGAATAGGATTTGGCAATCAAAATGAGGATTGTTCAATAGTCTGTTGAGGTACCACTGACAAAAATAATTCTTGGATGACAATCTCGAGGCAAGAGCGCCTGCACCCTCTGAATGTGATAAGGATAGACCAACGAATCCCGCAAGATCCGCCAAACAACTTGATGACTTGTATTTAAGGTAACACTAATTTTTCTTGTACTGGTTCCTGGATGTTCTTCTATTTCGTTCAGCACTGCCTCTTCGAGTCGTGGTGTTCTCACACTTCGTGGTCTACCTGCATTAATATTTTTCGCAGAAAAAGATCCAGTTTCTGAAATACGCCTGTGAATATTAGAGAATATCCGATGACCAGGCATCACTCTATTGGGATAGCGTTCCATGTAAAGACGCTTAGCTTCTCTTGAATTACCATTTGCAAGACCATACATGAAATGCATGTCAGCCATTTCGGAATTCGTAAAATTCGGCATGTTTTGAGATTAAAATGCAACCATCTTTAATTTTCAAAACACAGGAGTTTAATTTGATGTGTCAAAGCTAACAATAAATTTATTCATTCATTACAGCCTACTAGGTAGGTAACTAGATTTCTATGACAATTCGGAATTTTCTGAGGATTTCAAGAGAATCATTCAAAATTTTTTTCTCGAAACCGGTAGTAGATACGACAAAACTACAAGAAAACATAAAGTTTGGTATAATAACAAAGCTTTTCTTTGCAATTTTTGAAGGTACCAGTGGCTCACCAAAAAAAAGTTCTGAAGGACAACAGTGGACAGTGTTCCCGAAAAAATATCACCCTGTAGATTTGCAATCGAAATTGGCATGTCACAAGGTGTAAACTCTTAATTGTAATATCTATGCCAAATTTCATTTGATTATCTTGTGAAGTGCAGATACTATGAGAAAAAAAACTTTAACATTCTGTATCTTGAAAACGAAACGTTTGCAGACCCATGTATATGGCACTTTTTCTTCCTAAAACTATTCAAGGAATCTCCCCTTTTCGTTTGTACCTCCAATTTAGGTACACCCTGTATACTACCGTTATACCAATTTCCCCAAAAATTGTTTTAAAGCCCTTAGTATAATGATTATATAAGACTTGTTTCGAAAAGTTAACACTTTATTTACTCTTAGCCTAAATTTTTTGTTTCTAATTACCTTATCTTCAATATTTCCTGGGAAACCATTACTTGTACCTATTTCCCAAATTGTTTTCTTTTCTCTCTCAAACCTCTCTTTGGAAAGAGGGAACGTCATCAAACGGTGTACAAGGAAATTGATCTTCGCCATTTTGGGTTGTTGACAGTGAATAGAATTATTAGATAAATATCTAAATGTGCTGGTATCCTTCCTATATACGTCAAATTCTAAGCGGTTAATAGCATTTTTTATAACAAGTACATCTAAAAATGGGAGAACACCTCTATTTTCTAATTCATACGTAAATTTACCAGTAGGAAATTTATTACTCAGATATACGACAAAATCATTAATATTAAACTTATTCGTATCGAAAACAGCAATAAAACATTTAAAAAAATAAATAACCGACTTCTACCTATAACTAAAAAGCTAAAAATAATTTTAACAAAATTCAACTCTAGCAAATAAATAACACATTCAACGTTCTTAGGTACCTATCCAAGAAGTAAAATATGTAAACATTAAAAGGTGCTCATATGGTACAAATTAATTACCTACCAATCTAGTATATTTTGAAGCCGGTGCCAAGTAAATATAAACTCCTTCATTGTGTACTTATCTAGTAAATCATCAAACTTGACTGTTGCTTGGCACCGACTTCAAAAATAAACTAGATTGGTAGGTAATTAATTTGTAGAGAATGAGCACCTTTTAAAGTTTATATTTTTTACTTCCTGGGTAGGTACCTAACAACATTGAATGTGTTATTTATTTGCTAGAGTTGTATTTTGTTAAAATTATTTTTAGCTTTTTAGTTATAGGTAGAAGTCGGTTATATATTTTTTTAAATGTTTTATTTTCAACTTTTTAGTTTTTTTTTGGACTCAGGTAGTTTTCATTCAGTATTTTTTATTTTGTATGTATAACCCTAATCGACAGAACCAGGTAACATTGAAAGCCTCAGCAATACACAATGATACTTTCTCATTTAAATTGACAGGTAAATCTTTACGAACAAAATGTATTAGTACGCGTTGACTTAATAAGCCCAAAATGTATTTATGCCTTATGGACTAGGCCATGTAACCTTTTTTCCCATCCTGTACATACGACTGCCCACGGACAAGCATACATTTGTTAGCTGCCTTCTGTAAAGTATACGACGGAGTAGAATCCATCCTATATTTACGGAGTCAAATCCGTTCAATATATAACTCCTTGTGGGCTACCATATAAATTATTTCATTTTTAACATTTTATATTATCACCCTGTGTAACATTAATTCCTCTCCACACTTTATGCAACTTCTTATGGGCTATAAAACAAATAATTTTTTAATCACACTGTATAAATATAATTCAACTCCAGCATATATTTCAACCATCCTGTATATGATTTGCTTATGTCCACATCATAACAGTTTTTTAATCTCCCTATATAACTTTAATTTCACATTTTTTCCGACATTTTTATGCCACCAAACGTCCAGTCCACCCCATATTCCAAACCATCCTGTATATACGGCTGCCTACGGACCACTATCATTCTAGTCCGTCCTATATTTCAATCTTCATACCACTTTACTTTGTGATTTTGTTTGCTATAACTAAACACCCTGTCTATAAACCCACCAAATAGCAGTTTAAGGTTTGACTTGTGTTGTCACTGAATTTTCTTTTAGGCCGGGAGAATGTGACAACTAAAAGCACCGTCTTCGAAAAATGGAAAAAATTGCAAATACCTATTTAAGGTATTTGCCTGGTATACAAACAACACGAGCTTGGTACTCATTGATTTAAGGAGCCGAAAATACTACGCTTTACTACCTATATGCTTGAGATGTACATAGAAAATTTTCAAATTCGCAATTAAAACTTCCAGTGCCTAAAATTATCGCACTATTACGTTGGAATTAATATATTTATGAGGAAATGTCCGTTATGTCATTTCGATGAAATTTTTGATAAGAATTTTGGGATTTTCTGCAAAACTGCAAGTTGCACGGCACAGAAAAGTATATGAGATCACCTAAGGATCTTCCTTAATAGATTAAATCCATAAGGAGTTATCGAAAAATCGACTAAAATATTAGGGATATTGGTCGCATGTGTTCATTCACAAATTTTATCACTTTACCAATAGAATTCTTTTCCAAAATTTGAAGTTTCACCAATCCGAATATATACTCTATGAGACAAGACCATATTCATTCAAAACGGTGCACCACAGGAGAAGATATCAGGTAACATACATACAAAAAAAAGCTAAAAAATACGCGATGAATTGATAACCTCATCTTTTTTGGAAGTCGTCCACATTCATTCGCCATGCCCTCGGAAAATATTGGGAGTCCTTCTTTGCCTCAACTTCGATTCTGCCCATAAACAGATTAGCAAGGAACGGAGACAAGGGTTGACAAAATTGATTGTTAATTAATAAATTATTATTAATCGTAGAAGACTTATGGTCGCAGAGGTTGTCTAAACAAATTCATTACATTCAACTCAACCTATAAAATAGTATTTCATCCAATTAGAAGATGAGGGTATATTTTTTAATCCCGGATCTTAGACTATAACAAATTACATATATAATTTGCACAAAGCTGTATAGCACGCTGTCTTGCACCTGTTATCAATACTCTTGGCCAGAGAACGTCCAGCCTGTACTTATGTTTTTTTAATGAACAGGTATTAAAAAAGAAATAAATTCTCTTAGAGAAAAGTGGTGTATAGAACACAACGGGGATCAGTTCGAACCATTTTTCCGAAACGAAATGTACTATTTTGTTATGGTGAGTGATAGCATAGGTATTAACAAATTATTTTCAATCGTTTTGTTCACTTTTTTGTTTAATTTCCAAATAATATTACTTTTAAAAATGTACTTCACTTTTTCTATTCTTTCTGTCATGATTTCTGTTACACTAATAATATCCTTATTGCCAGTTTTGGTGTAGATCTTTGGGAGATGTTAAAATTAATAAATGTAGGTTGATTTTGATTTTAATATTCTGCATCTTTCTCAAAAACACTAATTTTACAATAAAAATTTTGTTATTTGCACTCAAAATGGCTTTTTTTTTCCTTTCGTGGGTGGAAACCCTTCACGGGTATGTTGCACTTGCCAGCCTCTTGCTCACTCAATAGGCGTGGAGGAGAAGGACTTTCCAGAGAAGATTGTTACCCAACCTTCGTTCCATGATATTGTTTTGTTTCGGAATCTGTCGCAATCCATCTGGACATGAACCGCTGTTTCATCTCTTCCACGTGCTTCAGATGGCGGATTCTCAGATAATACTTCCGTATTCTGGTCGAAACTAAGTAACAAAGTAATACGTCTTTTTAAACCTACTATTTCTTAAGATGAGATGAGAAGAATTAGATTTTTCTTCCCTGTCGATTTTTCCCACTCATGTTGCTACAGTTCTGACCTCGCGTCTTATTTTCTTTATCATTTTTGTTTCACGTAGATATTTTTGTGTTCTAAAGCCAGCAAATGTTTTACTGTTATTCCAGCTGGACGGAGATAGTGCGGTATCCTCAGAATTGCTTAGATGCTCGACACATATTTACAGTTCCCTGAAATTAGAAAAAACACAAGGTACGTATCAAAACAAGTTTCATAGCTGTAGTAAACGAAACTATCCGAGAGAAAAAAAGAATAGCAGTAATAAAATATTGTACAAAACGTAACACAAAAGTTATGTTATGAAATGGAGCACAGTAGATTCTCATGAAACCGGGAAATAATCAACGACGTAATTAAAAGAAAAACTCAGAAGAAGATCAAAAAAACTTCTAGAAATATATTTATACACACGGGCAAGAAATGTATGGAATTGTGAAAATTCAAGTCAACAGGAAGGGAGAAAACTAGCAAAAATACAACATTATTAAGAACTATTGCAAGAATTAAGAATATATAGGAATGGAAACCACGTTCTTCATGCAAAGAGAAAACGTAGCTGTGGAAATGAAAATGATCATAGAAAATAAAAGATTTCAAAATGGTAGATCCTGCGGGCCAGAATGATTATATAAATAAAACAATAAATAAAAAAATGCTTTATTGTCCCAAAGTCTCCCATTTGTAGGACAATTTAAAGATACAACATTGCTACTAACTTGATTCACGGTACATGTAAAAATATCACAATAATTGCATATTTTATTAAAATTATTGCACATAACATAAACTGGTGATTTCAACAAAATGTTTGTTCTGACTCTTCGTGGCCTTAGCGCTAGATGTTTTCTTGAGTGAAACGTAGGTACATTAAAATTAACGTGATTTAACAATTCCCAACAGTCTTCCATATTATTTACTAATTTAAACAAGAATATAACAGATACACAATTTCTCCTTAATTGCAAAGAAGCGAGATGAAAAAGTTCACATAACTCTTCATTAGGTAAATTCCTTTCTGGATATAATCTATCACTTTTCAATGCGGAAATATTAGTAAAGTCTCGGTAGTTTCACAATATAAATCCATAGGACTTTAATGCTTCACATGTTTTTACAGATATGTGCTCTACAAAAGTTAATATATCGTCAAAGATAACTTCCAAAACCTTGATAGTAGTATTTCGCTCCAACAGTGTACCTCGACTTGAATAAGGAAATGTAATGGCTGACGTTTCTGTAGTATTTATCACTTCTTTGCATTTTTTCGCATTTAGATGTAGATTATTTCTATTGCACCAGTTTTCTATATATACTAATTGACTCTGAATATTGTAACAATTATTTACACCTTCTATTGTAGAAAAGATCTTGAAGTCAACAGCAATGCACAACTTTTCTGTAGTTATTGTATTACACATATCGTAAATAAACAAGATAAGTAACGCAGGTGTTAAATTCGACCCTTGAGGAACTCCTGATTTACAGAACATATAATGAATGGGGCAATGAACAACAGTTTTCAACCGATATTTCAAAGGAGAAGAAATAACACACACTTGGAAAATAGCTTGTGTCATCAATACACAAGGAGCCGAAACAAGATATGCAACTACAGAGGCATTTCGGTTACAGTCATCAATTTTGATAGGAATAGAATTCGTAGATAAAGAAGACCATGGGTTTAAGAGTCGGCAGAACATGCAGGGATATCGTGCTCTGTCTGAAACATATAATTAAAAAAATAAAATAAAAGTAAATAAAACTTTTTAAAAACAAGCTTTTATTACTTGTTAACTAAAAGAATTAAAAAGTTGAAAAATAATTTTATTTTTAAATTTTTAGTATTTTTTATTTTTAGTTCGGAGCCCGTACCAGTGTTTCGTCCTTACGTAGCCCTTAGTACGCTCACAATATGTTGTTTTGAGCACTTAAAAGATGAATGTATTCTATATTTTAATAAATATACACATCAGTTAGTTATGTAAATACTGATTAGTTGTTTGTAACATTTCTCATTCTATCCATTTCATTTAATGCGTCAATATTACAAGGTTTCATCGAAGTCAACTTGGAGCAGTCAAGTTCTTCGATTTGAAAATCCGCTCAAGGCCGAACTAGGCTTGAAGCCACATAAGCTTGACCTACTGCAAATAATATTTGGAACCAAGATAAATAACAATATGATGTATAGTTTTATGCACAGTGATTTACCAAAGTCTACGCGAACCCATGATATATCGCTATCGTATAGTTGAGCACGTCTGTAATATGTCAGCAATGTGAACTATCGCTCCCGTTACAAGTCCATGAGCAACGTCAGCGTTTGACCTCAAAATAACTTTTGCACGTACAAAAATTTGTAGTTCCTTCGGAAGACCTGATTCGTTATTTTCCGCGTGTATTACATTATTAAATCAATCTGCTAATTCATTTTTGTCCATCAATTAATTGATCTTGGCTGTTAATTTGAACATCTGTGAATTTTTTTCATTATGTTTGAACAAGGGATTATTCGTCACCAACCATTATCGCCTCGAACACATTATCACGAGACAATGAAAACTCTTGATTAATATTTAAATTCTCCGTATGCTCAATAACAATAACTATTGCACAGTTATCTACAATTCTACTCAACATATGTGGCAGTATTTCAGTTACCTCGAAAAGATCTTGGAGAAAAAGTACTGCTTTGCCACGAAAATCCATATTGTCCAAATGAGCCGTTAAATTTTACAATTTTTGTAAATGGTGTTTGTTATTCCAGGAAGAAGGCGCTTTTCAGTTTGTGACAATCGTAATATAACATTAGGCAAAAGCTCATCTTTTCATGCAAATAGTACACACTTTATCGCAAAAGATATTTATCGCGTTATTAAAGTACTCAACGCTACCAAGTTGCATATGTCCCTGACTAATCTTTATCTGCCGTCCATTCTCTGCTCTTATAATGCGGTTCTCTGTCGTTTCTTGCTTGCCTGAGAATTCTGTTTCTATCGATTCTGACCAAGTGTCTTCTGATAATTAATTTTTTCTTCTCTCTTGTGTACGTATTCTAACGAGATCTATCCTGAGAACACGTTGTTCAGGTGATTCATTTTTCCTTTTCTCTTGTGTCTGTATTCTACCGATTTCTTGCTTATTAGTGCATTGCTCTAACGATACATTTTCTCTATGTTTAGCTAATGCTGAACATTTTTTTCGTAGCCATGTCACTTGTAGACATTGCTTTCATAAACAATCATCTCTTGCCCCTTCAATTTCACATTCTCTAAATATCTATTTCTTTGTATAATAGTTGCTTTTTGTTCATATCGTTCCCATGAGTAGGACAAAAAAGGTCCATCCTGTAGTGGTCCATTGTAGGGGGGTGAGGGCTTCAGTAAAACAGGGTTCGCCTTGGTATCCTAGGGGCAACGTTAGCGATATGACATCTTTATAGACCCTCATACCATTCAGCCCTCGGCACGTTCTTACCTTGACATTGAGCCAATCATCTAATCATCCATCTAATCGAAGACAGAATCCACCTGCATAACAAACGTCCACCAAACCACCACCACGGTCCGGGCCACCCATCAAAACGAATCAAACTGGACGCTGTTGTTCCACATCTCCAACATCAGACCCTGGTTACCATCTAGCACCAAAAACTAGTTAAGACGAATCAAATGAGCCCAAAAGGAGTTATATCGTTTAAATACAGAATTTCTATTGCCATTTTCCAGCTTCATCATAAGACTCTGGTTACCATCTAGCACCAAATAACTCGTCAAGACGAGTCAACTCGATGGGGATGTGTCATTAAATTACCTAGTTCCTAAATCCATATTCCAGCTCCATCATCAGATCAGCTCCATGTGATAATAATTTTGCATTGTCACCCGATTTACACATGCACGAAAAATTTCAGCTCAATCGGTACCCGGGAAGCTTTTAAGAATCTAGGAGCTGATATTTAATTTACAGATCTAACCAAGGTTTACCGTTTAATACTTTGAAGTAAATAGTAGAAAATCATTAAGAACACAAACTTTAAACAAACTCTGATAAAGGCATTAAAGAACCTATATCATCTAGCGACATTATAATAAAGAGAGGAAACAAATTTCGATTTGACCAGAAATAGAGAAAACGATCAATCTTTCAATTTCATTCTTTTAGTTTCTAAACTATAATTCAATAGTTTAGATTAAATCTTTGAAACGCTTGAAAATTTACATTATTTTCCTTAATTGTGGTATTATGTACCCAAAAAATCATAAAATAAACTAGGAGTCACAATACACGATATACTGCAGACCATAATGTATAATATTAACATGACTTTGTAATTTTCAACACCATAGAAATATTTCTTTTTTCCTGACCAGTTGGTCAAATTTAGTGACCCTTTGTTACCATAAGCCTCTAAATATTTGGTTCACAGATTTTTCAATTTAGGGTGCTAACTAGATGGAGCTCCAATTAGTACATTTCAGTTTTATATAACTTATTTTTCAGAATAACAACAGAAAATAATTTAACCAATTGTCGAACATTATACTGCTACTAACAATATAACACTCTAACGAAGTTGTTAACCGTGAAGAATTCATGTAATTCTCTCCTAAAATATCCGTTAATTGTAAAAAATAAGCCGCTTATGAAACGCTCAGTATTCCCACAAAATCTTTTCAAAGTTATCCACAGCCTTCGTGATCGCATTATGAAGTACAAGACAAGTAGCAAATTCAATATTAAGTCCAATATTGAGAGCAAACGAGGAAATATGGCTTGATAATTACTTAGGAACTTTATCTTATACAGAAATCTCTTATTTTATATCTTCTACGTACTGAATCCTCGCTCATAAAGTATGTTTTATTATTACACAAAGGAAAAAGTTTTAAGAAACCCGAGAACTTTGCCACTTTCTTATTGGTCTCCCATAGGAACACATTATAGCAGATTTGAAATTCAATGCCTAATTATAAATATCAATGCTATTGGGTACTTAACTATATATAATCTTGCCATGTTTTGTAAACGGCAGAAATAAATAAATTTTTTTGCGAATTGAAGATATTATTTTATTTAAAGTTTTAAACTGAAGTGTCACGAAACATTTTAAATGTACTGGTTATTGACATTTCTTTGGAAGCATTATGATGCCATCCACATTTTACTAGTAAAAATGAGGTGTTTCCTATATCTTTTTCAAAATGTATTTTAATGCTTTTTTCTTCTTCTTCCCCTGCGTCTCTAAAATAAAACATTTGTATTCCCGTCATTATATACATTTGGAAATGCAAATGAACCGAGAAAACTAAATTTTTTTATATGACCTGAGGGGGTGAGCTTTACTTAACATTGTCGACCAAGACTTCCAACGTGGGTTTTCCGCCATCTTGAAAAAAGTGGTAAAATTGGTTTTCTGGCAATTATTCGACTATCAGACGAGATCCGAAAATTTTGGTACTATGCTTTTTTGTATATATTTTTCACCTATCGCCATCGAGATATCGTTTGAAAAACTCAAAAATTTAGAACATGAAATTTGTTTTTGCTATTATCTTTTTTCTGGTGATAAATAAATATCGAAAAAACCGCCTATATGAAACTTCTAGAGCATATACAGACCTACAATTTCTTTTTTTTTATTTATTTATTTTTTGGCAAAAATTAAGATATATATATATATATATATATATATATATATATATATATATAATTTACTTAATGCTCATAAATCTGTCCTTCTGCACAAAAATTATCAATTTTGCCTCACGTAAAGACTATCAATTGCCTATTTAAATGTACTATAATGACCTTTAATGTCAGCTGGGTCCCAAGCCTTCAAATCTCTTAGCAGAGTTATTTAAGACAGTTTATTGTACTAAGCAGTGATCATTTACCCCAGTGGTATCTTTAACCTGTAAGTTTAACAGCTGAACTTGACGGTATTCCTCCATGTATCTTAAGCTTCATCGTGTCTCGCCAGATGTTAAACTCTACAGAGAAATATATACTCTCAATGTAATTCCGAAGTATTTAAAAATATCGTCACGAAATATTTGGCTTGTTAATTTGGTAGAACCAATCAACAGTTTATGTTTTGTAACAAAAGATCTACAAAATTAACTGTTAAACTTAAGACTGCAGGAATACACGGAATACGGAGTTAGTTTGCCAATTATCCTTCAAACAGAATACAGGTAGTCTAAGTTAACAATGTTCAGTCCCATGAAATAATTGTTAGCTCTGAAGTATCTCAATAGGCTTACACTAAATCTCTTTTATTTAAAGTTCATAGACGATAGATTTAACTGTGTTCAAAATGCTAATGATTTATGCTTTACAGACGACCTGAAATGTTATTTGGCTATCTCATCTCTAGAAGACTGCCTTACGCTACTGTCTGACTTAGATATACAAGATGCTTGGTATTCGACTAACTGTATGAAACTCAATCTATCAAAATGTGCTTTTTCCAAAATAGCAACCCAATCCTATATGATTATGAATTGTGCAGTACCACATTGTCTTCCGTTCCACAAATTAAAGACCTTGGTGTTTTAATCGATTCAAGTTTATCGTTTGTTTCACATATTATTCAAATGGTTTTAAAGGCTCTTAAATCACTGGGCCTTATAAAGAGAATTATCCAGGGGTATAAAAGTAGAAATTCTATTCGGTTGCTATCCTGATACCTAGTTAGATCTATGTGCATTCGTATATGCACCGTCTGTGTGATCTCCAAACTACACTTGCCACATCCATAAAATCGAACGAGTACAATAGATATTCATAAGATACATCTTATTTATAACTAATATCAACCCTCCAGATGAGATCTCTCACAAGTTTTTATACCTTCCAAACTTATTTTTGTTGGTATCCTCGATGGGAAAATCCAGTACTTGAACTTTTGTTTAAAATTTTCTGTAGATATCCCAGACTAATTATCTTCAATCTACTTAGCTTCCTGTGTAAGAAACAGGGACCAGGTTATATAATAATACTTTCTTCGTTTATTGAAAATAAACAATTAGTAGTAAATAAAGAAATATACCACGCAATTAATAAATACAAGATACAAAATTTGCTTTTCGTTGTAATCAACATTGTGATCCTTTGTCCTACGACCGAAGTTAAAACACCTTAACAAAAGGACAACTTTGCTACCTATGGTTACCAGTTGCCTTTACATTTATGAGCTTACCAAGTTCATATTATTAACATTTCCAAATAATATTTGAGCTTAAAGCATATATTTCTAGATGTAGCGTCCACTACACATTAATAACGGATCTTAATGCATATGCTTAAGATAGTAAGTCAGTCGCGGTTTAAAAAAATAATGATCTGATGAAAAATACGTTTACAAATAGATAACCTATGTGAAATGTAAGGTTTAGGTTTGACATGATCATGGCCAGAAAGTGGGCTAAGGAACTATACCCAAAAACAATGCGACCATATCATGGATGTGATAAAACTTTGTTTAGCCTAAATTTAGCTTTTCATCATTACTACTGTATGATGTGTTCCTTGGGCGATCTTTCACTTCCGTAAAATTCTGACTTTTCAAGAGTTAAAAAATAAGAATAAATGATAAAAAATTAGTTTATTCTAACAAGAAACATATCTTATATGTCACCGGAAAAGTTCGTTCTAGGTCAACCTTGTTACTAAGGCTGATTTATTTATTATATCTTACATCAGGATATTTGCTTATTCTACTTCCAAGTCAATTTCAAATATTGAAATAAAAGTTCCTAGTATTTAACCTTAATTTAAGAAGGAAAAAATAGAATGGTACAACTTTTGAGTTATAAATTTAATCTGCATACATTAAAAAATGAGGATTTACTAATAATATACAGGGTGCTAGTAAATTAAACTTATTTACAAATCAAACAAAAATCTCTTATACATCTCTAGTCTATAGGCCTTAATAACCAATAAAATTCCAATATGGAGTAAATTCTTGTCAAAGTGGCAACGTTGCGGTGAAATAAGTTCCAATTTAAGCATCAATAATTAAGAAATAATTTCGACCACCAGTTAACTTTTCCTGGATAATTGAATTTTTTGTGGGCGGTCATAATTATTCGGGTAAATAAAAATGTATAGAATATTATTTTGAAAATAATTAGGCTTTCAATAAATAAGAAATAGTTATATTCGGCGGTTTTTTTTTTGTATCAAACTAAGAGCCGGGAGAC
Source organism: Octodonta nipae (assembly GCA_034190945.1). Lineage (NCBI taxonomy): Eukaryota > Metazoa > Arthropoda > Insecta > Coleoptera > Chrysomelidae > Octodonta > Octodonta nipae. The sequence goes on from CM067220.1 coordinate 38,593,914, forward strand.
TCTAAAATAAATATTCGATATAGAAATAATTCGACAAAATACAGTGTTTGAAGACGCGAGATGTAAGACCGACATTTAGGATTTTCAAATTTAACGAAATGCATCAAATGCATTAAGAAGTGTTCGAGAGAACATTCAATTGTGGGAAGCGCAACTGATGAAGGTTCCCGACCAGAAACAATATATATATTATATTTATGTATAATGTATATTGTCTTGCGTACAAAGGAATGACACCTCGAAGAGAGTATAAAATACAGGGTGTTTTGTACAAGGTTCGCAAAACATGGAGGGTAGAATGGTGGGCTGCGTAGCCCATATAACACAAGATAGCTGATAGTTTTTGTTTTTTTTTTATTTTTTTTCTTAATTGTTAGATTTTTACATTAAAACTAATGTAACTTTTTTATTTATCAAAGTATCTTCACCTAATAAACTTAAATCGAATCTATGATGTGTGTTTGCTCTTGTGCATTCGATATTTGACACAAATAATTGGTTGAAAATATAATATGAGTTCACAAATGGCGAGGTTCTATAAAAAAGTGATTAAAATTTTATCACATTACAAAAAAAAATAAGAAGCACATTAGGAACTTCTAATGCTTATAGAAACTTCTACTTCAACCTAATAAAATCCAAGAAGCAGTTAAGAACAGGAATAAATGTTGCTTTTGAAATAATATATGATCAGATGCAACTAGAAACTACCACTGTAGGGGTAAGAAAAATGTGTCACGATTGCATCCGTTTGGGGTGGAAGCCGGTTTGAACAAAATTTATAACAAATTATTGCAATTTGATATTTGTTTTATTTTTTGTAGTTCTAACCTTGTAAGTTACAAACATAAATTTTATTATGATACTGATTACTTTCCAATAAGTGTGATATATCGTTGAAAAGGGGTTGAAGTAGAGAAGTTTTTGTAAGCATTCGAAGTTCTCGATGTGCTTCTAATTTTTTTTATGATGTGATAAAGTTTTTAACTTAATCACTATTTTATGAAACCTCGCCATTTGTGGACTTATATAATTTGTTCAATAAATTATTTGTGTCATATAACATCATAAATCCGATTTAAGTTTATTTGGTGAAGACCCTTTGAAAAATAAAAAAGTTAAAATAGTTAAATGCAAAAATCTGTAAATTAAGAAAGAAAAAAAAACCGTAAGCTATCCAGATGTTATGTTGGCTACATAATATAACACACGAGCCCACCTATCTGCCCTCCATGTTTGGCGAACCTTCTACAAAACACCCTGTATAGGAGAAATGAAACATAGAATGGAGTGACGTTGCATGGGTTTAAAATTTTTTTAAAAAAAGTTATATTGGATGGTTCATAAGCAGCTGCATTTATAAAATGTGATTGAAATAAGGCTAGACTATAATTAGTTATATGGGGAGGTTCAAAAAAGTTAAATTTGGTGGGCCATAAATAGTTGCATATACCAGGTGGTTGAAAAATGACTGGAGTGGAATTATATTTTTACAAGAAGGATAACAAAATGCTATAAACTAGTCAACAGAGATTTTTAGGTGACATAAAATTGAACAGCAAACCGCATATGCCATCATGTAAAGAATAGTTTGTAAGCCATAGCGGAAATAATTTTAACAGGGAAGAAGTAAATTATTGGAGTCCCAAAAACCACAAAAATATGGGTTATTTGCGTATAGAGTAAAAAGTAATGATCTATTCATAATGCAACCAATAGAAAAATTGAGAATCAGAAAATCTTCAAATTGAGTGTTTATAAATTTTGATCACAACATTTTTCACAAAGAAATGCTGAAAAAATCGATATGAATTCAGTGTTTTTAATAAATTCATAACTTAGTTGTAATATCAGCTGGAACGTTAATCATCCTCCTAATGATGCTTATAACGTTGAGATTAATATCGCTGAAGATCGATATTGTCGAATTCAGCACAGCAAACAAACACCATAGATTCGTTTTAAGTTTATTTGGTGAAGATACTGTGAAAAATAAAAAAGTCACAACAATAGTTTAAATATAAAAATCTGAGAATTAAGAAAAAAAATTAAATTAAAAAAAACAAAACCGTAAGCTATCTAGATGTTATATGGGCTACATGCAACATATTATAGTACATGAGCCCACCTATCTGCCGTCCATGTTTGGCGAACCTTCTACAAAACACCCTGTATATTCACCTCAGAAGAATATTTATTACTCATTAAACTAATAATGTTTATGATAGAGATAAAAATATTTAATCGTACTTACAGGATATGTCATTATGACAGATCTGAGTAAATTATGTAAATAAAGGAATAACTTATCACGTGTTTCCCTAATTTTAAAGGGTATCCCATAATTAACGAATTGTTAAATTTGCTGCCATTTGGTTAGTAAATTGTTGGCAACCCTGAAAACCCCAATTAGACAGCTAAGAGTTTATTGTTAATAAAAATGGAAGATAACTGGATACAACAATGTGGTTTCATTACTGAAAAATATTTCATAAATAATGAGTTTGGCCGCCACAATATAGGGTCGGAATAGTGTTTTCACTTCGTCAACTAAGAAGAGATTAATTGAAAAAGTTAGGAAGATTGCATGACTTTAAACACACTGGTCGTCAAAAAACAAGTGGTTCAAATGTTAATATAGAAGCAGTGATTGAGAGTGTTGGTGAAAATCCCGATATATCAATTCGAGGTCGTTAGCATGAAATGCAAATTTCAAGAACATCTCTACAGCGTATACTCACACAAGTATTGTAACTCCATTTCTTACAAAATTCCATAAGAACAACAACTGAAGCAAAGAGAATTCGTTGAATAGATTATTGAACATTAGAAGTGGATGCTGATTTTTCACAAAATCTTCCTTAGAGAACAAGTACATTTTACCTTGATAGCTCTGCTAACCGCCAAAATTGTCGTATTTGAGGTTTGTAGAATCCACATATTATTGTCAAAAAACAAATGCATCCACAACGTCTTACTCGGATTTTGGGCTGAACCTATCATCGGACCAGACTTTCTTGAGAATATGGCTGGTCAAGCAGTGACAGTTGCTTTTGCTGAAATTGGATGATATTGATGTGGTCAGTATATAGTTTCAACATGACAGTGCCATATGCTCGTTAAAAATCTAATTAGTGCATAAGACATTTCCTGGTCATGTATTCTCTCGTTTCGCTGATTAGAATAATAATAATTAGAAATGTAGGGTTATTTGAAATCAAAAGGCTACGTCAACAAGCTCATAAAAACCGGTGAATTACAGGAGGGAATTACACGCTGCCTAAACGAATTCCAACCCCATTTATGCAGAATTGCTAAGGAAAATTTCGACAAAAGGGTACCGGCAATGCCGTGCAGGCCATTTGCCCGACGTCTTATTCCATAAAAAAACCCTATCCCATGCACTTAATCATTTAAAATGAAAATGACAAATTAAAGATAATAAACTCTCTTCTAGTTAATTCAAATCTTGCGTTAATTTTGGAACACTTTCTATAGTCTACTATTATTTGACCCAAATATATGCTGTCGCACTGCTCGTGATTTTCGGATTTACAATTCAAAACCGATTTTATTGCTTTTTCAATAGATTTTATTAAATAATAAATTTAAAAAAAAACAATAACCGACTTCAAAATAAAATAAACTATAACTAAAAAGCACAAAATAATTTATGCTACAACAATTAAATACTTTTTATGATGTCTGTGCCGATCGAATGTGAAAATATTTTGGGAAGTACATCGATAAATTGCACTTCGCAACTTCGCTGTTCAAATTGACACCGACTTCATAAAAAGTATTTAATTGAATTCTCTCTTCGAGGTGTCATTCTCTTGAAAATCCTAGATGTCGGTCTTACATCTCGCGTCTTCAAGTATTTAATTGTTGTAGCATAAATTATTTCGTGCTTTTTAGTTATAGTTAATTTTATTTTTAAGTCGGTTTTTGTTTTTTTTTAATTTATTTATTTCACAATTTTTAGTGATGCAATGGCTTAATTGGATGTAGTCTTCAAATCTAATAACTTTTTCGATATTGTCTTTACTCAAACCGCAACTATTGATGGCCACCTACATAAAATTTTATTCATTATTTTTAAGAACTGCCTTCTGTAGCTAAAACTTCGATCTATATTTAAACTATCTTGTATATATTGCTGCCAATTAGTCAAGTATAAATACGCTAAATATCCTTTTTAGAGATATTTTGTAACCATTCTGGAAAATATAATTTGTTTCCACCTTATATGTCAGCTACCCCGTATATGCAATTTTTTCTAACAAGTTTTAATCATACTGTATAACTGTAATGTTAGTTTGTCCCATGTTTCAGATATTGCATATATGCAACAGCTCATGTTATATCATAAAAGTAATGTGAACACTTTAATATTTCACAACTTTATCCTCTATATCAACCACCTTGTATGTGCACCTACTTTTCGACCAACCAGTTTGACATTTTTGTACCACCCTGTATAAATGTAAATCCATTAATTTCTAAGAAATTTCATCAAAACTGCAACTGCTTATGGAGCATTCTATGTAACAATTTTTTAAGGTTAAACTACTTACCTCCGCTCCTCTCTATATTTCAAGTATCCTATCTGTGCAACTGATTATGAGTTACGTTATTTAACAGTTTTTCACCATATTTTTTAAAGCTCAATATAAAATATATTTTCTCTTCATTGAAACCATCCTTCATTTTTAAATTTATTTAACCTTGTTTGAATCACACTGTGCAACTATAACTTGACTTCGCCCCATATTTCAAGTACTCCATATACGCAACAGCTCATGCTCTACCCGATGTAAAAAAATTCTTCACTTTTTTTTTACCTACTCTGTATAATTATTATTCTACTCTACGCTATATTTCAACAATCTTGCATATGCAACTACTTATAGGCCAACATAACTTTTTTTCACCACTCTGTATACTTAGAATTCTAGTCCACCCTATATTCATCTATCCGGTATGTCGAACTGCTTGTGGATCATAACATGCCTTATTAATATTTCTTAAACTTTCCCGCATAGCTGTTATCATACACTGCTAACTATTTCAACCATCCTATAATATGTTACATGAAAACTTGTGAACTACTTTTTAAACATTTTTTTTCAACCCATTTCATTACTTTAACCACCCTGTACCCCTTTATCTCAACCACAGTGTATATATGCAGCTACTTACGGACCCCCTAATATACCTTTTTTCACGATTTCTTAAATACATGTAATTCAACCACGTTCTAATATATGGAATGCCCTTCACTTTAAATATTAGTTGAATTTTTTTATGCGAAACATGTTACATTGGCATGTTCCGAATTTTGAATGAAGCTAAGCTGATTCAAGTATCTAATGTTAAATGGTAGTAGTTTTTCCTCTATATCTGCCGTTTCTGTCAATTTATGGAGATAAAATGTATGCCACATTTTATAAGTCCAACTAGCAATCTTTGCAACAAAAAAAGATTCTGAAGAATATTTTTTTCTCTAAATAATATTCATAAGAACGTTTTCTGTTTGAGTTCAACTTATGAAGACACACTGTTATAGAAACCAAATGAGAATCTCCACCTTGAAGTTGATTAACGGACATTTATTGGGATTTATTTCCAATCAACTTTTAAATTACATTTAATAGAACTGAAGATACTATAATTTATAATCAAGTTAAAAACTTAACATGGAATGATTACTGTTTACGTTTTAGATCATGTAAATCTGTTTGTGAAGAATAACTTTTTCTCTTTAAATTTTTATTAATTATAAAAGAAATCGTTTGGTTTATGAATACACACACATATTAACTGACATTTATTTTTATTAATTCATCTTATTCACAATTTACCACAAGCTCCGAACAGTCAATACCAGCAACTCCATCAAAGTTTGTAATACTGGCGAATCCACCAAAACATATAATATAAGTAAATAAGTAAAAAGTTTTTCCCCATTCTCTAAGAAATTATACAAGCTATATTATTGAAAAAAATTCCTGACCACTTGGTTACATCCCGGAACTAATCCAATCTATTTTCAATGTGTCCCATGTTAAGAATAAAATTTTCCAAATTTTAATAAAACCTGCGCCTCCACCAAGACAGGGTATATGTGAATAAGTAAAAATAGTTTTCCCCATTTTCTAAGAAACGGGACAAGCTATGTTAACGAAAAAATATGGGACCACTTTGCTATCTCCCTAAACTGAGTAAACCGGTCGAAATTCCTAGTGCCGTTTCCGAGTAATCGTTGAACAAACATAAAAAAAATAAAAAAAGCAAAAAAAATATAGATACAGACAAGTTGAAAACCTCCTTCTGTTTGAAGTCGGTTAAAAATAAAATCACGAAGTCTTCATCAAATATCATGCCAATCACTTTTAATTACACATTAATGTCACCATAATGGTCTCGTTCAATGAAAGGAAATAGCCTAAAACAATCGTAGCGGAAAGCTGCCGTTAAAGTATAAAATGTAAACGAGTTTATATGCCATGTTGCAACATCTATTCGGAGAAACGTACACTAACTTCTAGCACAATATTTAGAGGTTAAATAATTTTTTGCTTGGTTAACTCAGTTATTAAAGTTGTACCAGCTATTGAATATTTTCATATTTAGCTTTGCAAGAATTTGGAAAAGGGAAATACTCTATTATTCAGTGTAATAAACGCTACGTATGTAATTTCTTTGCCAAACAATAATTTGTTTACTACAAATTTTGTAAACCTTTTTGATCTGGTTTTCCCTGTAGCCTTGATACTCTTTTTTTCTCTGTCTCGAACCGTTTACATTCTGCATAAATAATGTCTAAACTAACATTGACATCTGTTTTACCATGAGGAACGATTTTCAACATTACTGGCTAATCAGACATTAACAGTACGATATCAAGATCCGTGAGCCGCGCTAATCATAACTAAAATATGGTATTTTAAGCCCCAAATTCCAAAAATGTTTATTTACCTCATACTTTCACAGCAATAGATTGCTTTCAAACTTTCAATGTTCTTTGACTAGGAATTTGTTTAAAGTTGATGCATAATGATACTATAATAATACATCACACTTTGGCACAGAAGTTGTCACTAGTGAAGGGCAGAATCGAATGATAATAATAATCGATTATTACAACTCGTCTGTTTAATAATCGAATGATTGCTCGAATAACCCATCAATCGGATGGTACGTTTCTGATTCTAACGATTCTCGTTTGTTTTATTTGATTCCATAATTACTTGAGTAATTTTCATTATTGCATGACCGATTATATTTCATTCGAATGATCCCATTACTAGCTATCACTGCAAGGCACAATTTGACAAAAAAAAAGAAAATGCCCAAAAGCAAACTCTAAGCAAGAGAACAAAAATAATGAAAGATAATCATGCAACGTGTTTCTATTGTTGTTGCTTCGAGAATTGGTCAACCTACACACCACTTTGAATGACTCATTAATTAAAGGAGCAGCTCTTAACTGAAATCTGAAAACCTGTTAGTCTGCTAGAGTAATTACTGAGAATATTGTTCTAAAGAGTTTCCTTATTTAAAGATAGAGACGTACTAACTAATAGAGCCGATAACTCGCAATCATTGAAAACTGTTGAAACTCACCAATTCCTTTTAACTTATTTTTTTATTATTCACCAGAAACTTATTTATTTTAAGTCATTAAAGGCTATGCAAATGTGCAAATTCTTTTTTTTTGCGTGATTTTAACCAAAAAAGTTCCGTAGATTATCAAACATTTGAATACGAATAATTAAATTGTAAAAAATGTGGGAGTACAGTGATAACAGGGAAAGCTGTGGAATATCAACTTAGTCAAGCACCAAACGATAAGGATCGTATAACGACGAGAGGTTGTTCAAAAATAAGGGATTTACATAGTTATTTAACCGATCACATAAGTATCAACTCTGAGCGGTCGAAGGCTCATTTTAAATCATCATGCTAAAAATGCATAATTATTTCCTGAAACAAGAGTTCATTTCAAGTAGATGCAAATATCAGTTCCAAACATTTTTTTTTATTCCTGCAAATAATATTGGAAACAACATATCCCCATTATAAATACTATCTACCCTATTATTAAGAAAAGATCTAATGGATGCTACAACAAGCCATCAAGATGCTCACTAACTATTAATATCAGTAACAGCGAAAAAAGAGTAAATACACCATAATTTCATAAGTTGCATTTTTTTATTTTATTTTTAATATCAATTAAAATTATACAGTTTTGAACAAATTTAGTAAATACATCATAATTTTGTCATTTGGCAGTAGATTGTTTTTTGTCACCATAAAATTAAAGGTTCTTGGGATAAGTTTTTTTCGATCTTGGGCCAATTTAAGTGTTATGGTTTCGTCTTGCATTTTATCCATGTTATATATCTAACATGTGGCAAAATCATATTATGAAAAACATTTGGTGTAAAATATGTTTGTTTCTGCAAACCATTAATTTGGTGGATAAATACGCGCTTTATAACATTATTTAGATTAGAAGTTTTTGTAACATTTGAAGATTTTTTTAAGCAATATTTGTTGCACTACCTAACGAGGTGATTCCGTAGCTAAGGCAGTGAAGGGAAATTATTAAGAAATATCAGTTAATTAGATCTACAAAATGGATATAAACTGAAAAGCACTCTCCTTGTTTATAAATGAGATTTTTACCTACTTCTCATCTCATGGTTATTAAGTATAGTATTCAGAAATAACAATTTACTCATATCTGATAAACAATCAAGGCAAAATATGACGTAAGTAAAATATTTTTATAAAGAATATGCTCCTTTCGAGAGAATATATCAAAACTGGAACTCTATTTCAAATAACATTATTCAAACGAAATTGAGAACTTTCATATATTCCTATTCAAGGGCTGACAGGAAACAATAGCTCACAAACCCGTATGATTTTTGTTGAATTTTTCTGAAAAAAAATCCATTGGGGTAACAATAGAAGTACGTATTTTTTGTTCACAAATGCACATCTACTCATCATTTACAGTGGAAATTAGCCTCATTCTTTCACATTATTTCCGAAGTTGCCTTTTTTCTGCCCCACACACTAGGGTCTTGAATGTGTTTAATGCGTTTTCCTCGCCTGCTTATTTCCGCCTCGACAGTAAACGTGAGTATTATATGTTTGAAATCGATATACAAATACACTGGATTGGTTCCTTTGGAAACTTATTGAAGCACAACGTGGATTCACACAGTTTGTTTGCCTTGTCCGTATTTCAGTACGTTTAAGAACGCTGTACATTTGTTGGAAGCATATTTTAACAAAGGAATTTTTATTTGGTGCTTATTTTCGATGAATTTGAGTGTACTTAGCTTAACCTAAATTTGCAAGAGAGAATTTTTTGTTGAACTTTATGCTTAATCCAGTTAATTTGACTCAAAAATTCGACAAGAATCGTAAATTTACGCTGTGTATTAATATTCAATATTGTAGAAATCAGAACCGTGAGCAGAAAGGAAACCAGATAACTGCGCCTAGAAAATACAAGAGCCTACAGTGAGGTCCTAAATTAAGGAATAACTTCATTTTCAACGTAATTATTAATGTAAATGTATATTTCTAAAATAAGTAATTTTTTTAGCTGAATCTACTCTATTTGAATGAAATTATTCAACCCCCTAGGGATAATAACTATCTCTAAATTTTTTTTAAATGAAAACGGATAACCTGTAATTTTTTTGTTTTTGGCTTTACTTAAAAAATTATTAAAAAATGGTAAAGTGAATTTTTTGTTCACACTTACTCTTAAACAACAAGGAGTCATCAAATCTTTGCTGCTGCGTTTCATTTCCTCTGGACTATCATTAACTATTTTTAGGGTTGCGTATATACAATATACGGATACCCTCTGTCACATTTCTCCCTGATTCACATCACAGCAATTTTCTTCTAAACTACTGGACGGAAAAGACTGAAATTTGGTTCTAGTCTATACTTCGATGACCCGATCAGGAGTACATATCGTAAAAGAAGAAATGTTAATTTTAGGAGTACTTCTGGGGTGAAAAACTAAAAAATCGACTGATCCTCCCCTTATCTCAGAAACTGTAAAAAGTAAAATTTTAAAAAATTAGATATAGAGCCTCATCGGAATTTTACCAGAAAAATTAGGAGAAACCTCTACTATTATTCTTGGGGTGCAAATTACCGAATTAAATAGAAACTATAAAATTAAATTATTTCTAACACATCATATATCAAATGAAAGGGCTCATTATACCGAAAACAAATATGTTTTTTTCATATTTTTTAAATAAATTATTTTACAGATATTAACCATAATATATATGTTTTACCTATTCCCTCTAACTTATCTCAGAAAATTTAAAATTGGAGTCTGAATTTTACCGAAAAAATAAAGAGAAAATCCTGATATTAATTTTGGGGGGCAAATTACAGAATTAAATGAAAAATATAAAATTAAAATTGTTTCTAACGCATCACGTATTATATAAAATCAAATACAAACATTTTTTTTCCTTTTTTTTAAATAAATTATTTAAAATATATAAAAGAAAACATAAAAAAATAACAATTCCCCTTTATCAGCGAAACTATAAGACGCAGAGATTTAAAACAAATTAGGGATATAGCATCTCACCTGAACTTTACAGGAAAAATAAGAAGAAACGCCTAATATTAATTTTAGGGGGCAAATTGAAGCATTAAATGGAAAACATAAAATTAGAATTATTTCTAATGCCTCATGTAATATATCAAATCAGAACCCTCATTATGACGAATACAAATATTGTTTTTTCATATTTTTAAAACAAATATTTTAAAATATATTAACAAAAATACAAAAAAATACCCATTCCCCCTTTATTTCCCAAACTAATACCTAATATTAATTTTGGGGGCCAAATTATAGGATCAAAGGGAAAACGAAAAAAAATATTTTATTGCATCATGCAATACATCAAATTAAAGGGCTCATAATGAAGAATACGATTATGTGTTTTTCATACTTTTAAAATTAACAAAAAATATAAAAAATTATCATTTTGCACTCTATTTCCGAAATCATACTACCTAAAATTTTTAAAATAATTAGGGGTTTGGGGCTCATTTGAAATTTGTAAGAAAAATTAGTAGAAAAGCTCAATTTTAATTTTGGGCAAAAATTATAGAACTAAATGAAAAATAAAACTTAAATTTTCAAACACATCGTGTAATATATCAAATAAAAGGCTCATTTACAAATATGTCATATTCTTAAAGCATTTGTTTAAAAGATATTAATAAAAATATTAAACATCAACTTAATTCCAACTATAGAAACTACACTATCTAAAACCCTTAGTAGCTGAGTCCAACTCCCACTTGACCAAATTATTTTTAACACGAACCTGTACTTTTTTGTTACAATATCGATAAAGTATTGAAAGGCCAATATAAGCTATATCATTTGTTAAGGTTTATACAACATTTGGGCGAATAACATAAACATTGCTGTATAATAATTTAGTTCTGTTCGGCTTATGACTTAAATAGTCTACACTAACTTTTCGAAAATTTTCAATCCATTGAATGCAAGACAATATATTGTTTCTAGTCGAGAACCTTCATCAGTTGCGCTCCCCACAACTAATTGAATTCTTGAATAATTAATTATTTATGTATATAGTTCATATACCGAATTTAATATTTTATCCTGAAACTCCTGGATGTCGGCATTCATTTTGCGATAAAATATGAAATAGTCTTATAACATATTTTTTCCAGAAAACCTATAAACTTTTTGATTTGTTTTTGGTGCGTGCTAAAGCAAGGTAATTGGAACAATTAAAAAACAAAAAAAAGTTTTTGTTTTTTTTTTGTAAATTAAATTAAAATGGGTGAAATCAGTTTCTGGTTGATGACTTTTAAAATGTATGTTATAGTAAAAACGTATGCTTATGAAAGTTGAAGGTAGGTAAATGTAAGGTCTATTGAATGACAGCGTCAATGTTCTAAAATATTGTTTTGTTGCTGTGCAAATTACTAACAAAAAATTACCATTGAACCCGGGTGACCGTTTTTGTGTTGTGAAATTCTGCAAGTCTGATCCCTAAGTATTTTTTAATTTTAAAAAGTATTTTTTAGGCCTGTGCAATACCAAACTTAATTATCCAGAAAATACAAATCATACATGAGCTATTCAAAAACAAGCTGTCACCAGACTCTTCCCCGCAGTAAAATCAATTATGCAACACTATACGTATGGTTGTGGTTAATTGAATTGTTGGTGAAATACTGAATACTTTATCACGAAATTTTTTACATTAATTCTGCCACTTATTTAAAAAATATATTATGCTCTTACTGCTTTCCTATAGAAGTAACTAATCAATAGGGAAATAAAGGTCCAAACCCACAATCTTTGAATAATTTATTATCGACGACTAGTTTCGGGGTCAATTTTATTATTATGTTTTTTAACAACTTATGTCGATTTGTTTTAATGTATTTGTGACAATAATTTACTTTGTCTTGTATGTAAGTATTCGTACTATGTTTGCTGTATGTTTGTTCTATTTGAATTATATTTGTAGCTTTGGACTTGGTAATGAGGTGTAACTTATAGACCCCGAAACTAGTCGTCGATAATAAATTATTCAAAGATTGTGGGTTTGGACCATTATTTCCCTAGTACGATAATGTATATGGACCAACACATGCCAATTTTCCAGACTAGTAATGAATTATTGCAAAAATTATGCTTTTTGCAATTGTGAAAACAACAAAAGGAACCTAGAATTTTTGTATTCACATGTTTCCATTATAACCTATAGGTTAGAGGATAACAAGGAATAATCTTGATTTTCAATATTTTCCAATTGCTGCTGAAATTACAAAAGACAAGCAGTTTATTAGGTTTTTATTTACATAACCATTACCTGCCTATAGTGGTCTATTTCCGTTGGTTTATTAAGTTATTGCTTACCTTTATATAGTTTAATGTTATTTAATAAATTACTTTGTGTTACTGACTGGATCCGCCACTGTCAAGACATCGGAGTACTAATAAGAGTCGGTAGTTTAAGCCAAAATTCGCAAGCAATATTATTTTCATTTTACGGTACTGCAACAAGAATCCAAGATATACAAAGTTTAATGAATTTTATGAACTTTCTATATATATATATATATATATATATATATATATATATATATTTTACCTATCGCTATCGAATTGTCGTTGTTAATACGATACCTTCTGCAAAATATTGCTACAAATTATTTAAATTGCAATTCTGCTGGATTTACTTAACCGACAATATTGGTCTTCAGCGTTATTAATCTCAACGTTACAAGCATCATTAGGAGGCTGATTAACGTTCCAACTGTTATTACAACCAAGTTATGAATTTAATAAAAACACTGACTTTATATCGATTTTTCCAGCTTTCCTTTATGAAAAATGTTGCGATCAAAATTTATAAACACTCAATTTGAAGATTTTCCAATTCTCTACAATTTTTCTATTGGTTGCATTATGAACATATCATCAATTTGTACACTATAAGCAAAAAACGCAAATAACCCATATTTTAGGAGTTTTTGGGACTCAAATAATTTACTTCTTCGAGTTTGCTGTTAAAATTATATCCGCTATGGCTTACAAACTATTATTTACGTGATGGCATATGCGGTTTGCTGTTGAATTTTATGTCACCTAAAAATCTCTATTGACTGGTTTATAACATTTTGTTATCCTTCCTGTAAAAATATAATTCCACTCCAGACATTTTTTCAGCCACCTGGTATATGCAATTATGTATGACCCACCAAATATAACTTTTTTGAACCACCCCATATAACTAATTATAGTCTACCCTTATTTCAACCACATTGTATATATGCAGCTGCTTATGAGCTATCCAATATAACTTTTCTTAAAGATTTTTTAAACCCATGTACTGTCACTCCATTCTATGTTTCAATTCTACTATACATGGTGTTTTGTAGTAGGTTCGCCAAACATGGAGGGCAAATAGGTGAACTCGTGTGCTATATTATGTAACTCATATAACATCTAGATAGCTTACGGTTTTTTTTTTTTTAATTTAATTTTCTTAATTCTCAGGTTATTACATTTAAACTATTGTAACTTTTTTATTTTTCAGAGGCTCTTCACCAATTGAACTTAAATCGAATCTATTCCATAAAAAGTGATCACTTTACAAAAAAAAAAAATCAGAAGCACATCGAGAACTCCGAATGCTTACAAAAACTTCTCTCTACTTCAACCCCTTTCCAAAGATATATCACAATTATGGGAAAGTAATCAGTATCATAATAATATTTAAGATTGTAACTTACAATGTTAGAACTACAAAAAATAAAACATACACCAAATTGCAATAATTTGTTATAAATTTGTTCAAACCGACTTCTACCGCTACGGATGCAATCGCCACACCTTTTTCTGACTCCTACAGTGGTCGTCTCTCAACCCGCATTTTTTGGAACGCAACATTTATTCTTTCTCTTAACTGCTCCATGGTTTCTATTTCTGTCTCGTAAATAACTTGTGTTTTCAATGACTGATTTATCGATCTTATTAGATCAAAATCCTATTGGGAGACAGACCAAAAATATTCCAAAAAGATGCCTGTCCAGCACATTATAGGCGAACTGTCAGAGAGCTCCTGGACAATTCATTCCCAAACACGAGGATTGAGAAAACTGGCCCTATTCTCTGGCCTCCAAGGTCGCCAGACCTGACGCACTTTAATTTTTTGGTATGAGGACGGGCCAAGCAACTTGTTTATGAGAGAGAAATAAAACACAAGGAACAGGTAAAAGCAAGAATAAATGTTGCTTTTGAAATAATATGGGATGAGATTCTACTAGAGACTACCACTCTAGAAGTCAAAAAGTGGTGTCGCGATTGCATCCGTGGCGGTAGAAGCCGATTTGAGCAAAATTTATAACAAATTATTGCAATTTGATATGTTTTATTTTTTTATTTCTAACCTTTTTAATTACAATCTCAAATTTTATTATGTTACTTATTACTTTCCAATAAATGTGGTATATCGTTGGAAAGGGATTGAAACAAAGAAGTTTTTGTAAGCATTCAAAGTTCTCAATGTGCTTCTTATTTTTTTGTGTAATGTGATAAAGTGTTTAACATAATCACTTTTTTATGGAACCTCGCCATTTGTGTATTTTTTTCAACCAATTATTTGTGTCGCATATCGAATGCAGGAGAGCAAACAAACATCATAGATTCGATTTAAGTTTATTTGGTAAAGATACTGTGAAAAATAAATAAGTTACAATAGTTTAAAGGTAAAAATCTGAGAATTAAGAAAAAAAAATTAAAAAAAACAAAAACCGTAAGCAATCTAGATGTTATATGGGCTAGCTGAGCCCACCTATTTCCCTGCATGTTTGAAACGTTCTACCAAACCCCCTGTACATGAAACACCCATTAAAATTACACTTGAGAAATCAGTTAATTTTTTTAAAATCGAATTGCATAGTTCGAATTTTGACTAAAATATAACTAATCAAAGTATCTAATTGGTGCGGGCGGTGGAACCAATAATTGTGTCTAACCCAACATCGTTTTTTTTTTCTATATCTACCGTTTCCGTCAATGTAGCGATATAAAATATATACCAGATTTAAGATTAAGCAAAATAAGTATACAAGATGCATAATACATTAGTTCAAATTCAATGAGAATTAATAGAAAAAACTTATCCCAAATTTAAATAACATTCAAGTGAGACATAATAACGTATACGGAAATTAATGTTTTATTAAAATTGATAAACAGGGCTGGCAATAATAACTAAAAATATAGTCTATCTATGTTAATAACAATGCTTTGATTTTTTCCAGGTAAGCTGAAATGTTCCCACAATACTGTAAAAGTAAGACACAAAATTGATTAAATATTTATTTGTGGCATTAAAAGTTCTATCTCAGTTTCATATTGATATAAATACACCGTATTTTGATAATACTAAACTCTCCTACTTAACAGAATAATTCGTCAGCAAACAATTTCTCTGTACAATTTTCTCTTGGATAACGACTGGAATATGTTCTCATAGAATGAACTACCTAGCCTAAAAATATAATGCAAGAAAGAGCTACAATGGTGGTTATGATTCTGAGGGGAAAAGTACAAGATAATAGAATTTGCATTTGCATCATTATATAGTAAAATATGTTTTATGGTATTTTCGATAATTGTAAAGATGAAGCTTCAGCTCTGTTCATATTGTTACGAAATTTACCAAAGCCGACCCTGTTTCATTTCAGTACGACAACAATCGCTTTGAGATAAAAAATGGTTCTCGAAATGTCTCGGCAGCTGTAGGAGTGATGATTGATTTTGCGAGCATTTTCTATGCTGGTTTTATAAAGGAAGCAGCCCACGATCGCGAGTTAGTGATACAGAGACGACTAGCGTATACTGTTATGTTATTGTGAATCAGCTGTTCTGTATAATTTGATGTAAATAAAGTTCTAGAAAAGTGAAAGTGAATATTAGTTTTATAATTTTAAATTGAACCCACGGACTTTACAACAAATTTGGCCATCAGAAGTAAAGGATTAAGTGCAGTTAAAATCGTAACATGGAAAAAGTGGACGAAACTACCAAAAAAATAGTCAAGCATGTTACGGAGGGACTAGACGAAAAAATAGCCCAAATTCTAGAAAAACCTGACAAGAATGAAAAACAACATCAAGAAGAAATTCAACAAAGGTTAGTAAAATCTTTTGATGAAAAACGTAAAATAGAATTAGAAAATTTTGTCACTACGATGAAAAGCGAACAACAAAATCATGTTTCTACAATGAAAAGCAAACAACAAAATCTTGTCACTGACATGGAAGAAAAACAACAAAATTTAATGGAAGGATTATTCTCGAAATTTGCAGAAAAACAAGGCCAAACTAAAGAAAAAAGGCAACTACAATTTGAGCTATTAATGAAAATATCCCAAGTTAATGAAACGGTTAATGAAAGAATGCAAATAGTTGAGTCAAATATAAAAAAGATAAATGATGACATTAAGACCATACAAAATACCGTGGATACTCTTGAAACGAAAGTAGATTATCTCGATTCCATTCAAAGCCAGGTAAAACTTGAAATCAGTTCAATTCAAGACACAGTTAAAGATCAAATCAGTTCCATCAAGCAAACAGTACACAGTGAAGTACAAGATAAAATCAGTGCCATCCGAAATAAACTAGAAACAGAAATAAAAAAAATGCAACAGGACTTACAGCGAGGAAAATACCAGAACACCGTGAGTACCAAAGGTTCCGTTAGTAAACCACCCACATTTGATAGCAGTTCATATTGGCCCATGTATAAACGGCAATTTGAAGCAGTGGCTACAGCTAATGGATGGGATAACCAAGAAAAATCCACTTCTTTGGTAATTCCATTAAGAGGTCCGGCCCTAGAACTCCTCCAAAGCATTCCAGTCGATGAACAGGGCAATTTCTACAAGATCTTCACCATCCTGGACAAACGATACGACAGTCAATCCTAGGCCAGGTATACCAAGCCCAACTGATTGGAAAAACTTAAGAATCCGGTGAAAGCCTTAATGAATTCGAAGCAGAGATTAGACGGTTAGTTCACTTGTCCTATCCAGACCTGCCAGAGGAAACGAAGGACCAGTTGGTCACACAGAGTTTCATAAACGGCATCAGAGATATGGAAGTTCAAAGAAATTTAAGACTGAGTGGCGTCAAGAAGAGTAATGAAGCTCTACTTCGTGCTTTGGAAGTAGAGGGCGTCATGAACATGTCCAAGCCAAGGGTCCGAGCAGTTTCCTTCAACCAGGAAGAGTCAGAATCACCATTTCAAGCGCTGCTGGCTGGTCTGAACAAAATATTAGAACGGTCACAAACTGGCACCAGAGGGGCATGTTACCGCAGCGGACGGACAGGACATTTCCAACGTGACTGCCGAGTAAGGCTACCGGAACGATCACCAACCAGGGGTAGCCAACCAAACGACCTTACGAACCAGGGAAATACCAACCAGTCAGCATAAGGTGGCGAATGCTGACTCACCCTCCACCAGCCACCAGGACAGTATCCATCCGGGGATTTTGCCGAGATAGCGGCAGCATAGTCATCAGAGGCACCATCAATGGGCGAGCAGTTACCATCACCATCGATACCGGGCCGCTGTGTCCATTGCCAAGTCCAAAGTTCTGAGAGCATCAGAAATTCGGCCAGTTACCAAAAACATTCAGCTCAGAACAGTCACCGGTCACCGGCGAGTCCGTGTCAGTACAGGGTGTGGCAAATGTCGTGCTACAGATAGGAGACAACATGGATTTTATACTGGGTATGGACCTAATTAGACGGCATGGATTTATGTTCGACCGGAGATATGATGTTCTTCAGTTCCTAAATGAGGAATTTGTATTGACTAGGGTCGTCAACAGTTCAGTCACCTCCATAAAAATTGTGGCAAAGTCTTCAGCTAGAATTCCCGGTCGAACGGAACAGATTATTCATGGGCAGCTAGACAGCAATCCTGGGAGCTGCATTGGAATGGTGGAGACCATACACTCAGCTCATGACTACTTAGTTGGACGGGCTATAGGTAAAACCGGACAAGATATACCAATCAGAGTCCTGAATTTGTCCAACAACGACATCAGAATTGTCAATAGCCAAGGGATAGCTTGTTTCGAGCCAGTAGAGACCATCATCAATTGCGCAGAAGAGTGCCAGACTTCAGTGAAGGAGACAGGGCCCAGTAAAGAGTTCCTACAACAGTTTGCTGACCATTTGACACACCTGACACCAGAGAAGCAGAAGAAAGCCAAGCAATTTATCACAAAGCACTGGCAAATTTGCAACAGTCAAGATGGAACCACCGGCCGCAACAACATCATCCAGTACCGAATAAATACCGGAAAGGCTCAACCCATAAGAATACCACCTAGACGACTACCATTGGGGCAACAACAGGCAGTCGAGGAAAACATCGAGTCCATGTTACAAAATGGAGTTATTGAGCCATCTATCAGCCTAAGGTCTGCTTCCGTCGTGCTAGTTAAAAAGAATGATGGAACCACACGATTTTGCTTGGATTACAGAAAGCTGAATGACGTCACGAAGAAAGCTATGCATTACCCCGAATCGATAACACTCTGACCACACTAGCAGGCTCCCGTTGGTTCTACACACTAGACCTAAAGAGTGGATAATGGCAGAGAGAAGTCAGCGTACTCCACCAGTAAAGGGCTGTTTCAGTTCACGGTCATGCCCTTTGGGTTATGTAATGCACCCGCTACATTTGAGAGGCTAATGGAGTATGTACTGAGCGGATTAACATGGAGGACGTGCTTAGTATACCTCGACGACATTCTAGTCATGGGTCACACATTCGTCGACCATCAGAAGAACCTGGGCGATGTATTCTCCAGAATTAATAATGCCAACCTGAGACTCAACCCGAAGAAGTGCTCCTTGTTCCAAAAAGAAGTAAAGTTTTTGAACCACGTCGTGTCCGAGTCAGGAATCCGCACCAACGAAGACAGTAAAGAAGCCATTCGTGATTGGCCAGTCCCAAGAGACAAGCATGAAGTCCGAAGCTTCTTTGGCCTCTGTTCATACTACCGGCGTTTTGTTAAGGGATTTGCCACCATCGCCCCTCTCTACATCGGCAGACCACAAAGAAAGATACCTTCCATTGGAATCAGGATTGCGAAACATCATTCAGGCGACTGAAGGCAGCACTATGTTCTAGACCAATCCTAGCCTTTCCTACACAGTCCGGCAAGTTCATCTTAGACACCGACGCCAGCAACACAGGTTTGGGGGCCGTCCTATCCCAGGTGCAAAATGCCGAAGGGTGATCGAATACTACAGCCGTGGATTCTCGAAATCGGAAAGAAATTATTGCGTCACCAGAAAAGAACTTCTGGCAATAATAAGGGCTGTAGACCATTTCCACAAATATCTTTATGGTCGTCATTTCTTAATCCGGACAGATCATGCCGCCCTAAAATGGCTGCTGGACATGAAGACACCGGAAGGACAACTGGCCAAGTGGATGGAGAAATTACAGCAATACGATTTCAAGGTGGAACACCGTGCCGACCGTTTGCACAATAAATCCGATGCCCTATCCACAAGATCCTGTAGAGCAGATTGCGGACATTGTCTGAAGAGGGAACAGCGAGAGGGTATCTCCATCAGGCAGATCCAAGTGCAGGCCAATGAAGACTGGTCCTGGATGCACTGTTTCGTTGTGGACAAGGGAACAATGGCTGATCCAGACATCGAACCAATCTTGTCACTCAAAACGAGAGGGGCACCCAGGCTACGATGGGACGAGGTAGCTAGACACTCCGGCGTGCTGAAATCGTTATGGGCTCAATGGGACTCTCCAAGAGTAGACAATGGAATGCTCAAGCGAGTTTGGGAAAGCGCTGATGGACGAGAAACCAAGTCCCAACTGGTAGATCCGAAGAAAAAGGTACCAGCCATCCTGACCGAAGTACATGATGGAATTACCGGAGGCCACCTGGGCATGAAGAAAACCCTAGACAAAGTTTGCCAGCGGTACTACTGGGTGAATTACTTCGAAGACGTCAGAGCTTGTTGCTGCAAATGTGCCATCTGTGCAGCCAGTAAGGGCCCGAAAACCCGGACCAAGGCAGAATGCAGCAGTACAATCTGGGCGTCCCATTTGAGAGAATTACCATCGATGTCGCCGGTCCGTTTCCCGAATCTGAGAAGGGGAAATACATTCTGGTCGCAATGGATTACTTCAGCAAATGGCCTGAGGCATATGAGATACCCAACCAAGAGGCAACCACGGTAGCGACGGTGCTAGTAGAACAACTATTCAGCAGGTTTGGCGTCCCGATGGAATTACATTCAGACCAGGTACGTAACTTCGAATCGAATGTATTCCAGAAGGTCTGCACGATGTTGGGGATCAGGAAAACGAGAACAACATCATTACACCCACAGTCAGACGGAATGGTGGAAGATTCAACAGAACCTTGGAACAACCTCTATCCAAGGTCGTCAGCAATAACCAACGTAATTGGGATGAGCATATTCCCCTATTCCTGTTGGCATATCGCTCTACCGTACATAATAGTACAGTCCTGACCCCAGCCAGGGTCCTATTCG
This sequence comes from Octodonta nipae, assembly GCA_034190945.1. Classification (NCBI taxonomy): domain Eukaryota; kingdom Metazoa; phylum Arthropoda; class Insecta; order Coleoptera; family Chrysomelidae; genus Octodonta; species Octodonta nipae. Next base: position 38,615,097 of record CM067220.1, read on the forward strand.
GAAAGGCGCTGCGATTTGGCATTTGGCTCCCCCAAAGAACCTCCACAAGACATCGACGATTATGCCGACCAGCTCCGATATAACATGCTGGCAATACACACATTAGCTCGAACGCTGATGTTGGCCACCAGTGACCGGATGAAGACGCGATACGACCTCAAGGCCAATTCAGTCGGGTTCCAGGAGAGGGACAAAATCTGGCTATACAACCCCCAACGGAGCAATGGTAAATCCCCAAAGCTTACACCCGCCTGGCATGGTCCATACGAGGTGGTCAAAAGGCTTAATGACGTCGGTCCCGGATCCGTCGAAACCCCAAGGCTAAATTGAAGGTGGCTCATTTAGATCGACTCGCTCTATACCATGGAGAGGATGTTTCTGATCGGGACGATCATAATTAGAGGGGAGCAGTATTAGGAAATTTACCAAAGCCGACCCTGTTTCATCTCAGTACGACAACGATCGCTTTGAGATAAAAAATGATTCTGGAAATGACTCGGCAGCTGTAGGAGTGATGATTGATTTTGCGAGAATTTTCTATGCTGGTTTCATAAAGGAAGCATCCCACGATCGCTAGTTAGTGATACAGAGACGACTAGCGTATACTGTAATGTTATTGTGAATCAGCTGTTCTGTATAATTTGATGTAAATAAAGTTCTATAAAAGTGGAAGTGAATATTAATTTTATAATTTTAAATTGAACCCACGGACTTTACAAAAATATATTGTTCTTAATCCCTTGAATATTACAAAATTTTGTTATAGTATTTGTACTTTAATGACTTATTACGACCCTGCTTCAAGTAACAACCCCGCTCGAATTGTTAAATTATCTTAAAACTTTAAAGTTAGTATTGCACAAAATACTCATTTGAAATATTGCTTTTGAATTAGAAAAGTTTGTAATATTTACACGATTTATTTACAGCTGCCATTCGATGGAAGAATTGTTATATTGGTATATAGGCAAACAGTCATTCGAGAACAAACGTCCCACTACTTTCGCAGATACCCCTACCACTGTAAAATATTGAATAACCTTTTGGAAAAATAAGTAATAGCTTACAGATAATTTCATTATTCAACATCAGTTTTACGAAACCTGAAATGATTTTGAACTAACCAATAGCTTTTCATTAATATTTAATTACATTTGTCTATATCTGCAGAATTTCAAAAATCAATTCCTTCAAAACAACTGAACGGATCTGAGAGATTTATATTTTACTTTAAAAAAATATTCAAATAGTGCCCAAAGCGTAGCTGAAATAATTTTTTTTCGATAAGATGATTGAAACATTCTTCTAGCCTACTGCGAACTGCAAAGTTTCATGAAAAAAACGACAGATAGTGTGAACTTTGAATATCTAAGTAATATTGACCTTTAAGGTATCCGACTGCATATAAAAAATAGTTACTCGTATGCACATACAAAACAAAGACACAATACTTCTTAGAAAGCTCAAATAGTATGTAGAGACCATAAAATACTCGAATATTTGAACATTAAAATATATTAATAATGTAATCAGTTCATAATACATAATTTTAGAAATCAAAAATATTACACCAGAAAAAGCAATAAAACTAATAATACTTCCTCTAAGGCACTCTATGAGTGCCTTTAGGGGAAAATTCACTAAACCCCAGATATCCTAGATGTCAAAAGGGTTTAGCTCTGTGGGAGCCCTTGCCAGGTTTTCAGGCCCGTGGTTGGAGTCGTGGCGGCAGTATCCCATGTATTTCCTGACCGTTGGGGCTGTTCCTAACAGGACGGCTATTTGCATTTGCTGGTAAAGATGTTCGTCCAGATCGAGGTATTTTAAATTGTTTAATAGATGTTTTGGGACTAGTCTTGTCGTTGACATAACAATTGGTACAGTTCGTGTGTTGTTCATGTTCCACTGAGTCTTTATTTGATATTCCAAATCTCCATATTTGGTTATTTTCTCAGCCTGCTTAATATTTATATTATTGTTGTTGGGAATTGCTATGTCAATTAAAGTTGTTTTCCGGGAGACTTTATCTACCAAAACTATATCTGGTCTATTGTGAGCAACAGACCGATCGGTCAGTATCGTGCGGTCCCAGTACAGCTTGTAGTTCTTATTTTCTAAAACAGATTCAGGTTTATATTTATAGTATGGTAATCTGACCGACTGATAATTCATATTTCAGTGCTAGTTCCTGGTGAAGTATTTTTGCCACAGCATCGTGTCGTTCTTTGTATTCAGTTGCAGCGAACGCTTGACAACCTCCTGTGATATGCTGGATAGATTCAGATGTTTGGCAACCGTACCTGCATCTATCGTTGTTCATGGAAGGGTCTTTAATGATGTACTTTAGGTAGTTCTTAGTTGGAATTACTTGATCTTGGATTGCCAATATAAAGCCTTCCGTTTCAGGGAACATATGACCAGAGATCAACCAGTAGTTCGACGCTGCACTGTCGACATAATATTGGTTGACGTCATTTATATGTCTTCCATGAAAGGGCTTCTCTTTCCATTTCAGCAGTTTCTGATCTGTGGTCTGGTGGTGTAATTGGACATGTTGTTGTGTCAGTCGAAGTGGTGTTGAGTCATCAACCTGGCACATGACTCTATGTAGATCAGAAAATTCTGCGAGTTTCTGGAAATGACTACGCAAAATAGAAATTTGTTGATCTAATAGTTTAGTTAGATCTGTCAATCCTCTTCCTCCTTCATACCGTGGCAAAGTTGTACGTTCGACAGAGCTCTTTGGATGGTGATTTTGAGCTTTTGTTAGTAAAACTCGAACTTTTCGTTGTAATTGTTCAATGTCAGTCTTGCACCAATTAAGTATACCGAAAGAGTAACTGAGCACTGAACACGCATAGGTGTTAACGGCCTGAAACAGATTTATACTGTTTAGTTTGGTTTTCAACAGTCGTCTTACCCTTCTATAAAACTCTGCTGTTAGGTCCTTTTTCATAGTCATGTGATCAATCCGTTGAGCCTGCTTTATTCAAAGGTATTTATAAGTATGATCTCCCCAATAGATTCAATTGAGGTGTCATCTCCCATTTCGAAGTGCCCCTGCTGTATTTTACCTTTAACTATATTAATAATTCGGCATTTATCTAGGCCAAATTTCATATGAATGTCACTAGAGAACCCTTCTACTATTTTAAGCATATCATGCAGCTGTTATTTTGTAGCTGCCATCAACTTTAAGTCGTCCATATATAACAAATGGTTTATCTTCAATGCTTGTACGTTGTTGTGTTTGAGACTGAACCCAAAATTAGTTGAGTTCAGTTTGTTTGAGAGAGGGTTCGTGGCAAGGCAGAACCACAGCGGGCTAAGAGAGTCTCCCTGAAATATAGTCTTTCTGATTGAAATAGGGTTACTTTGTATCGAACAGTTGGCTTCATTCAGTGAGATTTTGGTTGGCATAGGTTGACAAGATAAATTTGTTCATAGCCTGCAAGACGATACCCAGTTTCTTAGATGCTCTTAGTTTGGGAAGAGCTGGTCCAGTCAGTGGATCTGTTCCATTATACTCTCTAAGAGCTCCTTCCATTTCTGCTTGGATCTTCTCAAGCAGGTCAGCGTTGGTTGGCTGTTCTTGCTGTAGTTCTTGAGTCTCGTCCGCTCTTTATGCCAAAGGTGTTTCAGGCTCTGGATCTGTGGTGTTTCGCCCAAATAGTTCGCGCTCCACTTCGCTCTTTATTTCGTCCAGTTGATCAGGAGAAATAAGGCCATTTCTCAAGATGACACGATATTGATCTGCGACTCTCTGTTCAGTAACTTGAAGCTCTTCTATTATTATTGAAATTATTCAGGGTTATATAAGACAGGGTAAGAGAAGAAATTTTACAATATAAATTGAGGAACCATCGGGCAGAACACGATAAACATTATGTGTAGTTTTAAGGGACGGGCCAAAATAGAATAATATAAGGTTCTGAGCAGAAAAATTATATTGTAAAATCAAATCCTTTGGTAGCATTCAAACTATTTTTACCGATGCTCTTCTCATTACTGCACCAAGGTTCAGAAAGTTGGAAATTTAGAATTCATTCGTTTGCAACAAAATGCCTACAAGCGGATGTAATGCAGATTTTACTTATATTTCACTATGTAATACCTATATACGTTCCCGTCACCGACAAAAGCATTATTTTTGCAGGGGCAAGCCTTGTTCACAAATTATGACCTTATAAGATCTCAGAACTGTGACGAATGTACTACATTAATTGTTTTTATTCACTATTGGATAGGTATAGTGAAATAAATTAACCACTAGACTTTTTACTTCATTGAATTACATTTTTACCCTCATAACTAAATTTCGTAAAAACATTTTTAAAATACCAAAACCGGATTAAAACAAAACTTTATTAAAAAGCATGTAATAATCTTGCTGTATTAGTTTTAATATTACAACACAATTAGATGTAGTTTTCATTTCTAATAAACTTTGATTACAATTTGAGATATTTTCAAAAATAAAGGTACCTCACTTTTAAACAAACTGATATATTTTTTGAAACTTACTATATAGTTAGAAAAGTTACATAAATACTTATTATACAACTTTTAGAACAATTACATAAGCAAATACATTTTTAAATTCTAATTACTTCTATTTGATAACAGTTTTAGATAATAACAACAATAAAGATACTTCACTTTTAATCAAAATTTCTATTTGATGACAAACCTTTTCTACAGTTAAAAAGGTGACATGGAATGATTACAGTATACGTTTTAAACCATTCAAATTTGTTTATGAAGAATAACTTTTCTCTTAAAATTATTAATAAAAAGAAGTGATTTGATTTATGAATACACTCTGTACATAAAGACTAATAAAACATCTTCAATTTGAAGTTGATTAACTAATATTTATTTGGATTAATTCAATTTATTTACAATTTACCCCAAAATGCGAGATGTAAAGACCGACATCTAGGATTTTCGGGGAAACTAGCACATAGAGGTGCGGAATCTGGAGACGTTCCATGTAATTGCTTTTACCCGTAACTCCTAGGTTAGAATGTCACGATGAAATTTTCATGTTAGCTTCACCTGTCAGAGATATTGAATACTCTCTTCGTGGTGTCATTCTTTTGTACGCAAGACAATATGTATACTATATTTTGTTTTTGGTTAGGGAACCTTCATCAGTTGCGCTTCCAACAATTGGATTTCCTCTCGAACACTTCTTTATGTATTTGATACATTTCGTTAAATTTGACGCGAGATGTAAAGACCGACACCCAGATGTCGGTTCGAGAGGACATTCAATTGTGGGAAGCGCAACTGATGAAGGTTCCCTAACCAGAAACAATATATATTATATATCAATATATATAATATATATTGTACTTGTACCATTTTTTTGAATGTCGGTTAAAACATTTTAACGACTTCCTTATACAGTAAGTTAAGGTGGAGTTGCTGTTATTAAAAATATAAAAATGTTTTTGTTCGAAACTTTGGGTAAATTTTGAATACTCTTTTCGAGGTGTCATTCTTTTTTACACAAGACAATTCTTGTGAGCTGATTTGTACTAATCCATGTATTAATTTGGTATTTTCTGTATAGTCACAGCGATGCCATGAAATGCCGCTGAGCAATAAAAATTTAAAAATAAAAAATCTGATTTTTTGTGTATTTTCAATGGGAAATATTTACAAGTATTGGTGAAGCACTTAATGATAATATTAAAGTTTCAAACTTTGAGCGATATTTATTTCGGTCGAAAAGAAGTCATGCATTATTTTATTGTCTTCTGTTAAATGGTGGGGTGTTAGGGGTTTATATACAACAAAACAGGATACTTTAGTACTTAATTTAAATAAACTGCAGTCATGAACAAAATTATCGAATATTTTTGTTATCACTGTTACTCGAATAAGATTCAAAATTATCAATGTAAATTATTTATTTGCTAATGTTATTCATCAAGTAGGCGAATATATTCATTTGATTTGAAATTTTGATTTTAAGTTTAATGGCGTATACTTTATATGGCCCGTTTTGATATTCAAGAATTCCTTATAGTAGAAGATCCGAACCTAGGTCGATCTTCACCGAGCTGATAATAGAATAAAACATATTTTATAATAAACTAAGTGTGTTAAAAAATAAATTAAAAATGGGTTGCCTAAAAAAATCCTGGACCGACTATTTTTAATTATTTTCGTAGACTATTACATATATCAAGAATTATAGTGAATTAGGTTATTTGCAATGAATTGAAATTATGGGATAGTGCTCTTTATTGGTTGTTTTCTCTTTTTTAAATAAAACTGCCACCACTAAGACATTGAACTGAAGCTGAAGGAGCACAAATTGCAACAATGATTATAGACAAAAATAAAATCGATAGGCGTCTTCGACGAGGTCAATCTACAGTCTCGAATATTTTGAAAAAGATATCGAAAAACTGGATATTCTCAAAATTGAATGTTCGAGAACTCGAGAAGAGCTAGAAGAAGATTTGAGAAAGTGGGTTTAAAGCCAAGGCGACCTGCCAAAGCTACCTGTCTTTTCCAAAATCATAAAACTCGGAGATTGCAATTTGCCAGAACACATTATCAATGGAATATTGAGGACTGGAAAAAAGTTCTGTTCACTGATCAGACTAGAATACAATTATGTTTTCCAGATGGGCGAAATCATGTCTATTGTTGAGGCTGTTAGTTTTGGAAGTAACGGTATAATGGTTTGAGGAGCTCTAATGACTAGTACTGGTATATTGAAAATATCCTCCAAGATCATGTTTTGCCATATGTGGGCCACATTGGATTCAACAGGTTCATACTTGTGCACAATAACGCTCGACAACATGCAGCTGGGATAGTGACTAATTATCTTGAAGCAGTCCAGATTCAAAGATTTGATTGTCCACCATATCAGTCAAGACTTAAATACTATTGAACTTCTCTATAATGTGCTTAAACGTGATATACAACTAAGAAATCCAGTTCCTAATAGATTAGAAGAGCTTTGATTTGCGATACAACACGAATGGAATGGAATTCATCAAAAATATATTAAAGCTTTAATCATTAGCATGCAGAGACGGATTCTAGCATTAATTAGAGCTTAAGGCTAGAATACTCCTACTTTAATAATGCCTTTGTATTCCACACAAAACGATTTTACTTACCTCTGTAGCATTTAAGTTGAGACTAATTATCTTTATTTTCATAACATTTGGCATTTATTTTTTTAGAATTTTCTTTTTTCATTAACTTAATATTCATTATTTAAAATGTGTAAAATAAACTGATCTTAGTTGCAACAAACAGCGTATTAATCGTTAAAATTTACAAATGACAACATATTTTTTAACGAAAATGATCGATAATATTGTCTATATATTTATTAAACCAGTTCTAATACCAAGAGTTTAGAACTATACTTTTCGATCAGATGCGAGATAGGGAAAAATCAATGACCACTAGTATAAAATGGCCCCAACACTTTCATATACGACTAAACGAAAAATGGGTAGAAACATGAGACAGAACTAGAAAGAGGCAAAGATATTATTGTTTACAAATATTCCGGCTCTAACAGGCGCGTCCAATCAGCATTAAATTAAAGGTCATGTTATTAAGATTCAAAATAATACAACGACGTACCTAATCCACAAATATAAATATACTAAAATCTATTAAAAGATGTGGACAATAACAAAAGCAGTTAGTGGCTTAATCACTAATATGTAACAGTAATTATCAAACATTTATTTATTCACGTAAACAGTAGTTCTATTTACTGCATAAATAACCTTTTGTAAAACTCAATTACTACGTTTATGGTCAGACACTTAGCGGTGGGGAGATAATTCGGCAAACGAATATGCCGTTTTCCTTCATATAAAACACTGAAATAACACTTTATTATTGTTTTTTAAACTTATAGAAAACAATTACTGATTTGAGACAAATTTCAACAACTAAACACTTTAAACAATATGAATTACGAAGTTAACCTCAATTCAAAAAGTAAATAAACAAACTTGTGCTGTTGCCTACTCGACAAAAACGGCGTAAGGTATCGCTGTTCAGTCAATTCATACAATGCCTAAATTTATGTCTTATTGGTTACAATGGAAAAAAATTTTGGCATCGGATAGCATTTGTTTACTATTTTCCGGCAAATATCTTTCAACCCATTTTTCATGTAAACTGACAGGACCATATATATTAGTAACCGTTGGGATAAATTGATAGGGAATAGTTCGATTTTAGAATTTGAATCCAGCCACTAAAATTCCAACCACAGATTAATTCCTCTTATAAAAATATGAAAAAGTCATAAGAAAAAAAATATGAACAAATGGGGAGTAACTATGTGCGGGAGAATAAGGCATGTGCAATATAGCTAAATGCGAAGCAGATGCATAAAGTATGTACCACTGTGTACATAATTTGTGTACTTTTATACTACCATTCAAGCTCTCATTAAAACTCATGGAACTGCATACAAATAATAAGAAACCACAAGAATATTTTCATATATAAACCATAAAAAACAATAAAGCACTCTTACTGATTGCTCAATTTTCAAATACAAAAATTACTCCTATAAATATTTAATAATTATAAATTTCATCTCATAGTTCATAAATCTTACACGATTAAATTAAACAAGACTGACAAGGAATGCCTATAAAAAAATGTTCCAGCCATTTCTCCGATAATCCATCAAATCTCACATATTACGCTTTGTATGGAACATAATGTTTTCGATTTCGCGGTAAATATCATATTGTTCAGGAAAATCAATAAATATAAAAACCAGCAGCTGTCACAAAACATAACCAAAAAGGAAATCTGCGTTCAAAATGTGTGGTGGTGATGAAAGTAAATGTCAATTCCTTGATTTCAGAAATGTATGAGGACATGTGGAATTAATTGGAAATAGGGTTTGATTAATTTATTTGTCAAAGGCATTTTAATGACGCTATATAAAATTTATTAGAAAAACGATGTATCTAGACCATGGTAATATAATTAGCGGAAAATGTGAAAGCTGTGATCTGACATTTTTAGAAAACAGCTTAATATCTTTTCTAATTAAACTAAGACTTGTAGGTGAAATAGAGTCATAGACTTAACGAATATTCTGTTTAAAGGTTTGGGGAAGGTGGACGTAGGCAAATACTTCCGAAGAAATGTTTAGGTCAGTGAAGAAATATAAAAGGTCATTGAATATAGACATTTTTGTGTCACAGATGGTAAAGCAGGAATGACTCCGAAGATAGAAGAATTTTTCTAAATCTCAGGATGAAATGTACGTCAGGTAGGTGTATAAATAATGCGTGAATAGGGAAAAAATTAAAAGTGGTTTAAAATGTTTGAAGAGTTACAAATTTTGGATTATAGTACTAGTAGACACTACATTTGTGCAGCTAAGAAAGACAACATATGACGAGCAATAGCTGGATATATGGCAGATATTAAAATAATTTTGAGATGAAAGTACTACGAACGTGCATTTGTATCAGTTAGTGAATTCACCCTAAATTCCTATTAAATAAAAAATGAATCCCTAACATTTTCCCCACATAAAAGGACATGCAGCATTTTGCTTCTCTACAAAAGGAAAAATTGTAACTGAAGGACATGGAACATTACTTTAGCATTTGTATTGGCCAAAAACTAACCGCCTCATTAAATTCTGAATATAATTCTTTTAAATTCTTCCAATCTGAAAGAAACTTTGTTATTTTCATATGACCTTTTCAATTTTTCCTGTCTCTCTCTCTCTCTATATATATATATATATATATATATATATATATATATATATATATATATATATATATGTTTTAGGTGGTTTCCGGGAATTCATCCGCCTAGTTGATAACTGATCCCTGCTGGGATCGATGGCAAAATGACGACGTTTCGGCAAAGTCACATCTGCCCTCTTCAGGTCGGTTCGCATAATTCTCGTAGCCTTCTGCTTTCGCTTCTAGTTACTCGAATACTGAGATTTTCAGAAGCGCTCGCGCTGTTATATAGTCGCGGATCGGCGCCTATCGATTGGCACCGTGAACGGCTGCGTGTTATTGGCCCTGGGCGCTCATGGGGCACGCCTCCCGCCTGCTGATTTGTTATTTCCGGTTGAGTTGTTTTTGGACGGGTCCGGGCCGGTACGGTGTTTAATAGAATTTTCCAACAATTCGTTAAGTTCTGAATTTCTTCGATATTTCAATTGCCTCTCTTACGAGTCTTGATTTCGGGTGTTTTATATTTGCCAGTACTCTGGTGTTCTCAAAGTCTATTCGGTGTGACATCGTGGTGGCGTGTTCCGCAATGGATGTTGTTTTTTCTTGCTTTCTTACAGCGTTCTGGTTTTCATCACGTCTAGCTTGAATTATTCTATTAGTTTGGCCCACATAGGTTTTATGACAGTCTGCACATGAAATCTCGTACACCCTGTTGTTCTAAAGAGATCCTCGTCTTCGGAGTCCTCAACACCGTGCTTATTTTTCTGTCTGTCAATAGTTCAAAAGATATAAATTTTAATAAAATCCAATTTTTTTTAAGTACCTGTTAAATGACAACAGGTGGCAAATGTCAACTCAATGTTTTTGAAAATATAAATTAAATTTGGATTTGGATAAAATTTATGAGACTAAAAGGTATTGAAATTTAAGTTAAAGTTTGTTTAGATTTTTGGATATAATTTAAAAGGAAAATAGTTGGAAATTAATAAAATAAATAGAAGCAGAAATGGAAATAGCAGGTGGCAAAATAAATCACATAAATAGGAAATCTGACATTGACAAATCCCTTTTAGTCGTCAAGCGTCGAGCAGCTAGGTTCGAAAAATTCTCGTTCTCATAAATTCAGTTTCCATGACAACGAAGTTAATGTCCTATGATATAAAACAAATTTAATGTTCCGTGTCAGAAATAGAAGAGTAACCTGAAAATTTTAATTTAAATTTATTTGGAAAGGTGAATTAAAAAATAATTTTTATAAATGGTCGAGAATAAGAGGATGATGGTATTAATGGTATAAAAAATTTAAAAATGAAAAGTATTTGGAGAAAACCAATCGCAAACCACCACGAGAAATTCAGTTAAGTGGTAAATTGTACCAGTAAAGTATTCAAAATTTTGTAATTTTAATAAAGGTAAACAATTAGAAGAAAAGAATAGGAAAACAACAACAGTGAGTTTTTGAAACATTGTTTAATAAGCAAATTATAAAAAAAGGTAGTCAATCAGTGATAATAATAAAGATTTTACAATTTTAGAATAATAAATATTGAGATTTGTGATTGAAAGATCAAAATATTTTTGTAACACAATTTAATAGAAATTTAAGAATATTTAAGTGACAGGAAATTTATTTTGTTTTGAAAGAAAGCTTGTATCAATATTGTATTGTGGATATAAAATACTATTTCGATTTATTTAAAAATTTTGTAATTCATAACAGACAATTATATATATATATATATATATATATATATATATATATATATATATATATATATATATGTCTAGTCGTAGGCTTTCACGGATGGAACAATGTGAAGAAATAGAAACGTCTGCAGGATTCAAAGATGAATCAATATAACGAACGGATGTATTCCCGGATAAATATTTCTTCATATATATATATATATATATATATATATATTATTATGGAATTTTAATCTAATTATGATTTTTCCATATCTTCACAATACTTTTGAAAGAGTTATTAATTTAAAAATTTTCCTCGGCTAGCATTTTTTTTTATTTAATTTGATTTTATAAAAAAAATTATTTTATTAGTTTATTGATTTATTAATTGTATGCAAATTCAGGCATAGCAACTCTCTATCTCAGGTTGAGTTCTGGGCATTAAAATATATTTATATTTGAATTTCGCTTACCTTTTTCTATCTTTATCTTATTTATATCAACTTTGAAATTATTTTTATCATCAATTATTTGTCTTTTTATGTTCTTCAAAATTTACTTTAACAACAACAAATAAATTTGGAAATTAAAAATTTACTATTTTTTTATATTTCAAAATGAAATATTTAGAACAATTAACATGAACTCTTTTTAATTATTAACAACATACCTTCAAAATTATCTACTGTATAAATTATTTTTCTATTTACTTCAAGTGGAGATAGATTATTTACTCAATCGACAATTAAATTATACATAGAACTAATTGTAACAAATAATACTCATTTTCTTTATTATTTTCAACAGATTATTTTTGGTGCATAAATACCTTATCTATTTACAAATTGTCTTTTCTTAACTTCAATGCTTTTGCATAATTTTCTTGACCAACTCGTTTTCCCTTGATACAAATATATTCGATTTTAACCTTTTCAATAATGCTCCATTATGATTATTGTTATGCTCTAATGCTGGTTTTGTCGCACTGTAAAGTCTATTACAAATCAGCTCTCTGACCACGACTCGAAACTTTGTAATATGTGATTTATGTTCTGTCACTTTTATGGATTTTGTGGTTTTAAATGTTCGTTTTACTAAAATTGCTTTTTCTTGATTTATTCAAAATGTCTGAATTAGCTTCTTAACACACAATGTTTGTTGAAACAAAAATTTTCACAAGCGTCTTGATGGTTTCTTTTAAACACTCACAGGAACGATGTTAACACTTCGAAGATCAAAATTCAAAAGAGAGTTTGACAGGTTTGTGATTATTTTTATATGATAATCAAAACAAATGAATGTTACTGATTATTTACATGATTATTTTAAAAATAATTTTAATCTATACAAATTTGTTATTACTAATTACATGAATCTACTTTTCTTAAACATTTCTATCTATTTGGTTTTTCTATTTATTCAGTATTAACTTTGTAATTTCATTTCAAAGTTTGATCTGTCAGATGAATCTGTAATTTTTAACTTTCTCTCAAAATCTGTTATTTTTCGCCTTCCTATCTAATAATTCATGTTTATTTACTCCTATTCCTTTTCTATTGCTAAATTAATTTATAGTATTTAATTTATAGTTATGGTACTTTACTAATCAATTTATTTTATATCTTTTACTGGAATTTAATGACTGTAATTTTGATTTCTCTCTTTACATAATAACCCTACTTCTTAACATATTTCCCTGTAGTTTCTTCCTACCTTTTTATCCTACCGACACAAATTTTATCCTGCTTACATTCTTTTAATTTAATTTTATATAACTACTATTTTTTTCTTTTTTAGAGAATGATTTTTTATATCGAATGTCTGGTTACTAAGTTGGGATAAACCTTGGATGTTACATCACAAGAATTTTGAAATTATAAAAGAATTATTTTATTATTAATAACAGATTCTATTAGTAGTCCAGTTACTAACAAGGTATGTCTCTTTTTTTTATATTATTATATTTTACTCTATAGATTATCTATTTTCACAAAAATCAATTTTCTGACTTTAACTTTCTATAGGTAACCAGATTAACCTTTGTTACATACAACAGTTATTATTTAATCATTAATTAACTGCTTACTCATCTAACTCCACTTTTACTTATTCATTGAGTAAATATCTTCTTACTTTATTTAATTTCATTATCTTTAAAAATTCTTTTATCATTAGTCCTACATACAATTAATATCTATATCTTCTCAACTCTTTTAAACAATTTGCCTTTAGTGTTTCTTAAAAAAAAACGTTTGATCTATTCAATTCCATAACAATATATATATATATATATATATATATATATATATATATATATATATATATATATATATATATATATAGTAAATTCCCTTACTCTAATTCATATTGCCAAACATTTTAATGCCAAACTGTGTATTCAATAATTGTCATTGCGACTTTTTAATTTATTAATTTCGTTAATGTACCCCTGTTTTCTAACGTTATAATCGTTTAGAAAAAATTACATGTGATTAACGAATTTCGTTCAAATATCATAGACACTCGTATTAATCATCTAGTGAGATGGTAATTGTTATTTTTAGAAATTTTCCAACATACCCCATTTCCCTGATAAATCACTCTCGGCGAAAATGTATTCAATTCCTTTGGCATATTCATTTCTTTCTATTACTAGAAGCATTCCTGGTTATATTTCCACCTTTCTGGATGAACAAACTATCGCAAAAATTTTAGGCTAAAGATTATGTCCTAAAAAGCAGGGTCCTAATTCATTACAATGTTAATGTCTTTTTATTGCATAAATGCTTCAATTGACTATTCAGAAGGAAAAACACTGGTAATATTAAATTGAAGAGTAAAAATTGAAGAAATATCGGTGTATTTTATAGGGAAATTTTTAAATCGAATGTGCTTTTCTTGTAAAAAAATTATAAAATATATTTCATTTAAAATATTGTTATATACTCCATGGCTTCAATTAAAATTTAAAAACTAATATTCACTACCACTTTCTAGAACTTTTATTTACATCAAATATATACAACAGCTGATTCACAATAACAATTCTACATAAGCTCTTAGCAGCACTAACTAACTGCCGCGAGTATGGGTATCCCCTTTTAAAACCAGCATCGAAAACTCTCCTACAATTCGTTATCAATTCTACAGCTTCCGAGCCAGTTCGAGATCAATTTTTTTTGTCCTAAAAGCAATGGACGTTGTACTGGAATGAAACAGGGCCGGCTTAGGTAAATTTCGTAACAATATATTAAAAACAATTAAACAGAAAATCAAAAAAATAATTTATATATTTTGATTTTATAAAAATAATTGTTTTTTATTTAATATTTTCAGAACTAATTCAATGATATAAAATGCATGCGTTCATTATTAAATATGTTTATAAAATATTAAATAAGAGACATGCATCCATTTTTTACATTCACAAAAGGGTAATAAATAAAATTTAATTGCATATTCAAAATTAAGTATTAAAACGAGATTGTCAATAATTCAACTTAAATGTATTAGAGAAAAATCATCAAATTTGACATAAGAAACTTGTAAATTACTTAAGACATAACCTGTATTCGTACAGGTACAATAAGAATAAATGCGTAAAGAAAAATAATTAATGTTTTTAGTTAACTGTAACTTACCTGGTTTATTATCTAGCAAAATATTATCCTATTTCCGAATCAGTGAAGTATACTGTATTACTCAAAGAAGTTTTACCTATATTGTCATTAATTACGTAGCTACTAAGAGTCGATTTACTTAATACAGCTGGAAACCCACATTGGATGTTTATCCTTAATTGGAAGCAAATCTCTACCTGCATATCCCTTCTTGTATTAGCTTTGTTCCTTAATAAGGTTGTTTGGTTGAACGGAACTAGGCAACTTCTGTTAATGAAATCCTTTACTGGAGTCTATGCTATTAATTAATAGATGGATTAACGTTGAACATATTGTTAAACCAGCTGTATAGTATTTCTATTTGGCGATACAACGAAGACTTATATCAACAAGAAAAGTTGTTCGCGGAAAGTTCAGGGTGTTTCGCAACTTGAAAATAATTTGTCATCAAACTGACAATGTGGTCTTGGTTACAAACTAAAAGCTACGTGTTTTCATATCAAAGACTTACGAATATTCTAAAGTTTTCTTATGGAAGCATTCGGACTCTGATAGCCAATAGCAATTATGTGCGTGGCTTCAGTTCAAAATGGTTTGAAATTGAATCTTAAACTGTTTTGCATTTCCAGAGTTTTGTAAATTATTGAAACCCGTCAAATACTTCGAACTTTATGCGACAAACAACACCTCGTGCAAAACTAGGCCGATGTTAAGTAACGGATTATTAAAAAGTTTATACGTGAATTTATTCAATACTGTTAAGAAACGGCATTAGATATATACTATACTTGTAGTTCTGGGATAATTGTCGGTAAACAAGTTGAGTTTGCCCCTAAAGTTAAACTTGAATTATACGACACTTTAACAAAATTACTAACGGCTCTAACACACATAAAAAAGTTGATTTGATAAACCCTCTAAAAGTAAAAATTCCTGCAAGATATTTAAATAAGGAATTTAAATATCTTGCATAGAATTATATGAGTTAAAAATACGTTATGTTACATGTTACAGGGTTAAAAGTCTAATTAAAAATATATAAAATAAATTATGTGCCATAACTTTCTGTACCTGTTTTCCTGTTTAATTTATTCTAAATAATAATAGCAATGTAGGCAATACATGTGCGTCGAATTAACAAAAAAAAAACATTTTAAATTTATTTAGGCAGGATGCGGCCCGGAAAACGAAACATATTTCTATATTTGGCCTAACTGCGGCACGATTTTCCCCATCCTACAATCAACAGAATTTAAATAGTGAAAGTACAAAGTTTGACCCATTACTGAAAAAAAAAGAAAATTTATAAGGAATTCAGCCTTGTGACGTGACTCTTCGTTATGACACTTTTCATCTTGGTGCCTTCTTGCGCGGAAAATTAATCTTCCATCTGTATTCCCAATTATAACACATTATTTAGAAACTAATTTCAGCAATGCACAATTTATCACAAAAATTTCAAAAATTAAAAAAATGCATTTTATCTGTTTTTAGGGTTCCGTATATACAATATATACGGATACCCTTATAATATCACTCCGGATTTCTGCCTCTCTCACATCACAGCAATTTTCTCCGAAACTACTGGGCGGAAAAGGTTGAAATTTGGTACCAGTGTATATTTTGGTGACACGATCAGGGGTACATATGGTAAATGAAGAAATTTGTATTTTAGGGGTACTTCTGGGGAGAAAAACTAAAAAAATCGACCATTCCCCACCCTTATCTCCGAAATTATAGGAAATAAAATTTTAAAAAAAATGGAGATATTGGGCGTCACCAGAATTTTACCGGAAAAATAAGGAGAAACCTCTATTAATTTTGGGGGGCAAATGACAAAAAAATTAAATGGAAAATATAAAATTAAAATTGTTTCTAACACATCATGTAATATATCAAATGAAAGGGCTCAATATCGCAAAAACAAATATAATTTTTTCAAATTTTTAAAATAAATTATTTTAAAGATATTAACAAAAACATAAAAAATTTTACCCATTCCCCCTACCTTATCTCCGAAACTATGAGTCGTAAAATTTAAAAAAAATGGAGATGTAGGGCCTCACCTGAATTTTACCCGAAAAATAAGAAGAAACCTTTACTATTAATTTAAGGGGGTAAATTACAGAATTAAATGAAAAATATAAAATGAAAATTGTTTCTAACACATCACGTATATCTATATATAAATAGGCAAAGACAAAACGATTAGGTACCATTTTCTCCTCTGTATATCAATTTTTTTTTTGTTTTTTAGTAGCTACTGACGACCTTCAGTGCAGGATGCTAATATTAATTTATAATATTGGTTCATTCATTAAATAAAATATAACAAAAATTCATTATTTACGTCCATTCTGTCAACGCCAAACAACTGACAGTGCCGCCGGACCCAGGCGGTCAAAACTCAAAACACTAAGTAATTGTATCTGGAGGGAGCGATCGTTAGATATATTCTTAGAGCATGTACTTCTGGAAGTGGCATGCAAGCGTTATTATTGTTTAGTGATAAAATAGTCAATGTAGTAATATTCTGTTTTTAGTGTGAATTTAAGTATTTGATTAATATATTATTATCACAACCTTTCCACAGGTATTGTGTAAAAAATTGTCGGACAGCGGACAATAGAGAATGTATTAAATATTTAAGTTCTCCTTGGGTTGTTTGTCCTCTCTTTTCTTTAATATTCCCGAAATTGATTGAAACCGCAAATGACGAACATCTTCCAATATTATATCGAATATTTTGTCAGGAGCGGTTCCAGCCAAGAATTTGGGGGGGGTCATTCATTTGTCAAAAATATTTCGAATACCGATATTTGATTACATGTTTATTTTTTTATTTCAATAGATTTGCCAATATGGGTGAACAATTTTGGTCATTACATCTACTTCTCCGATTTCTCCACAACTCTGTTTCTTATAAAAATTTACTTTTTACAATTTCATGAGATAGGGTCGTATTTCGACCACTGGGCGACCACTAGTATCAAATAAATTATGGTGAAAACAATAATGCTTTTCTCATATTTTTAAAACAAAGATATTAACAAAAATGTAAATATTTTACCCATTCCCCCTACCTTATATCCGAAACTAAAAGCCGTAAACTTTTGAAAAAAATTAGGGATATAGGACCTCATCTGAACTTTACTGGAAAAATAAGGAGAAATCCCTAATATTAATTTTAGGGGGTAAATTACAGAATTAAATGAAAAATATAAAATGAAAATTGTTTCTAACACATCACGTATATCTATATATAAATAGGCAAAGACAAAACGATTAGGTACCATTTTCTCCTCTGTCTATCAATTTTTTTTATTTTTGTTTTTTAGTAGCTACTGACGACCTTCAGTGCAGAATGCTGATATTAATTTATAATATTGGTTCATTCATTAAATAAAATATAACAAAAATTCATTATTTACGTCCATTCTGTCAACGCCAAACAACTGACAGTGCCGCCGCCCCCAGACGGTCAAAAGTGAAAACACTAAGTAATTGTATCTGGAGGGTGCGATCGTTAGATATATTCTTAGAGCATGTACTTCTGGAAGTGGCATGCAAGCGTTATTATTGTTTAGTGATAAAATAGTCTATGTAGTAGATCAGTATTGATTTTTCGGAGGCGTTGCACTAACATTCATATTAAATATTCTGTTTTTAGTGTGAATTTAATTATTTGATTAATATATTATTATCACAACCTTTCCCCAGGTATTGTGTAAAAAATTGTCAGACAGCGCACAATAGACAATGTATTAAATCTTTAAGTTCTCCTTGGGTTGTTGGTCCTCTCTTTTCTTTAATATTCCCGAAATTGATTGAAACCGCAAATGACGAACATCTTCCAATATTATAACGAATATTTTGTAAGGAGCGGTTCCAGCCAAGAATTTGGGGGGGGTTCATTCATTTGTCAAAAATATTTCTAATACCGATATTTGATTACATGTTTATTTTTTTTTTATTTCAATAGATTTGTCAATATGAGTGAACAATTTTGGTCATTACATCTACTTCTCCGATTTCACCACAACTCTGTTTCTTATAAAAATTTACTTTTTACAATTTCATGAAATAGTGTCGTATTTCGACCACTGGGCGACCACTAGTATCAAAAAATTATGGTGAAAACAATAATACTTTTTTCATATTTTTAAAACAAAAACATCAACAAAAATGTAAATATTTTACCCATTCCCCCTACCTTATATCCGAAACTAAAAGCCGTAAACTTTTGAAAAAAAACTTAACTTTACTGGAAAAATAAGGAGAAATCCCTAATATTAATTTTAGGGGGCAAATTACAGCGTTAAATTGAAAACATAAAATGGAAATTATTTCTAACGCATCATGTAATATATCTAATCAATGGGCTCATTATGAGGAATAGAAATATATTTTTTTCATATTCTTTAAATTAATATTTTATAATATAGTAACAAAAATATTTAAAAAATTACCCATTCCCCCTTTATTTCCCAAACTATAAGACCTACAATTTTTCGTTTACAGGAAAAATACGAAAAAATCATTAATTTTGGGGACCAAATAGAATTAAACGGGAAATAAAAAATATTTTTAATGCATCATACAGTACATCAGATGAACAGGATTATGAGGAATACAAATATATATTTTTATGTTTTTAGAATTAATTGTTTACAAGATATTAACAAAAATATATAAAAAATTCCGCTTTATTTTAAAAATAATAAGGTATAACGGCGAGGAGATATTATACATAATATACATTGTTTCTGGTCATTGAACCTTCATCAGTTGCGCTTCTCACAATTGAATGTCCTCTCGAACACTTCTTTATGTATTTATATATATATATATATATATATATATATATATATATATATATATATTATATATGTATATTATATATAACATATAATATATATTGTCTTGCGTACAAAGGAATGACACCTCGAAGAGAGTATTCAATATCTCTGACAGGTGAAATAACCTGAAAAATTTTTATCGTGACATTCTGTCCTAGGAGTTAAGGGAGAACAGCAATTACACGGAACGGCTCCAGATTCGGAACTTCTGTGTGCCGATTCTCTCGAAAATCCTAGATGTCGGTCTTACATCTCGCGTCTTCAAGTTTAACGAAATGTTTCAAATACATAAAGAAGTGTTCGAGAGGACATTCAATTGTGGGAAGCGCAACTGATGAAGGTTCCCTGGCCAGAAACAATGTAAATTATATATAATATATATTGTCTTGCCTACAAAGGAATGACACCTCGAAGAGAGTACTGTTACGGGACTTTATGTATTTGTCTTTTATTTTGAAATTACCCGGTCTTGAAGGCATTAGTTAACTTTTTCTGTTATACCTGTCAAATAGAATTTCTAAAAATCCGGAAACACAATCACTAAGTATCCCAGTGCAAACGTTTGGCTTTCCTGGGTGTGGAGTTACTTTTGGATTGTAATTTGATCGGTAACGTGTTCAATCATCTGAAAAACAAATGTTGAAATGTTAATTTATATTTTGTTTCACGTGTTTAATCTTGAAATAAAGGGCGATCGAAATCGTCCTCTTAAAATTGACCCTCGTGAATTTTAGAGGGGTGGAATTTCTTAGATTTCAAAATTAACCCTATGGCTGACTGAATTTAATTAAATGTGCAAAATTTCTTGTATTCAGAGTTAAATCTCCAACAACCTGCCCTATTTCTCTCTTATCGTTTACTACAGGATTTTCAGTGTGGCGTTTTTAATTTCGTATAATTACGATTAAAGTGTGTGTCTAGATATTGTTCACTAAAAATTGTACGGGCTTTGTTGGCACATTTATTATTTTTCAAGTAATATTAAACTATTTCTACTGTCTGCTAAATAGAATAAACCAATTTTGAGTTTTACTGGTTAACAAATTTATAGTTCTAGTAACAATAGAATGAATGACTTGAACTGAGGAAACAAAAAATGTATTAAATGAACATAAGTATAGCAGATTAATTTATGTTCAAAGGTTATTGGGCATTACATCATAATTATCATAATTTTAAATACGGAAGATTTTTAGTGTACTCTAGAGGACGTCAAAATGAAAAGAATCACAAGTATTCATATGGCTGAATTCCTGATTTCTCACCCTTAGTTTTACCGACTTTCTTATACAGCAAACTTTGGTGGAGTCGCTGGTATTAAAAATACTGAAATTTTTCTGTTCAGAACAGGGCGTAAAATAAATTTAAAACAAATTGGATTCGTTCTGGAGGATCCCGAAGTGGTCTCATAGTTTTTTCAATAACATAGCTTGTACCATTTTCTAGAACATCGTGAAAAACTTTTTTAAAGACTTTCTTATACAATAAGCGTTGGTGGAGTTCCTGGTATTAAAAATATGAAAATGTTTCTATTCGGAACTTTGCGCAAGTTGTCAATAAATTTAATTAACCAAAATAATGTCAAATTAATCAACTTCAAAGTGAAGATTTTCAATTAGTCTGTATATACAGTGTGTATTTATGAATCAAAGGTTTCCTTTTTATTATTTTAAGAGAAAAATTTATTCTTCATAAACAGTCTCGCATGATCTATAACGTATAATGTAATCATTCCGTGTCACTTTTTTAACTATAGACCACGTTTGTCAGCAAATAGGATTTTTTTTGCTTAAATGTATCTTTGTTTCTGTTAATATCTAAAATTGTTATCAAATAAAAGTAATTAAAATTTAAAATCTAATTATGCCATTACACTATTTAATAAGTATTTATGTAATTTTTCCAAGTATATGCTAGCTTTCAAAAAAATATATCTATCAGTTGTGTTTAATAGTGAGGTAAGTTTATTTTTTTTAATACCTCAAATAGTAATCAAAGTTAATTGGAATTGAAAACTGCACCCAATTGTGCTGTATTACTAAAAATTATAATAAATTGAAAGTTGATTGGAAATATATCCACATAAATGTAGTTAATCAACTTCAAGATGGAGGTTCTCGGGTGGTCTCTATACACAGTGTGTCTTCATAAGTTGGATTCAAACGGAAAACGTTGTAAGAATATTATTTAGAGAAAAAGTCATTCTTCATGTTTTTAGTTAAGTTATTTTTAAAGTAGGTTTTTGTTTTTTTTTAATGTATTGTAAACGCAACAGCGCTCGAGAGAGATATCTTGTTGGTTAGACTATACACCTCTCTCTCGAATGTCTTGGCGATATTGTGCCGATAGGCTGCTCAGTTAGTATCCGGTGGCGTGAGTTCGTTGTTCAATTGGCAGAAGGACAATACAAGGGCGCCAGGCCAAAGGATACACACAGTTCACATGAAAAACGACAAGATAGCGAAAATTTACAATTTATTCTTTTTTAATTACAAATTAACCAAGTTTACTATTAGTTAAATTGGTAACAGAGAACAAACTTTTAAACAATCGAGGTATATAAAAACTGTTAGAGTGAAGTTACAAACAAAACAATCTATAAATACTTGCCTTACAATATCCTCGGTAGGAATGCCTTTCCGTTGGTGAGTTTGCTGTCCAAGGTCCTGATCCTGGAGCTATATGCCAACCAGCAGCTGGGGTTCCAATAACTGAGGGCGGCCAGGAGTTGCCACTGTCCTACCAGAGGACAAATCGAATCAGGTAGTACTGCCAGAGTTCTGCTCCCTTGATATGAGGCTAGTGGTTACGTATCTGGGCACTCTTAGCCCCAGTTGATGGCATACATGAAAAAATTTATTGGCCAATTAGTTATAGCCCTTAGAGTATCGATACTGAATTTTCCCCCTGACTAGTATAGGCGTATATATGCTCTATAGGATCGATTCGGCACGTGTATGAGGTGAGGCACCCTACCTTAGTTTTCCCTAACTTCTTCACTCTAAATTAACTATTTAAATGCTACCAAAAATGAATGAAAAATACTTTAACTAATAAAAGTAAATTTTGAAAATTTGAAACTGCTAGTTATAGTTTCAAATTAATTTAGATTTAAATAACAAATCTAATCCGACAAACCGTTCGACGACTGAATGAAAGCGAATTTCCTCCGCGATAATGGAAAAATTCAGTACTCTAAATTTATGTCAATGTACGGTACTTTAAAAATGATAAGGTAATAAACGATAAAAATGATTATTGCATCTATATTCATAAATATAATAAAAAAATCAGATGTGAAATCTGGTCATAAACATTTAAAATAAAGAAAATTAGGCGTAGCAAAATGCTTTAGCTCAGAACCTGCTTGGCTCTCTACTGCAAACTCAGAGAAAGAAGAAATTAAAATGTGATTTATTTATAACTAAGCAGACAAGCAACCAATCTGGGCCAATGAATAATGAAAGATCAGCGAGTGACTTAAAAAAAATTAATATATTTACTGGTATATCTATATGTAAATCAAATTCAATAAAATAGAAATATATATATGAAATACTGAACGAAATGCAAAGAAAAAAATAATAGAAATTTTAAGTCACTCACATGATCATTCCCAGTCACAGTCCAACCCAATTGGGGAGCTTCGTCAGCTACTAAATTCAGGCTCACAGGAGACCTCGTCTAGTGGATTAATTTGTCCTTTCCTGAGCCTTGGCAGATATCGTCAATCAAATTCTCCAGATTCACCAATACCTAAAAATGCAAAAGAGGCCAGCAATAATTGTTCTCTTTTTCTTTATTTCTTTATCACGATACGTGTGAAAACTCTAGCAACTAACGATTGCTTATCGATGCCAACTACGTCGCAGATGCAAAGCAAAAAAAATTACAAAAAAATTAATGAACTACGCAATTAAGCCACCAACTATTTATCGTTGCAAGAAAACGCGGTATATCGATATTAAGATGAATATGAAACCAGATTCACTCAAAGTTTCTTTCTAAAATTATTAATAGATACGATAAAATATGCACTATAGCCGTTAAAAAAACTGTAAAAAAAATCATTCGATAAATCAAACTATAACGAGAAAATGAATCTGCTTAATTAGAATCAAAGGTACGGTAATAAGGAAAAACGATAAATTAAGCAAATTCTAGCAGATATTTTCACGATAAAGATAAAGAATTTTCCCAATAAAAAAAATTAACTCGGAACGAAATTCGCACACATACCGTCTTTATGCTGGTCGGAACAGAAGAGAGAAATCTACTTCCTTCGACATGCGTTAATCCCACTTGTCCAATCATAAAAGTGGGGAAAGGAAATGACATGTTAAAATTTCGAATTTTATTGAGCGCGAAAGCAGGAATATTAATCGATAGTTGGTCAATACGGGAACTAATACAATATAATTTCGATAAAAAAAAATAAAGCAAAACTTACTAATTAAATCATATATAAAATTTTATTAATGACAGTTTCCTTCTTCCCAATAAAATTATATTAATTTAATATTTCCAGTTTGGAGGGAGGTAGATCAAAATAGCACGTGATGTTCTTTCTGTCAAGGCATTTTCGCGCCAAATCAAAGGACAGAGTTGGACTTAGAATACCTTCCAAACGAACTAACTGTGATTTAGCAATTAAAAGCGAAAAAAAAAACGATTGCATAAGCGAATAAAATAGGAGTATTTACTTACGTGTTTATTTATTAAGGTAAAGACACTGTTTTATTACGGTAGAACTCAGTTCAGAAAACGATATAATTAGAAAAGTGATTTGAAAAATATAAAAGGTAATTTATTAATGCGACAAATATTAGTAAATATCAATGTAACGGGGAGAACGGCAATTCACCCGTTACAGTATTTAATTTATGTAAGTTTAATTATCACCTACGACATTCATAGTATAGAAGTTGCGGGTACACAGAAGGTAATGGAGGTGTTTTCTTTAGTATTCGTTCTTCTACGAAACCTGACATAAATGACACATATTTAATAACAAGTGCTTGGCCAGTCCAAAAAAACACAGCATGTTAAAAAGGATAAGGTTAATACAAAACAGAATACATACGAGTATAAATCGAAATCAAGCCTTGCTCTTTGCAATCAGAAAAGTATACATTAGAACAAAAGGATCAACAGAGATATTTAGATCTTTGATCATGTGGACGTGCAAACTACCATGAATACACCAACATTCATTCCTAACTTTTTCTGTTTACAGCAAGATTTTGCACCAACCGCCATATATCATGGCTTTTCTGAACCTTATTACGTTGTATCTTTATGATTGTTATTTTGTGTAAAAGCATTTCAATTTATTTGTTGAAAGTGGTTTAGATCTGAAATTGCTATCTATATGTACCATATATTTCATCATGAAATTTGAACTATCCCTTTTTCTCTCTATTAGCAAATGAGCCTATTCTAAAACTAGAATAGAAAAAGAATGGTTCTGAATAATAAAATAATCAGCTTTTATATGGCAACCTAAATTTTTTTCTAATTTAAAACTTAATTAACTGTTTCATAATCTTATTATCGGGGATTTAGTAGACAATTCCCAGGAAATCTATAAAGAACAATTTCGTTTTCTCTTATGTTACGTCATTCGGTATGAAAACATGAACATATTAATGCCTCACAACACCTCACGCCTTCCAAATACATGAAAAAACCTTCAGAATGGTTAATCTGCGTTATCTTCACATTTCGTTCTAATACGAGCTTGAATCTACAGGAAAGTTTCATCATGGGATACACAAATATTTTTTATCAGTTAAGATCAAGAGCAGGTTTTAGCTAAATGTGTTATAATATTACATATTAGTTTTTATAAAATTATATATTATTAGATAAATAAATTTTGATGAGGTATAAATAGTGCATTAACCAATAATATCGATGATTATGTTACTCTTGTTAGTTGACCAAGTTCACCCCAGTGTTCTGTTTATTTGACAATATTATTTTCACGTTAGTTGCTTTACTATATTTCTGTTCATTGATGTTTGTTGTGGTTTATTAAACTCATAGACTATGTTTTAGAAAAGTAATTGTTAGGATAAGTATTTCCAAACCCATAGGCCAGCTGGTTCTTTCTGGTTTTCTCAGCTTCTCTAAACAAGAAACACTTGTCACATTCTTTAAATAAAGAGTAAGTATGTAATACTATATATTACTTAATGATTATGAATTTCACCTATTACCGGACACCACTATTAAACTTTTGTTATATTTATTGTTAAATTTGATAAAGAAGCTAAGGAAGATAACTATGTTATAAATACATCAATAATTTCTCAGATGAAGAGAAACATACTATTCAGGACACGCTCTATTTATGTTTAAAAGAGACAGACTTTATATATATATATATATATATATATATATATATATATAAACTCAATTGTTTGGAAAAATGTCAGTGCCTTCCACAAGGACTTGTGATTTGACGCTTATACGGTGAACATGGCGCACTGTTCGACTCTCGGACAGTTTACATCATGGAGACTCGCTGTCCAGCTTCGACGAGGACGGATCTCCACACACAAAAGGGAAAACTTTACCCTATGTGCTCACTAGTGCAATCCCAACGTGCGTGTGCAACTATTACTCATTTTGTTGTAAACCCGGTGCTGAGTGCGCATTACGAACATCACATTTGGAAACTCTAGTTGTGCCTAAAAACCCAGGATTAAGGCTGGCTACCCGCGCTGTAAGGCAGACAAATACATGGATAGCAGATTTCCCGGGCTTTTACTAGATCTAACTCGTAGACAAGGTAAGGGTTTTCTGGTGAAGGGCAACTGAGTTTTTTAGCAAAATAGAACCAACTTCAAAAACTACAGTCCACTTAATCCGGGCGAATACATTTTGGACCCAATCATATCACACCATGCGGCTAGTTGACATAAGATATATATATACATATATATATATATATATATATATATATATATATATATATATATTCCGATCAAAATGTCATATGTATAGGTGTTTAAGCATACTTTGTTTGCTGTATTTCGAGGATTGTTTATATAGGTATACAGGATTATTTATGAATTTGATGTTGTTTTGTTATATGCGCCATTATTACGAGGTGTTGGTGGGGATAGTCTGACAAACTTGTATTATATTCATAACATTACTTAATGCCTTTTTCACATTCCAGTCCAACTTTCGAACAGATGTGTTTCTACTAGGCAGGCCTGAGCCTATAATTCCCATAACACTGTTTATCGCAAGTTACACGCAAATTGATTGAGTCATCGCTTCCAATTCGAAATAAAATGTAAATTTATATTTCTCTTCAATACGGTTGTATAAATTTGGCAGTAAATTTGAATTTCGGCAGTGTGTGTGCATATATTGAATATTCATTAAAGGAGGCTTGTAAATGAATTTACCATGCAACAGTTTGTTCTCTCGCTAACAACACACAATTAGCAATGAAGACGAGCGAATATATAAGTGGGATCTACACATCACCAGCTATCAATTCCCAAACGTAAATCGAAATGCATATTAATATATTTTAGAGATGACTAAAAGAGATCATTTCGTGATAGATTACGCTCTCAAAATGTTCTCATATTGTTTTACTTTTCTAGAAATGGTGGACAGTTCGATATTAATAACTGCCTTGATTCTGCTGAAATGATTTAACTCCCTATAATTCTTATTTTCTATAATGATTTCAAGTCCATTACCTCGGTGTCTATTACTTTCGAATTCAAATATTACCATTAAAAAAGGTATTGAGTTAAGCAGAGTGAGCTAAATGGTAATTAGATTGGGCGTCTTGTTTGGCACAAATTAGTTTCGATAATCTACAAAAGAGCGGAGGGAAGTGCCGTAATGTTGAAGTTATGCATGGTCAGTTCCTATCAGAAACACCAAGCGGTTATTCTCGGCCTTTTTGTAAGTCGCTATTTTCAGATAACGTAATGACTATTTACAATTGGAACTTCAATAATTCTTTCACAGAAATTTTGGCTTTGGTCAGGATCATCTTCATGTAGTCCGTAAACCTGTTTCAATTTAAAACAGGGGTGAATTGTTGCCCTAAAGACATTATCCTAGGTATAACTAGTAATTAATTCATTAAGCTTGGAATTTATGCACCCTAAAATAAAACAGATGTAACTAAGAGAGAAAGCATGTATAAAGATCTTCAACATTCATTAAATCAGATTTCAGCAAATGAGTACATGCTCACCTTGAAAGACTTCAATGCCGAGGTCATAATGTTTATTATACCGGTTATTAAACATAAATTTTCTGAAGATAGGTAGTCAGAAATGAAAATATAGAGCAGATAACGGACTTCTACATTACCACCCAAATCAGCTATCTTAACACATTTTTTCTCATAGGGCTCATTTCAAATACATGTTTGTAAACATCCGTGGACAAAAAGGGTCGATTGATCGTAATAATATTTTAAGATGTATCTTAAATTATAAATGTGAGGGCACTCAGTTCAGCAAAGGCTGGAAGTGACCACTGTTAAGATTGGAAGTCAATATACCCAACAAAACTGAATATCTATCGCAACAAAAAACAAACTATCGGAATTACGGAAACCGATGGATTAGAGAAAAGTTGAATAAGAATAAATCCAACAAGTTGCATTCAGATAAAGAAGATCGATAAAAAAAATTAAACAAAAACTGGAAATCTGACTAAAACAAGGCAGACATTTTCTAAATACAAAAAGAACGAAAACTGAATAAATACTTGGATAGACAGCTAAAAAAAGTAAGTGCAGACGAATAAATGCATCAAAAGGGAAACAGAAAAATCAAAAAAAAATTAAGACCACATAGCAAATGAACTGCTAAAATCTGGTAGATTAGAGCGCAGTAATAAAAGTCTGAAACATAAGGCAGTATTGGAGAAAGAGAGAACAAGCGTTTATTAATATATGAAAGGAACTAAAAAAGAACCGGAAAATTAAGGAGAAATAAACCTATTGAACTCCACTTTGAAACTAACTACAAAAATATTATCAGAAAACGTATCCCAGACACTGACACTGGCAGAGAAACAACAAGTATTCCGTAACTGTCGATCATACATAGGTGCACTTTTTGTGATCGGACAAATTACCGAAAAAGAAATTTGAATATAATGAGTCGGCCTTACTTTTTCTTCCAGAATTAAAAAAACATTCAATAGAGTAATTAAGGTTGTTTTTTACCTATATAATATTTGTAAATACCTAAATAATAAAAATTTTAATCAATACTTTGTTCTTTGATTATTTTTGATGGGGTTAAGAAACAAAAATCCAAATATCCACAAATATGAGGTTGAGAATAACAATAATATTGTGAGAACTGTTTTAACCAAATTTTATATTGTGTGCATTCTTTAATTTAATATATATATTTAATGTAAATAAGTTGGTCTGAACAATATTTAAGTAAGTGCATTAACCAGCAGCGCTAGCCATAGGATAGACTGGTAAAAATGATTTTGAAGATAAACCGCCGACAATGGCGACACTTCCTTCTCCGGTTCTTCCTCAACCAGATGCTGATCCGTAGCCTGGTCCACCAAAAAGACCGAGGACAGAGTAGTAGTGATTTAGAAAATCACTGTCGATTATGCTTACTATAAAAAACCGCGCCTCCAGACTCTAGCTAGTAGGTGGTGCGGAAAAGAGTCGATAGTTAATTAATAACAAGTTTGCATTATCAATAATTAAAAAGAGTATCATAAAAAAATTAAAAGACGATTAAACATTATTGCAAATCATTAATATTACTGTATAGTTCTGAATGCTGAAGAACGATCGTTTCGCAGCGTTGTAAAACCTTAACTAATAAATAAATTTAAGAAGTTTATAATGAAATCCATTCCTTAAAATACCATCTATAAAAATGTTCTGATGTATTTTTTTTTGTAAACTGGTTAGAAAAAAAGTTATATCGACAAATACAAATTTCTTTCTCAAATTTTCATTGATTTTCACCTATAATTATTTTATTTTTTATTCTACAATTAAAAGTTACTTGACAAAAGTTGTAAATAATTTTATTTGCAACAAAACTTTTTTCTTGTGAAACCCATAGTTTTTCAGATAAACCATAAAAACCATTTGGACCCCTTTTTCCAAGATGGCGGCTGTGAACTAAAGGAAGCTCCATGACGGTAAGCAACTCGCAATTCGGGCCACCAACCGCCAAACTGGTCACTGGCAAATTTTTTTGACAAACAAGAACATAACACAAAATACAACATAATATTTATATATAGGAATACTGGTTGACCATATTGCAGACTTCTTGATTTCTCAGTTTATCTGTGGTTAAGAATATCTCTACAGACAACCAATAATCTAGGCATTTTGTCGACAATGTCTTACTAAACTTTGTTCTCCATTTAAGGTTTTCAAATACTTATTCTGTTGCAGGAAATTTCTGAGGAACAAAACCACAAATGAATAGGCAAAATAAACGGTCCCTCTCGGTATTTACAATTTGATTAAGACATCAAATCAAAATGTTTCAAAATGACAACTATTATTATGTTAGAGTATTTATCGCTATGTAAAAAATACGTAGCAACTTCTGACTAACATACTTTGAAAATATCAGTAACAAAATCGATACTTCATGGTTTCAGACAATAAAATTCTGAACAAATTCGTTATCAATTCAATTTTATTCAATAGCCCATGCCTGATTCAAAAGTAGTAAAAAATATTTTTGTACCCCGAATCCCATTGAAACCAATTCAGTACCATAGAAATCTCATATGATTGCTTTACGAATTAATTTTTTCCTAGATATTTATATTGATTATTGAACAATACAATGTTGGATTATGGTTATATTACTTTAAAATTGCATGATTAACGCGCGACATTTCAAACCACTATTTAAAACCACCCATCCCTTACCAGGTCGAATTGTATGATATATGATACTGGTTGCAGTAGATTAAAAACGTTTTCTTTTGCATTTTGTTTCCTGACCGGGCAAATGATTTGCAAGATGTTCTACCCTTTCACTTATCCGAAAATGAAATTCAAACTGATGATAATCAAATTGTGGCACAGTATATTCAAAGTAAGTTATTGTTTTTGGAACACATAGATTTCTGAATTTCTCCCAGCTCCTCATCACTTGAACTAAAGTGGTCCACGTCGACAAATATCCTAAACATATATAGAAACAAATTCTGCCATCAAATTAACATTATAAATGATCACCTCACTAGTATAAATAGGAATACTCATTCAACAATTTTAAATGCAAACCTAAACACTGTAAACAGTAAATAAATTTCTCGGTGTAGGCAAGACAAAACAAAATTTCACTAAATTTAAGTAAAAACTATTTAAAGTCGCATATCAGGACGATGAATACTAACCATAATTCAGGAACTGATAATCTGGGTAAGAATCAATAACGAATCGAATTTTCGTTCACCGCGAACACAGAATTGTTCCTGCCAGTTCAGTAGTTTCTGTACCGCGAATGCTTTTATTCCAACTGCCCATACGATCAGTAATGAATCGATAATGAATTGTTACCGCAACTAAAGCTATTTTCATGTCAAACTTACATGTAACGTAGGTAAACTGTTAATCAGAAATTTAATAATTAATTTGTACAAATGCACTTATCGCTATATAGGAATGTCTACTCAAAATTTTAATGAATCTTATACCTTAAAATCTATAACAAACAATTGGTAAATTTACTTGGGATTAATATTTTCCAGGCATTTCATACTCAACGACCAGAGAAATTGAAATAAAATTATTTGTTTTTGAACTGCTATCAACATAATTTCCACTTCTTCCATTCAAATAACGCTTTATGTGTTTTCATATTTGCTAATGGCGCGACCTCTTTGGAATCCGTATCAACTCAATTTAATTATGGAAAATAAAGCAATTCCTTTTGTATGGCTTTATCTTACAACTTTCACAATTATTCAGATTATTCATCTCTGATAGTCTAACTAGGATTATATAAATATTTTCCGAATTTTATGTTGAATATGCGTCATGTTAAGCTTTTCGATATTTTTCCGCCACTATAGATTGGTTGGTATATTAATAAAATAAACTTTTAAAGGTTGTAATACCTGTCTGTCTTTATCTTTCCAAAATATTAAAACTAAGCCAACCGATGTTATTGAAATTTATTAAAGTCTGAGGTTAATCCAGGTAAATTCAGCTTATGAAGTTTTATGATAAACACTGTACCTTTAAATTTTGACATGCAAATCTGGAGTTAGCTATCATAAATATTCAAACCAGATTAAAGCAAAACTTTACTATTGCTTAACTTGATAGCCAGATTTAATTATATATAAAATACTCTGGTATAATGAATAAAGCAGTTTTTTCATGCTGGCAATAATGTTTTTTGAATGCATCAAATATCTGAAATAATATTTCGCTCACTTTAGTATTAAATCCACTTATTTACGTACTCACAACTGTAGATGACAAGAGTTGTTTTTCGAATAATACTTATGACATTTCGCAGTTGATAATTAAGGATTTTTGGAAATAACTACCAACTTGTGGATAATTAAACATGAAATTTGTAATACTTAGTCGATTTCAACAAATCTATATAACAATAGTTCGTGTAAGAACACATTTGTAACTAAACAGATTCCAGATGCGACAATTGGAAAAAGAGAAATAGATTTAGGAGCTGTACATTATAAGATTTTATCAATGAGTATATCTCTATAAGCAATCGAAACAATAGTCTTTGTGGAAGGGCGTAACCAGCGTTTGGTTTAGGGAGGGGCAAAAGTGGAAGTGTCCTAGAGGGGGCAAATCGGAAAAAAAATGTCCTAGAGAGAGTAGAGAAAGGGACAAATGAGAAATTTCTTGGGGAGGGTCAAGAATTTTATGGCAAATTTAATGGCAGGTTTTTCAGATCCCCCGTCGGTACGCCCATGTCTGGGTGTTTTCTATACCTTATTTATAGAAATCACTTACATTTATTTTTATAGAAATATTTCCTATTCATTTCAAATTTATTTGTGACTATGTGAACTGTTCGAAATAATAACAGGCAGTTTTTTCTTTGTATCCTAAAGGTTTTCGTCATTTGCAATTACAATCGAGGCCGTAAATATGAAAAAGAAGAGAGGGCCAAGAACTCTATCAAAATCCCAACCTTTAATAGACCTTTGAAAAATTGTGAAAATAGTATATTAATGAAATAATTAAATTCATAATAAAAACTTAAGAAACAATTTATACGAAAATTAGTACAAGCTGTGCGAAAAATCATTAGCGATCTGTAATATGAGCTATTTTACTATAGCGAACGCTTGAGCTGGACAACCAAAGATGGTCATTACATGATGGTCTGAGCGCTCACTTTCAGCTGCGGTCATTTGAGAACAAATCTCACACCATCCAACGCACCCTCCATATATAGTTACCCAATTGGTTGACCGGAGACTATTATTGTTGTAGAGCTATTTGAATTTTAAAATCTTAACCTTGTTAGATGTTAAGAAATTAAGGCTAGCTACGCAAGATATCAAATGAAAAATGTGTCGAATAAAAATATAGTAATTAATGATGTTTTTCGTTGTAAATTATGTGGTAAATTATTGGTGTGAAATAAAATGTTCTTATTATATGTATGAATACAGTTTTGTCTATATGAATTGGATAGACCTCCTACCAGAGCAGCAACGGAGTTACAAGTTAGTTGAGTATGCTAATGCATTGGATAAAATATTGGCAGTATATCTATGAAAGTTTTAATTAATTCAATCTCTGTTTTCCATAAAATATTTTTTTCTGTAAAAAGATAAGGCAGAGACAAAAAAATTTTAGCTAGTTCGACTTTTGGGCAAAATTCGAAAATGCAGTAAACCTACAGGTTATTCCGCTTGTATTTTCAAGATGTCAAGTTTGTCATGGCCTTCTGGTTTTACTAGTAATGATAAACTTACCAATTTATTTTAACAAAATCAATCACAGCCTACTACGGTTTCGTAGCAAGTTATCATATAGGTTTCATGCTTATTTTGCTTAATATTTTTAGGGCACTCAACTGAAATCATCGTTTACTTAGTTTAGTGAATCTGCCAAAATCTGGCATCATAGTTTTAGAATCTTTTGCAATTTTGAATAATACGTATATGTGCACGTGCTATGCTAGTATGTTAGCAGATATGTTCTTCGTACGTCACAACTGTCTCTGTGGATAAGCACATTCCGATGTTTTTGTAGAGTTGTTCCCAGTGGTCATCCTCAGATGACAGTAAAAACATACGGATTATTGAATTGTTGTTGCCTGTTTGTTTCCAGAATTTGTGAAAAATTTTCCTTTCTTCCTAGAATCTCTGGCCCGGCGTCTACCTACCTGAAGTTATACATGGACAAAAAGAGCAGAAAACTGTACTATAGAAGTGAGCATAGAAAATATCATAATAATATTGCCAAGTTTATGAATGCCATCTACTATATTGAAACGTACACCTAGAGTGACAAGTAGTTAAATATCTTATAATAAACTTTTACATTCTGTTAGAGTTTGTTCATTTTCAAAAAAAAAGAATAATCCTCCTCACATATATTATCCAAGTTGCTAGAGAATTTGTGTTTGCCTTAGATGTCAATTAAAATAATACAATTAGATGTATTTTTGTATGGAATGCAATTTATTGTTGATTTCTGAAAACTCTATCAACAGAGGTTTTTATACTTAATTTAATATTAAATGATAGACTAAGTGCAGGAATTTGTTATGTTAAAATATTCTTAGAAAATGGTATCATAGAGATAGTTTCGTTCCATTGCCTTTTTATACTGAGTGTGAAATGACCTTAAAGTCTTCGTTCTTGCATTAGTTCGAGTCATAAAAACGGTAAATCGATTTCATAACTTGGGAAACAATAAAAATGTGCAACGGGTCGTTATAAACCCCTGAAAGCTAGAAGGAAAATATTTTAGAAGATATCTCAATGTTCTAAGGAATTTCATTTAGCCATCTTATTAAATTGTATTTAGATTTAAAATTTTATGAGGTATAGTTTACAAGAAAATGGCAAGATGAAAAGATAGTGGAAAATAATCGATCCGTACATTAAAATATTGGAAAAATATTTTATTGATATAGACCCTTTGAGAATTTAAAATACATTTGATTGCACTGGAGTATATCTATTGATTTAAAATAGCCCTTAAATCCAAATATAGTAGACAATTGGGAATGAAAATATTAATAGTTAGTTTGTTAATAGCTCAATATTTTTGTGTCACTTCATATGAAGGCTCGGGGGACAACATCATAGTCCACTTTGTGACGATAATGATCCGTTAATGCAAAGACTTTTTCCTTGTTCTTACGACATGATAGGTTTTGTGCTTTCAGTTGCCCTGTGCTTTCAAACCCTTCTCTCAAATGAAAGTGAACGACAACTACAAAGGCATTTTTCGACACTCTAGCAAGAGAAGAAAAAATAAGGATGTTAGGAAGGCATTAACAGTAGAACAGATTTGAATTTTTTTTTGCACAACAGTACCAATAATTTGTAAAACAGTAAATAGCTTGATTGTAAAATTAACAGTAATAAGCACCACCTTTTACATATATTAGCACTTCCAACACGGTCTCGTTGTCGTGGACGTTAAAGGTATAAAAATGTCTACATCTAAGACAGTTTCTGTTAATGAACTTCCTGGTAATAACACCACACACTTGAAAATTCTCCAAGCGCTTCGGGTTCTAGTTAAGTTACGTCAAGAAAAATAATATGTATTAGATTTTTGTATTTTCTCAACAACATTGAATTCTAAATTCCAGACCTCGCAGATAAACAACATACACTAATGATTTGTTTTTAAATGTTCGCCGGTGACGTAACAGAGCAAAATTCAAACAAAAATATTATAATGGTCTTCTAAACGTTGTTTGTGGCATATTCTTGATTACTTTTATGTTTTTTGGGCAATAACACCACAATCGAAATAAAACGACGTATACTGAAGGAAAACCAAACGTTTCAAAGTCTATTCTGACTTCGTTGTCAATGGCTTTATATTATTGATGTAGATTGCAAAATGAAAATTTGATTTATTTTGCAATCTACATCAATAAATATAAAGCCATTGAGAACGAAGTCAGAATAGACTTTGAAACGTTTGGTATTCCTGCAATATACGTCGTTTTATTTCTATTGTGGTGTTATTGCCCAAAAAACACAAAAGTAATCAAGAATATGCCACAAACAACGTTTAGAAGACAACAAAAACTTAAATTGTCAATAAAAGACATTAGTGTAATGACATGTTCTTTGGCATCCTAACGCACTGGGAAGATATTTGAATGGCCAGGAAATTCTTGGTTTAGAAAACAACTCTTTTTTCGTAGCCATATTGTTGAAATAAAACCGTCATTTTGCATAATAATATTTCAGGGTCTTACGGTGGAACTGGGCTTTTTATCTTACGGAGGAAATGGGCTTTTTATCTTACGCTGTAGCGTTTTAATACGATAGAGCCATAATTTATGACAATATTTTCTTACGAAGAAGCTATTTTCCCGATTGGGCTAATATGTCACGGCAGCGCTGGTTATAGTGGAAACGGTATGTCACTGCAGAACCTGTGGGATTATGAGTTATTTTGGTCTGTTACATTATGAATCAATTTTGGAGAATTAAGCTGTTCATCAAATAGCAACTAATAGTCAACCGTATGGAATTCTATGCAGATATTGCTGGATAGAGTTCAGTTTTTGAGGGCAGAGCAATTTAGTGATTTTGAGTTTACACACCTACAGTTTATTTTAGAAGTACAGTACAATAACAGTTTTTGATGCATATCTGGTAGTACAAATTTCCTGAACACATTGAACAAGTTATGGTATTTCTGTTAGCGGTTTACACGGGTATCTTTTTCATAGACATGTTATTTTGGTAGTAGAATCAATTTTGGATTTTTTTTTTAATTTTCACACCTTTTTGTAGATACACCCAATTTCACAATTTAGATAACTTGGAGAATATTTCTTTTTTTGTATACTATATATAATTTTTTTAAAACTTTCTTTTGCTTACATTTTGAATATTTGTTACTATGCCCAAGCCTATCAATTGGTAAAGAAGATGTTGATTTGATCACAAGTGAAAATATTGAATACATTTTTTTGAAAAGCGATGAAAGTTCATTTTAAAGGAGCATACATTTTTACTACATAGCCGTTATGATTTAATATGATTTAATAACGCAACATCACACTATTTGAAGTATAGAGAGTATCACTATTTGTTAGTTTTGAGGTATGTTCACTTAAAGGTTTTTTTAACTAACTGGTATCCGTAATAAAAACATTTTTTTTATTTAAATATCTTGCCCACATCTATACATTTTCCGATGAAGAGCACTCGCCTAGCAATTGTGATTAGGACATGGTAGGTTTAGTATTAAGTTTTGAGCACATTAGTTATTTAAATACCTGGTTGCTGCAATATGAAGAAAATTTTTGTAATCACTTAAAAATTTAAAGGTCTAAGTAAGTGACTCAGTTTCTTAAATATTCAGGAAATAAGTTTGAAATAATGCTCAAGTTTGCTTATCAATTTTCATGTAATTAAAATCCCAACAAATGTTTTTCAAAATTCAAGTAAACACTAAACATCCAAATTTAACCCCGAACGCCTTAGAAACGAATGTTGTGCTTAAATTCGGGTCTTTTATTTGGAAAATACGTTTGCCGAAGTTAACTGTTTGATTTGCCATCCTGAGGTTCGTAGGTTTGTATATCAAATATACTTAGTTTCTCACAAACCGTCTTCTTATGGCACATTCATATTTCAAATTTATTTATATAGATTGATCGAGTATACAATTTATCCCACCTACAAACCTGATAGAGGCAAACATTTAACGGAGATTTAATTAATGATTCGGGATAAAAAAGCGCACTTAATAAAACAAACACAAATAGTTAAACAATATGTTTTTCAGTTTCGAATGTAAAGTGCTTACGCACAACTTAAAATTTCTATTTCGAAAAAGCAGTTTTTAAATTTAAAACATAAATTTTATTCAAGCGAAACTTATAAGTTTAATGGAGTTGCAATAAAAGCTAACATCAGACTAAATGAATTATATGATTTGAAACAAAGAACTTTAAAAGCGCTGATTAAGAAAATACGTCGAGACTATTGTCGTAGGTTATACTGCTATCGGATGAAGTCAAACGTGGCTCTTAACTTATCCATCCGTTGGGGAAGTCCTGTGAGGGATGAACAGGACTAGGTTTACTCCTGAAGATGTAGGTGTTGTGTGTCTTCTTCTAAGGCACGGTAGTCTGTCGTAGAACTTATAGGCTATCCATAACATACGCCCTAAAACCAATATGTTTAAAGGGGTTGTCAAAAAATGAGTCTAATATGAATTTGGTTCCAGGAGTTCTGTTGGATGTAGACTATGGAATTCTTCTTGAGGATTAGGCAATTCTTCTAGAGGGACCCTTTCAAGTTGTATAGGGTGCCTCTTCTTTAGTGGACTGCGAACAACTGTTAGGGCGTGTCATGGTCTGTTCCCTGATGATTTCTTTCTTGTTAACAAATTTGTGCTGAGAAGTACTGAATTCGCATCCAGGTGGAAGTTGAATCAGAAATGTTCCATAAGCTTCTAATATACTGGTAGTTTCGCAAGCTGTTGAAACTTTTGTTGGGCTTGGAAATATACCAATGTAGTGGGCGTCTGTAATCTGCTCGATGAGTGTAGTGTTGATGAAAATCTTTACGTAGTCACAAAGGGCTTCTTCATCGGTGAGCTGAAGGATTTGTGAGATGCAGTCAGGTGTCCTACTTCTATACTGGATGGCTGTACTCGTACATAGATACTGGGTGTCGATTCGTCTACATGGTTGGCTCGTATATTGATGAATTTCTGGATTCAGTTTCAAATAAGGAAGTGGAGGAATAATGGTAGTTGAGTTAATTGTTGGAATTATGTAGAGGTGATAGTGGGTAAAACTTTTGGTGTGCAACAATAGAAAGTGCAGAACAAAAATTATATCGGTCTCTTTGTTATGTAAATAATAATTGCGTCTTATCATGGTATTCGAGTAATATGTCGGCCATCCATTGAATTTCATTTTGTTTAATTATGCTATTGTGTAGTGCATTTATTTTAGCGAAAGTAGTGGCATATCAGTTATTAATTGAAGAATTATTTGTAAAGATATATTGAGCTGATCTAGAATATTACGAGCTTGCATGTAATGATTAAAATCAAAAATAAATTTTGTAAAATCATCGTTGATATTTTTTATTTCTTGGGAAATTACTCTTTGATTGTGAGTATTTAGTGACATTGTTTTATTAAAATTGTTCATTATTCCAATTGTAAGCGACATATGCTGATTTAGATTTTTAATTACATTTTGATTTTTCTGCAAAGCTGATATTGCATCATCATAAGTTTTGGCATTTTCTTGGTCTAGGTTTCCGGAGATTGCTTTCACCGCAGTGAGTAGAAAGTTAAAAAATCCTCTCTTGTTTTTAGGATGAGGGTATGTAGCTTGTAATTTTGGCTTAGCTTAGTTGGTACTTTAAAGCTCGATCAAAATTATGCAACATGTTAAAATATGGCGTGCTTAATTTCTTAGTTATTACTGCTGCTACTTTTTCATACTGATTTTCAATGGCATTGAGTTCTTGAGATATCGGCGTCAAACTGTAATAATGGATGAAGTCATGGATACTGATTAGAATTTTTGCTGGTCCCAGCTTGAGTGGAAGGATCCCTGGATTGTCCTTTAGGTCTAGTATGCTTATTTTCTCGGCTGCTACCAGGCTGCATCTGTAAGAATGATTTTCTCAAATTAAATTTTCTTCTTGGGATGTGTTTAATTTCTTGTGGAGTTTTGTATTATGAAATTTTACAATAACTTTATAGTCAGATTTTTCAATTTTTGGTGAAAAGTTTATTTCTTTTTTGAGTGGTTTTCGTATGCACCCTTGAATTTAGTTCATAACTAACAGGTTGCTGCCTGTGGCGATTTAGATTCTCAATAACCCTTTCTTTGGATTCAGTAGTTCGTTGATTTAATTCTTTATAAATAATTTTAGTTTTTTCGCGATGTTGTTGAGCATAGTTATTGATGAGAGTTTTGTTAATGTCGACGTCAAAATGATCGTGACTGTTGAAATGTCCGTTTAGAATTTCAATTGGTTTCAGTTTGGTAGTTGAGTGTATCGAGTTGTTCTATATGAGAATTAAGTAAGGCATTTGATTGTCAATGTTCAGGTTGTTATGATTCTTCTGTAACATACGAAGATGTTCTATGATAGTCGAATGAAACCGTTCTACCATCCCATTAGATTGCGGATTTTTTGGTGTTGTATAGTGTATAATTATTTTATGGGTATCCACAAATTCTTGCATTAGTCCATTTTTAAATTCCGTACCGTTGTCCGCAACAATGATTGTTGGTATGCCATGATGGGTGATGAAAATCATCAAAGATTTTAGGATGTTAATAGCATTGGCACTTCTATCGGATATGCTTGTCCATATTTTGGAAATGAGTCAATGACAGTAAGAAATTTTTGTCCCGCTGCTTGAAAGGTATCGATGTGGAAAATTTCTAACGATCTTGTTGGAGTTGGTGTTACCATGAATTTTGGTTTTTAGGGGTTTCTATCGTACTTGTTCATTTGACATTGTCACAAAAGTTTATATAGTCCTCTATGTCCTTTTTCAATGTTGGCCAATAGAATCTGTTTCTAATTTCAGCTCTATACCTCTGTGATTGATCGGTCCTTCCTGATAACCTTTAATAATTTCTTTTTGTCTTTGTTCGTTGTTAACCTCTTCTAAAATTTTCGTGCATTTGAATAAATCATATGAGGAATTTTTGAAAATATGTCTAAGAAGTTCACAGGTGGGTTGGTACGTGTTTTTTGGAGTAAAATGAATAGCATATTTTATTTTTGGTCGTACTAAGTTTTTGAAAAATTCGGTAATATTTCTTCCTGCTTTATTTCTGCCAATTTGAACATGAATTCTTATTTTATTTGGAAATATATGTTCAGTTATAGGTTTTACTGCACAATATCTAACAAAAGTTAGCCTTATTTGATTATTGTAAAAGTTTAGCGCCTTTTCGGAAATAGGAATTGTAAAAATCGGATTTTCCTGTTCAGTGTGAATTGTATTTCTATCGTAGTATTCGTCTTGAGATGGATCGAGAACTTCGTCAGCTGTGTCTGTACTTGACGTTTCACGTACTTTGTTGACCTTATGTTGTGTGTGGTCAGGATTTTCGTCAGCTGTGTCGGTGCTAGAGGTATTATGTCGTTTATGGTTGTGTTGACCTAGGTGTGGGTTTTCATCGGCTGTTTCAGTTGATGATGTATCTGTCTCAGTTTTGTCGTGTAAGGGCTGAATGTCTTCGTATGTAAAATCTTCTTCACGATCATCTGGTGGGTTATTATACATTGATGTATTGTCAGTATCTTCTCGAGATAAATTTTCATTTATTTCCTCATTTTTTTTCTTAAGGGATGTAAGTTCTTCTACTTCCTTGGTGTCGATTTCTATTCGAGAAAGGGCGTCTGCGTTGGTGTTAATCTTACCTTTTTTGTAAACTATCTCACAATCAAATTCTTCGAGTTTCAGGCGCCATCTTACTAGCTTAGATTTGGGGTTTTTTACGGAAAATAGCCACTGCATAGAGCGGTGATCGCTCAGGACCTTAAAGGTTCTGCCGTACAAATATGACCTAAACGCCTTTGTAGCCCATACAATTGCTAACATTTGTTTCTCGACAGTTGAATAATTCAGCTCGGTATCGTTCAGTGTTCGAGAAGCGTAAGCTATTAGCTTGTCTTTGCCGACTGGTCCTTGGGATAGAACTGCTCCTAATGAAAAGTTGCTAGCATCGGTTGACAAGTTAGATGGTTGAGGAAAATCTGGATATTGCAAGAGCGGTTGGTTAACTAATAATTGTTTGCACGTCTCAAAGCATTAAATTAATTTCTGTGTGTGTTCAATCTTCGCGTCTTTCTTCAAGCATGCTGTTAGCGGCTTTGTAATTTTGGCGAAGTCCTTAATAAACTTTCTATAATATCCCAGTAGTCCAAGGAATCTCTTAATTTCATTAGTTGTTCGTGGAATAGGATATTTTAGAACAGCTTGAATTTTATCAGGGTTGGGCTTTATTCCTTTCGGGGTGACGACGTGCCAGGAAGGCCACTTCTTTTTTAAGGAATTCGTACTTGTCTAATTGAACTTTGAGGTTAGTTTCCATAAACCGTCATCCATATACCTTAAACAAACTGTTCCTTGTAGTCCCTTTAGTACACTATCCATGACTCTTTGGCACGTGGACGTGTTCGACATTAAAGGCAGTTTTTGGAATATCTTCTTCTGCCATTTAAATTTGATGGAACCCACTGGCCAAATCTAATGTTGTAAAATATTGGCTTCTCCCAAGTTTGTCCAAAATGTCGGTGATGTTTGGGATTGGATACTTGTCATCAATAGTTTTCTCATTAAATTTTCTATAATCCACTACAATTCGCCATTTAGTTTTCCCTGAGGCGTCCTATTTTTTTGGGACAACCCATATCGGTGATGACCACGGGGATTCACTGGGGCGTATAATGCCTTGTTTTAGCATAGACCAAATTTGATTTTGGACCTCCTGTTTGTGAACATATGGGTAACGGTATGTTTTTGTTCTACTAAATCTAACTAGGGTCAGTTAAAGGATTTGAAACAGAGTAGTCTGACATGAATTACTTACAGTAAAATGCTGATTGCTCGATGCATCTGTTTCGCTTCGTTGGCGTTCTGCAGGTAAGCGTCGATGCTGCTACAGGAACTAACGGCAAACAAAAGTTTGTTCGATTGCGGATAAACGTTCAATAACGAAGTTTTTCTTGATGATTGTTTCGGTCATTACTTGGTGAAAATTCATATTTTAATAATATTAAAACACTAACCACTGTGGTAATTTTTACAAATTTTTTTGAAAGTTTTTGTTATACACACAAAACTTTCACGATCCTACTGTGCTGCGGCACTTAAAGTTTCTATTTCGAAAAAGCCGTTTTTAAATTTAAAACATAAATTTTATTCAAGCGAAACATACAAGTTTAATGCAGTTGCAATAAAAGCTAACGTTAAACTAAATGAATTATATGAATTGAAACAAAGAACTTGAAAAGCGCTGAGTAAGAAAATGCGTCTACTCTATTGTCGTGGGTTATACTGCTGTCGGAAGAACTCAAATGTGGTTCGTAACTCACACAAAAATGTTTGCGCAAATATATTTGACCTTGAAAATTATTTGTTTTGATTGGCTTAAATTTTCCATCCAGTATTTTAGGTGAAATTTTCGCAAGAATTTAATATAATTTGTTCAAGTCAGTACCCACCAAAAGGATAACAAAGTTGTGTTTGTGTAAGTGACCCTCATATGATTTGATATCTGATATGCGTTTCTTTATTAAGTTCGGTACAGATGGTTCAAGATCCTGATTAAAATTACAAGGGTGGGCAAAGTGTCTTAAAAAAAGTAGTGGAAAACAATTAGTAACTTGTGAGAAATGAACTATGATATTTAAAGATTTTTGGAAATACTTATTTTTTATCGGATGAAGTAATTGGGAACCAGTGTGCGTCAAAATTACAAATGTTCGAGAGCATCTATTTGAGAAGTGGAAGTAAAATTTAATCACTTAGTTAATTTGTTAAGTTAATATCAAATCTATTTATAAAGTAGGACTAATAAATATTTGTTTGCATG
This sequence comes from Octodonta nipae, assembly GCA_034190945.1. Classification (NCBI taxonomy): domain Eukaryota; kingdom Metazoa; phylum Arthropoda; class Insecta; order Coleoptera; family Chrysomelidae; genus Octodonta; species Octodonta nipae. Next base: position 38,658,782 of record CM067220.1, read on the forward strand.
TATATATGTGTCATAGTGTGGAAATCGACTCGAGTGGTTTTGATAAATTAGACTTATCTGTGGGTTTCGATATCTTGAAATGAATTTGTTATGGTATCATCGAGTACAAAAATCTTATATTTGGAAATTTTAGGTTTTTTGGCCACTTGAATTCGCCTTAATGAATATTCAAACTTTTAAAAAGTTTCAATTTATTGAATTATGTTGCTAGCATACCGCGATTACTATCACTTATAGTAAGCCACAAACTAGAACACAATTTTAATTTATTGTTGGTTAAAAAAATTATCTTAAAACTTTAAACTCCTTCTACTTATTGCTCTTTAACTCTTGCAATCATTAGACGTGTTTATACCATCGTATATTTAAAATAGTAATAATGATAATAATAATAATAACCGTATGGTGCCCGGGTTAGAATAGCATCACGGTATCCACCGCCTGTCGTATGATGCGACTAAAGGGGCAGCTGTCCGCTGACCTACTAAATCCTTTCATCTGGGAAGTGACAACCCCACGGGTCCGAGTTACCTCGGTCACCAGGGTCAATTGGTGACACCACCCATGAAAATGGAGCTAAGGAGTAGATGGCTCGGAAAAGAGCCGCTGCCCGGGGATCGCCAGGGCATGTCTGGAGCCGGCGCTGGACATGACAGCATGCGGGGCGTCGGTGGCAGGGTGCTTAGGAGGGGGGCCCCTGCCTTCCAAAGAAGTACAGCCCAAGAACCAGAAGAAACACAACACCACTCACCCATACAGTCACAACAACAACGTGACATTCACCAACGGAGTCAAATGAGAACGAGAACTCAACATGCAGAAGGTGTTGCGCAGGATCAACAGCCAGCGCTCACTCAAGCGGGACTGAAACGACAGCGCATGAAATGCAATGGACGCCATGAATTAATTTATAATGCCTACGTTTTACAGAATTACGAACCTTGGCAAGAACAAGACTGGATATCGCCAAATACTCCATCAAGAGTTCTGTCGTGAGTACCCAGAGCTTCAAGTTACTGAACAGAGAGTCGCAGATCAATATCGTGTCATCTTGAGAAATGGACTTATTTCGCCTGAACAACTGGACACAATAAAGCGCGAAGTAGAGCGCGAAATATTTGGTTGACGTACAATCGATCTAGAGCCTGAAACACCTTTGGCACAAAGAGCGGACGAGACTCAAGAACTACAACAAGAACAGTAAACCAACGCTGACCGGAGTGAGAAGATCTAAGCAGAAATAGAAGGAGCTCTTATAGAGTATAGTGGAGAAGATCCACTGACTAGACCAGCTCGTCCCAAACTAAGATCTTCTAAGAAACTGGGTATCGTCTTGCAGGCTATGAACAAATTTATCTTGCCAAACTATATTTTAGGTGCTAATACGTTAGAATCGCTATACACAATCATCTAGTGTGCAGCAACTTCCATCTGTAGAACAATTGGGGAAGCAATAAGACCAAAGCACGACCCTCCCCAATTTAGACAAACACTTGGAATACCACCTTGGCAAAGTACCAACGAGGGGTCAGGAATAACAGAATAGAAAGACTTTTCAAAACTATCATGGACAGTAACCAAATACACTTCCAGTGGGATGGAGAAAACATCATATATCAGCAGTGTCTGGACAGTCTACAACAAAAGCTCTCCGCCTACACAAGTCGATTGAGAAGGTACAAAACCAGTAACCAACGAAAACTAGATAACACACTTTTCCGACAATCAGAAAAAGGGTTTTATAGAAAACTTAACAACTTCGATAATAATGAAACCCCTTGTTACCCCTGTAAAACAGATATCGAGAAATTCTGGAAAACACAGCTTTTCACAACAATCTCCTATATCTCCAGAGCCAGCTGGATTAATGAGGAGGAGGCTGCATTTCAGAACTATGATGCCATGCAACACCTACCATTTACAACGGAAGGCATATCCAACATATTGAAGCACTCCATAACTGGAACGCACCAGGACCAGATGGTGTACAAAATTGCGGAATAAAAAAACTGTACGCAACCCACAAAACACTAACAGCCCTTATAAATGACGAAATTACACACCCACACAAGATGCCTAGTTTCCTTGCGCATGGTGCTACATACCTCTTACCAAAGGACAACCTATGTACACAGTACCCAGCAAAGTACCTACCAATCCCTTGCCTTCCAACCTTATACAAACTCATAACATCGTGCATTAATCATCGTATTTTCAAACATTTTGAGCTGACCAAAATAATTACTCAAAAACAAAAGGGATAAGCGAAAAATTCGATGGGCTGCAAAGAAAAAAGGGCTTTGATTCAGTTCAACATGATTGGCACATTAAGGCACTGAAACTCTATAAAGTGAATAATTGTATTATTAACTTTTTGGAATAAGCAATGTTCACCTGGCAAACCAAAATTTTACTGAATGAAGCCAACTGTTCGATACAAACTGACCCTATTCCAATCAGAAGGGGTATATTTCAGGGAGACTCTCTTAGTCCGCTGTGGTTCTGTCTTGCCATGAACCCTCTCTCAAACAATCTGAACTCGACTAATTTTGGGTTCAGTCTCAAACACAACAACCTACAAGCATTAAAGATAAACCATTTGTTATACATGGACGACGAAGTGATGGCAGCTACGAATGAACAGCTGCATAATATGCTTAAAATAGTAGAAGGGTTTTCTAGTGACATCCATATGAAAGTTGGCTTAGACAAATGCCGAATTATTAATATAGTTAAAGGCAAAATACAGCAGGGGCAATTCGAAATGGGAAATTGCACCTCAATTGAATCTATGGGGGAAGGTCATACTTATAAATACCTTCGAATAAAGCAGGCTCAACGTATTGATCACTTGACCATGAAAAAGGACCTAACAGCAGCGTTTTATAGGAGTGTAAGACGACTGTTGAAAACCAAACAAAATGGTAAAAATCTGTTTCAGGCTATTAACACGTATTAATGTTCAGTGCTCAGTTACTCTCAGCATAGTTAATTGGTGCAAGACTGACATTGAACAATTACAACGAAAAGTTCGAGTTTTACTAACAAAAGCTCAAAATCACAATCCAAAGAGCTCTGTCGAACGTACAAGTTTGTCACGGTTTGAAGGAGGAAGAGGATTGGCAGATCTAAACAAACTATTAGATCAAGAAATTTCTATTTTACATAGTCATTTCCAGAAACTCGCAGAATTTTCTGATCTACACAGAGTCATGTGCCAGGTTGATGAATCAACACCACTGCGACAGGTTGATCTCTGGTCATATGTTAACTAAAAACTATCTATTCTATTAACAACGACAGGTGCAGGTACGGTTGCCGAACATCTGAATCTATCCAAAATATCACAGGAGGTTGTCAAGCGTTCGCTGCAACTGAATGTAAAGAACGACACGATGCTGTGGCAAAAATACTGCACCAGGAACTAGCACAGAAACTTGAACTGTCACAGTCGGTGAAATTACCACACTATAAATACAATCCAGAAATTGTTTTAGAAAATAACAACCACAAGCTGGACTGGGACCGCACGATACTGACTGATCGTACTGTTGCTCACAATAGACCAGATATAGTTTTGGTAGATAAAGTCGCTCGGAAAACAACTTTAATTGACATAGCAATTCCTAACAACAATAATATAAATATCAAGCAGGCTGAGAAAATAACCAAATCTAGGGATTTGGAATTTCAAATAAAGACTTAGTCGGATATGAACAACACACGAACTGTACCAATTGTTATGTCAACGACAGGACTAGTCCCAAAACATCTATTAAACAATTTAAAATACCTCGGTCTAGACGAACATCTTTACCAACAAATGCAAAAACCCGTCCTGTTAGGAACATCCCGGATGGTCAGGAAATTTATGGGAAACTGCCGTCACGACTTCAGCCACGGGCCTGAAAACCTGGCAAGGTCTCCCACAGAGCTAAACCCTTTTGATATCTACGATGTCTGGGGTTTAGTGAATTTTCCGCTATGCGTGGCTTAGTGGGAGTGTGCTGCCATACATTGTATGGTCATGTCGGGAAGTGATGCAATTAGTTAAAATGTTTGACAAAACGTCAATCAACTGTTGTCGCACAGTTACGGAGTTACGGTAGTAGAACAAGTATATTTATATTGACGAATTTCAATTCACGTGTAAATAAAACTGTTCCAGAGGTTAAATAGATTAATCTGTAACCAAATTTATCAGAAATCCCAAATTGTTCCAGAACGCTTTTGTTAACTACGTTATAATACAGTTTAAATGCATTTTTCTAAATTAGGTTAGGTAACTAATAATTAGAGTCCGTTTTCTCTCTAATACGCTCGGCTTATTTTGCATTTCTACTTCATTAAGGTAATTGATCAGGCTAGACCGCAATCTCATAAAATTAATCCAAACTTCACTAATTTGTCAGATTTGAATACAGAGGGCTAGACGAACCTGCCGTTTCGAGGTTCTGTAGGATGAGTGTAATTAAAATTCTCCAATAGACAAGGCAAGTGTGCCGCCTTATCGCAATCAGAAGGAGTGTTATCTGATTTAATCGAGGCTAGTGTTGAGACCACATTCTTGATTAAAAAGATTTACTTGATAAAGGGATTTATTTTCAGATAAGATTTATTACATTACTTATTGTAAAAATAATTTAATTCGTAAACTTTGTAATAATTCATTAATCAGACAAATTTAGCTAAACGTATGGGTTCGGAGGTTATCAGAGTATTTCTAATGCGACAGCTGGAGCTTATCTGTGTTTAAATTAGGCCCACTTGAAGATAATTACCAAGCAAAAATTTAAAAAATATGTTAGGAATAATTTTATTCAATTTATAATCAACTCATTTTATTCTCCATTCAAAATAGCTTACTGACAATTTGAAGTTAACTAAAATGTGTACAATAATTAACATGAATTTTAAGCGTTTAAGCCTTGATAGCGAAAAGTTAGTGGTAAAGTTTGGCATTAAACATAGAAGTAAGTGAAAAACACATTCCGGTTCACAGTCTGCAACCTTAGTGCTGTGCTATTTCAAACTCCATTAAAACATAAATATTTTTTAGTGTTATATAATATGTAAAAAACATATGCCCTAATACTTGCTTCATTTATATATAAAAAATTATACAATTGTAAGCAACAACCCCCGCACCATACTAAGAAATTGAGTCCCGGTTAAATTGGTTGGAAATGGAGTATGTTGTCGTTCTGGATGTCCCGATTAAAAAGCCCGAAAAATCCATTATATTTGCTATACAGAGGATAAAAATTACGACAAATTATTGTATTTGCCGGTCATGCAGAGAGAGTGTTGATGAAAATTTATATCTTTATCGCTCTTTCTCTCTCTCTTTCTCTCTCTCTCTCTCTCTCTCTCTCTATCTCTCTCTTTCCCTTATCTCTCTTAACTTATAACGACAGATAGCTTAGGTACATATATACGAACATACAAAATATATATTCCAGGAATGATATTTATCTTGAGATAAAATAATATGCCCAGTGGGTTCCGTTAGACCAATAAAAGTTTGTCTCTATTGCGATTTCCGATTTGGGTAGAAAGTAGGCTTTTCCGACCGAAAGTTAATGGTAAACAATAATTTTTACCATGGACTTCGATAGAAAAGTCAGTTTTCGAAACCCATAATTTATTCATAGGTTAGCCATAAATTGTTTTAGTCGCTTTAAATGAAGAGATGGAAATATCTCGAGAGGATTCCATTATTCCAAAAAAAAAAATCATATAAATCTTGTGGGATTTCAAGTAGGCTATCTAATGGTCCATATTACAACTTCCGGTAAAACCATATCAGTCCGAAAATGTTTCCAAAAGATAAATGAAAAGCAACACAAAATGCCCAAACTATCAAATCAAAAAACCGACAAAAACATTAATTGGATGCTTCCATTAAAGAAAATACACTTTCGATTGGAAAAGATTCTTTCATATCTAGACAAGAAGTACGAGGGCTGCCTTTTATATTTCGGGATTGGACAACCCTAGCGTTGCAATCTGACAACTGACAGCTCTATCGTAAAGTGTGACATTTTTGAGGTTATACGTTCTCAGAACGTTTTGACATACGAGCGCTATGTGTTGTCTTCAGTAACTTAAATGATTCATCTCGGCCAAAAAATGGAACTAAATCGTGAACATTTTAGTGCGATTATTTTTTACAACTTTCGACGTGGATTAAATCAGCAAGACTGCATGAATGAACGTAATTTAATTTTTGGCGATGAAACTCGATCAAGGACCAGTGTTTATCGATGGTATGGTGAACTCAATCGAGGTCGTAGTTCACTCCAAAACGAATTTCGTGAAGGTCGTCCAAAAACAGTTGTTGTTCCGGAAACCATTGATGCTGTGCGCGAACTGATATTGCAAGATCGTCATGTGACCTGTCGTGAGATTGAGTCAACCTTACACATTAGTGGGACCAGCATACATTCAATATTGCATAAACATTTGAATGTCAAAAAAAATTGTTCGCGTTGGATTTCACATAATTTGTCAATCACTCAAAACAAAGCTCGTGTCGATTGGTCGAAAGAAAAGCTCAAAAAATACAATGGCGGTGCTTCAAAACACGTTTATGACATAGTGACAGGTGATGAATCGTGGATTTACGCGTATGAGCCCGAAAGTAAACAGCAGTCGACTGTATGGGTGTTTCAAGATGAGCCGAATCCAACAAAAGTTGTTCGCGCACCAAGCACTTCCAAGCAAATGATCGCCTGTTTTGTCGGAAAAACTGGACATGTTGCAACCGTACCACTAGAACAACGCAGAACAGTTAATTCTGAGTGGTACACAACCATTTGTTTGCCAGTTGTCTTCCAAGAAATGAGGAAAACCAACCGCCGAAGACGAATCACTCTTCACCACGACAATGCGAGCTCTCACACATCGGCTCAAACAACTGCATTTGTGACCATTCAAAACATCGATTTGATGAGTCATCCGCCGTATAGTCCTGACTTGTTAGTAAATGACTTCTTTTTATTCCTGTACGTAAAAAACAAACTGAGAGGTCAGCGTTTTTCAACACCTGAAGAAGCGGTTGCTGCGTTTAGAATGCATGTTTTGGAGATACCTCAATCAGAGTAGAAAAAGTGTTTCGACAATTGGTTCAAACGCATGCTAATGTGTATAGATCTTCATGGAGAATATTTTGAAAAACAATAAAGCGATTTTCTATGGTTAAGATTTGTTTTTGTTCTCTAATCCCGAAATATAAAAGGCAGCCCTCGTAGTAATATAGCCTGCTTGAAACCCTACAATATGTATCTCAACTTTTATCGAAATATTGGAATCTACTCGAGATTTTTCGGTGTGGCAAGATAAATCACTCTTAACCAGTTATGGGTAATTTCTGAAAAAAATATGACTCAAGTCGAAATGCCATCACGAACAAGAAGCATATATTTCTTGTTTTGTTATCGAAATCCAAAAATCGAAAAATGGGTATTTTCATAAAAAAAAGTCTCTACATCCAACATGTATCTGAAACTTTTTTCAAAATAATGTAATCCACTTAAGATATTACTTTGTTTCAAAATAAAGGCCCTAACCATTATACATGTTGTATAAACTATCGAATATTTTGTCAGTAAAGGGCAATTTATACATATTAAGCCTGTATTGACTTATAGAATTTTTAATTTGCAAATCCACAAAAGAAAATTTGTCGATTATATTAGGTCTCTCTAGTTGCTAGTAACTAAAATTTTTGTTTTCTCAAAATTCTGTTAAAACTTAAAATTTGGACATTATAAAAGAAAAGCCTGATTTTTAAGCTTTTATCAATTTCTACTTAATTTACAAAAACTAAAACCTACATTTTTTTATATCTTCGGTTTGTTGATTTACAGCACTTTACCTTGAAAGAAAATCAAGTATTTACAGATTCTCTTGTAATATAAAAAATTTATTTAATTGTACTATTTAGAATATAAAAGCAGAACTTTAAAGTTTTTTTACATTCATGATTCTTTTTTCTCCCAAAATGGTCGCATAAAACTTAACATATGATATACCACTGTATTGATTGGTTTATCGATATTGTAACAAAAAAGTACAGGTCTGTATTTAAAAAAATATAGGAGCTGATGGTCCACAAGAAACCAAACATAGCAGTGAAGATGTGATCATGCTCGGTTGTGTAAAAATATGTGTCAAATAACTTTTCTATTTACCATTTTAAATATTTATAAGACCTTCCTTAAGTGTCTAAGTGCTTCTTGGGAAATAACACCACAGTTTAAAGAAAATTGCTGTATATTTCAAACGTTTCGGGGTCTAGATCAGAACCCTTTGTCAATGGTGAAGAAACTACGGATTAAAGAGGCACAATTCTAAGATGTAAATTAAAATATTTGACAATGTGTATTATTTGATTTTTGACGTAACTAAGAGAATTTTATTTTTAATATACAGGGTAGCACAGAAATTTCTAAAGATCATATAATCATAAAGTTCCTTTCAAATTGGAAGAATTTGAATGGGAGATCTTCAGAAGCGAACACCAAAATTACATATAAAAACGACAATTTGATAAATCCAAAATTTGTGAACATGCTTGGGACCTTGGTCATAAATTACAGTTTTAAAATTCAGTTATATTACCTAAAGAAGAACATAACACCAAAAGAAAACTAAAAGAGTCTGCTTTAATTTTGTTAAATGAAAACGATTGTATCGCTACTATCTCCTTAGAATTCAGTCGTTCCTGGTTGCCGATGATTAAGGAAGAAATAACTAATGGTCATGTCCTTGTGAACAACCCAATATCGGGATAGTTCATAAGGTTTTTCCTAGGTTTCCCTTATGATTTTAATGGGATCACTGAATCAACAAAGTTCTTTGGTCGCATTTTTGGCGAATGCATTATCTTATAACAAAGTCGTACCTAGGAGCGCCACATAAAGTTCTGCAGAACTCCCTTTCAAATTCTTCCAATTTGAAAGGAACTTCATGATTATATGATCTTTAGCAATTTCTGTGCTACCTTGTATATTACAAATAAAATTCTCTTAGTTACGTCAAAAATCAAATAATACACATTGTCAAATATTTTAATTTACATCTTAGAATTGTACCTTTTTAATCCGTAGTTTTTTAACCATTGACAACGGGGTCTGATCTAGAACCTGAAACGTTTGGAATATACAGCAATTTTCTTTAAACTGTGGTGTTATTTCCCAAGAAGCACTTAAACATTGAAAAATATGCCACAAGTATCATTCAGAAAACAACCTTCCTTAAGATTACTATTATTTTTGTCATTGTTAGTTTTGTCGTCAATTTATACTGGCTGATGACAATGGACCCTTGACTCATATCGGGACATAACATTCAAATGAAAGTTGTTTGCTTCCTGTCGATAGGCAGACCTGTTCGCAGCGTTTCAATCGGCGCTATTTTTGCTCGTATGTGGGACCATGTTAAAACTGTGGCGCATAAATTTTGCAGTACTCCAACTGTTCAATAATGAAGATGACCCGGTCCTTGAATATTCGAATACGCTTTTTCGTTTGTCATTAGCCGGTCATTTTGAGTCATGCAACCACGAGTTTGTCATTTAAATCAACACTAAGGATCCAATTAATAAGCGCCATTTTCAAATGGAGTTGTAACGACGTTTCAGCTTCGAATGGGACGAAATTATATGAAATTCGTCTAACGGAAATTCTCCAACAAAACCTGTATTTATACCCTGTTTCTTGTTTAAAAATTACACATTCATCACATATTTAAATATGAATCTTGAATACCGAGTTGTCAGCAACAACAGTATTACATTAAAATATCATACCTTAAACATATCGTTATTCAGGATGAGTCGACGACGAATCCAAAAGTCTAAAAGTCAATATGAAAAACTCATATAACAAATTTGAATCATTTTTCATGGCATAGAGTGCGTAGAGGCACATTCTATGTTGTAATTATTATATGTTGGATGTGACTCAAGAAGACCCCGACATGGTGTTTTGAACGAATTTGACAGTTAAGGAGGAAATGATTAAATATTGGCACTTTAGCTTTCTGTAAATTTAGTAGCTTTACAGATAATATTTGTAAACAATATTCGTCATCCTCGAGCACTTATTTTTCCCTGTATCTTTGAAACAAAACTTTTTTTTTTGAAATTTACAAAGAAAAAATATTCTTAGAATAAATCGCAGAGTAACACTTTCAGTTATTGTGGTATGTTTGACAAGCACCCTATATACGAAAATGCTCTAAAAATCTTAGAAAATTAATATTTGCAAAGAGCTAAGACAATATATTTTACTAACGATTAGTTTAAACTATTTAATAGTGCATTTTATATAGCCATATTTTTTGACAAAATTAGACGTAATTTATGGACCTTTCAGTTTTCTCTCACCTTTGAACATATTGAAAAGTCTTCATACTACATATTGGCAGGTTTCCAGATGCTTTTAGTGAAGCAAAAATTAAGCACACAAATATTTACATCCATTTCTTAATTAATGAGAACGCATCTAACAGTTTATGCCCTATCATTCTCAATAACACATTTTCTGTACAAAAGTTCCGAACTATTGTTATGACTGTTGGATTTAGTTAAACTGGAGTGGGTGTTTGAGGCTGGTGAGTGTCCCAGAAGCTGTATTGTTAGTTGCTGCTGTAGAATAAATTTAAAATCTGACCTTAGCATCAGACGTTTAAGGTTCAACAATTCCTGTCATAATCCCTTGCCGATGCGTAGCATACAAGAAGGGAACGTGGCTGTTGTGAAAGGGTGTCAGATAAATGTTCAGTTCCTTGCCTGAACTAATGCTGGTATAAGTTACTAACTATGTCGAATATCCGAGAGGAAAAATGATTATGACATTGGCTACTCAATCAAACTTCGGTAAGGAGTGAGAATTATACAAATAAAAATCTTCAGAAAATAGTACAAAATTAAGACACGAAATATAAACAGTCAAAAATGACAGCTCCATACATTTTTCAATAACGTAAAATTTACCGTTTTCAGGAAATTGGAAAAAATAAAAGCAAAAATCTTTAACCGTCAAAAGAAAAGTCACATAAATTTGTTTTTTTGAATCTCAAAATTTAAATTCCCAAAAATGTCAAAAATATTGATCGCGTCGTTGTTTGTTTTATTTTAAACACTGAAATCGGTTCTTTTTGAAAATTTTTCAGAACTGTAAGGATTTTCATCTTAATTGGAAATTTAGAGGAGAAGTTTTAAAGAATTGTTTTTAAAGCTTATGTGTGTCATATTATAGTTTATTTTTTAGAATACAACAAAGTTGATACCCAAAATCTATATACGTAATAATCCAAACATTTCAAGTTCTGATTTTGATTTCCGTTTTATTGTAAATATAACAATATTTGTTTTTTGGAATTCAAAGTTTTACTATAAAGTATTTTTAGATATATAAGGTAACACAATCATTTGTAATACTCAAGCTATTGCAAAAAATTACAAACTTTGTTTTCTAAATTAAATTATGGAATTTTTAGGGGAGAAGTTTGTTGTTAGAGCCGGAAATGCGACCAATGTTGTTTGAATGAGCTCATTATTCATAAGGGAAAACCTAGGAAACTCTCTTAAACATCCCAATATAAGGTTGTTTTTAAAGATATGATAATTGCCATTCTCATCTTTAATCATCCGTAATAAGACATAACTCTCTCTTATTTCTATCTTCATTTAGTAGCACATCACTTTCAATTTTCACTTAGTTTCATTGTGTCTTGGATTTTCGAATTTATTTAGGTTATTTTTACATTAGATTCGTCGAATAAAGTCTTGAATACTGTTTTTTATTTTGCTTTCAATGTTAAGAATATAAGCGTATTTCTTGTTTCTGATCTAGTTTTGATAATAAATCTATAGCGTACTTTAATTTATAAATGGCTATTTTAATCCTGAATTTGGTGTTAAATCCATCTCCTCACAAATTAAAAATGGAGGTGAGCCTATCAACTGGCTGCAACTAGACCATCGTCAATTTTGATATATAATTTTACGGTCTTGTCAATTTATTGTACAGTTTCAGTTAGATGTCAAAGTTATACAACTTATTCAATGCTTATTGAATTTTTTATGTGGTAAGCTAAGTGTACCAATGTACAGATATTTTACAGATTGGTACAGGTGTTGCCAACTGTACTGTACTTAGCTTCTTTTATTATATATATTTTCTAAATTTTTGAACTTACGGTCGGACTTTCCCAAAGTGTCTAGGGTTACAGTTTGAAAAAGTACTTTAATCATTCCAAATAATAGTTATCAAAAAATCTCGATTATCAAATATATTTTAAAGCGAATTGCAAAACTCTATTCACCAGGATATTGTTTCTTGGAAATGTGTATTTTGTTAAATTTAAAACCACTCTTGAAAATGCTCCTTTTTTAATTTTAATTTTATTTATTTTAGTTTTACATTTGCCTTTCTGCTTTCATACTTCACTATTTTTATGTGGAAAAATCTAATGTGGCGTTCATAAGAAAAAACTAAATTTAATGATGCTAGATGAAAATCGAAACGTCGGATGGCAAATCTGCAAAATTCAACTAATGGCTGAAACAAAGTGGCATCGCTACAAAAAACTAAAAACGAAATCTTGAAATTCCCATTTTTTCGGATATCTTAGGAAATATTCGGAAAATTTAAATTGAAAAAAGACATTTCTTTAAGCACTAAATTACGCAATCTTGTCCGCATTTAAACTTCTTCGTATCTCCTGCAGTTACCGGGATTCTAATGGTGAGGATCGATTTGAATCACCCTGGATATATATGTTGTTAAGCAGATAACGGAACCAACCGAATATGGTCGATTAGCTACAATTTAATAGCGCTTACACTAGCGTAAACCTAAATCCTCGAGTAACCAGAAGCGAGTCACACAAATACAAGAGCAATGCGATCAGATCTTGATGTCGGCATATATGACTGTGAGGAACCAGAAGCGAGTCACACAAATACAAGAGCAATGCGATCAGATCTTGATGTCGGCATATGTGACTGTGAGGAAACCTCGTTATTTCACTGTCGATTCCAAGAGTGATCGATATTTATTACTCAATGTAGAGACCACCGCAGAGTATAAACATTATAAAGCTTTTAGTATAAGAAGTGAGTTTTCCAAGAACAGGAAGGTCCCTCTCGTGTCCTCTTCTTCTTACCTGGACATGAATGCTTTGTACTTAAAATAGTCTCGACATTTGCCTGAATCGTTCTTAACTTTGACCAAGTTCATAAATTTAATTCTGCACACAAAAGATATTTTAGCCGGAGAAAATTGAGCTCTTTGCTAATAGATAACCAGGCACATGAAGTTTATGGAACAGGTTATTGCTGAATGTTTTACTGCCGAAAAATTCTAACATAAGGTAACTGTTCCAAATAGATGCAATGCCATGAAATAATAGACATCCAAGGAAATCTACATATGCAGGAAAATAGTAAGATTGAATGTAAAAAAATAAAATATTAATACTACTAACAACTACTACTACTATAGTGAAGACATAAAACATATCATTAATAACTGCTTAGACACAAGGAATAAGTTTGGGACGGATAAGTGTATGCAACTACTTAATAAATGAGATAATTATCATCATAGATGAAATAATTCCAATTCCAATTTATATTAAAATTATCGTCAGCAGAATATTAATAAGAGTAAGAACGGAAACTCTGAGAACAGTGCAGTCCACATTTTGTGAAGATCTGTGATTTTAAATTTTAGTACCAGCATAATCGGTAAACAATTAGAAAGATGTTATTAAGCACACATACAAAAAAAGTATAATCTTAAATTTTGCAACTTCACTTTGTAAGCATTGTTTTTGTCATTATTTCAACATATTGTATGCTTAGAAATCATATAATTCAATAATTCTAATACCACTTGAGTTTTTTCTTCCTGAGTGCCAAACACATCATTAACCCCTCTATAAATCCACTTAATTTAACGGGCGGGAATGCAGTATTGTGCCTCTAACTTGGATGTCGGGATGTAAATTTCAGATAACCCGGCCTGTTGTCTTACTAATGAAGTAATAATCTACTCTAGAGTAACAAAGCACCATCGCCTACGCCATATATCGACAGGCTAAGAGAATGTAATTTATGGCGATGTGAATATTCAGCAATATGCTGTTAATACTTAATTTTCGGACTACGAACCCAAGGGTTATACACAAGCATTGTCAACTACGGGCTAATATGCTCGTTTATGAAAACTTGTGTCAAGCGACAGATGTGATATTTTTTAAGACTTTGTAAAATATTTCAACAAAATCGAGTCGTGATTAATAGTAAATTTGTTTTGCTAAGTTCTGTCTCAAAATCTCTTAGAGATGAAGACTTCAATAGCTGCTCACACTTTGATATATCAATGTACAACTTCTTAGGTAGATGATGGCATTCAGCATTAGCATACAGATTCGGAACCTCTGTATGCTAATTCTCTCGAAAAGCCTAGATGTCGGTCTTACATCTCGCGTCTTCAAATTTAACGAAATGTATCAAATACATAAAGAAGTGTTCGAGAGGGCATTCAATTGTGGGAAGCGCAATTGATGAAGTTTCCCTAACCAGAAACAATATATATTATATATATTGTCATGCGTACAAAGGAATGACACCTCGAAGAGAGAGTGGAAGTTTGTCAGATATTACGTAGATTTTTTTTCTCGCAAATGACTGGAGTTTTAGGTACTTTTTAGTCATTAAATGCATTTGTCACCAATTTGTTTGTTCGGTGAGGCCGTTTTTATCATGATGACTACTTCTAGAAAGATTCTTTTGTATAGAGTGATATTTTATATTCAAAATTTCTTCCTTTACGATATGTACTCCTGATCGGTTTACCAAACTATAAATTGATACCAAATTTCAACCTCTTCCGTCCACTAGTTTAGGAGAAAATTGCTGTGATGTGACAGAGGCTGAAATCTGGAGTGATATTATAAGGGTATCCGTATATTGTATATACGGAACCCTAAAAATGTACTTCCTGCTGCCAATTGTCCAGATAATTATCCTAACAAATGTATTAACAAACAGCTAAACAAAATCGAAAACAAAACAATTAACATAAAGTTCGTCTTACCTAGGGTAAACTCAAAATAAGAACAACCTAACTAACAAATGGTTAGACAAACAAATACGCTACAGATTTAATATTAAAACTATCAAAACAAGAAATGCACTAAAATTATTTAAATCAAAAAACACAACAGAAGATTCCCAAAATTTGAAGTACAACATCCTCTGAGAATATAATAAAATTTATATCATAGCGAAATCTGAGCCACTAAATCTACAAATAAATGAAAATAAAGGTAAGAAAAAGAATCTCCAGTTTAGAAAGGGCACAATATTCTCCCTGAACTTGGTCATATTATTTCATAATTTAATCGTCTTGAAATTGTTGATTTCAAAATGTTTCAATATCTTTGGATCTACTATCGTCATCAGGTGAATGATGGAAAATTCAGATTATCTTTCGTATATATACCTTTAACCGATCATGCACATTCTCTTTATCATCCAATCGGCAGGTATAATTGCGAGCGATATTCTGAATTTCCCATTATATAGGCACCTGATAACGGTGCAAATCCAAAATTACTGAAACGTTGTGGGATCAATCATTTCAAGACGATGGCAGTCCAAGGAAACTTCTAGAAATGAGTTACATTATCTATCAGCTTTAGACTAACATTAATAATTTAACTTTATAGTAAAAAGAAGAACACAGGACAAAATGAAAATTAGTAGAATCTGCTTCACTTTTATTCGATAAAAGCGATTGTTTGATTCAGTCGTTTCTGGATAACGATAAACAAGGACCTGATTAGTTATGGTGATGCCCATTTGAACAACCGTATATCATAAGACTTAGTTTGGTTATGTTATGTTATGTAGCCGACCGCTTTAGTAACAAGCTACATACAATTCTGAAATTGATTCTTTCAACTTCTCACATTAGAATCTTACAAGCCCGGATACGGAAACGATTGACAGATTGAGAGCTACTTGTTGATTCGTTGGGTGGTGGTTCATGAACCTCTTTAGTCGGTGGAGGGATTTCTATTGTGATTTCCAATAACGAACACAATTCTAACCTGCTAACTAGGCGTACTTCGACATCCCAAAGACCCATCGATAGTTAGTTTCAGCCTCTTCCGCATGCGTCCTTTACTGTCGTCGTAAATACAATTTTTCTTTGAAATTTCCACTATAATTTATGAAAGTGGTGGTACACTTTACTGGTCAAATATTAGGATTCAAAGATGCAATAAAACAAACCATAGCTTTGCTAATACTCCATTTAACTTTTATTAATTAAAATATTCGTCGACTTTCGGAAGAGAAATGTTTAATGAATTTTTATTAAAGTTTGGCATTGATTGAATATATTTTTTTCAATACTAAGAACAGAAAGAGCATTTAGCCAGTCGTAAGACATCGTATTTCTAAGAAAAGTTTTAATACTTCACTCCTGTTTCCATCTAAATTGATTCCCCGCCATAAATAATGCAAGGAAAACAAAAAATTGTAATGATGCCATCACATCCAGATCACCATTTCTCTTTATTATAAATTTCATTTTTAAAACTTCGTATAAATACTTTATTTTTCATTTTCCACTCTTGTTTTCAATTAACATATGTATTTTGTTTTGAAATATAGGCAATGTTAAAGTTGATACCCGTTTTCCCAGTTATGCAAACACACACAGACCCTGCATAATAAATATTCTTTCATAGACTACCAGGACAAAAACAAAGCAACCACTAACTAAAACACGTAAACAAAAATTTGAATTATTGAAACGTTCGGATACGTCCGCTCAATATCAGCAGTGTTCGGTGTCTTCGTGCGACGTACGAGAATCAGCCCACTTCTCCATATAGTTTGCATTAGCTATCTTCTATTTCACGCTTTAAGCGTGTTATATCGTATTTCATAGAAGCTATGTAAGTTTCACCGTGCGCCAAGAGAAGTTTACGCTGAAATATTCTTTCAAGCTAATGTAAGTCTTATTACGAGTTTGGATTACACCTTAAATTGTTTTTTGATAAATTCGTTGGTATTGAAATGATATTTATTAAACATTTTGTGTTGACTTTTAAATTTATTAAAAGCTTATTAAATTTGGTGGTTCATCCCACTAGTACACTTAAGGGACAGCCGCCCCTGATGGAAACCCCATAAAAATAAATTCACCCTTGCTATGCGTATAAATAAGGAATATTTTGTCCCATAAATTGGTAAGAGTTACTGTTCTTCTATTGAAATTGTTCTCATTATTGATCAGTGATTTCCTACAATTTCATGAAAGGGTTAGCACCCACTTTTAGAGGAATAGCCATTGCCAACCATTTAATTATTAGAAATCCCTAAGACAGAAATGTCACAATCATCATTCAGTAAACAGATATACTCTTTAAAATCTCTCAGTAACAGTAAAAACACTGCTTTCTTAATATATCACGTGACAATTTATTTTAGATTTTGCACAAGATATTTGCTATCCAAAGGACACTTGTTGTCTTAGCCCATCTTCATTTTCTAACTTCCCTTTTTTGTTTAGTTGATTCTAGACAAACAGTGAAGATAAATGTAGGCGGCAGCTGCTTCCTCGCCAACCAGTATTCCCTATTTTTACTATCACCTGCAATGTATTCAGTGCCAAAATGCTTTCTCAAATTCTTTTCAACAAATGTCGAGATGAAAATCGGATAAACCCCCGTAACTCCGTACATATAAACGGAAACTAATGAAGCGGAAACTATTGATTTTGTGTCTCCAAACTTTCTACAGCCGAAGGGAGTTTTATTTGTTGGAGCATAATGGACTTCGAACACGAATTCAAGCTTTATAGGAATCACATTAAGAGCAAAAAGCTACAGCAAATCGTCCGTCAGCATAATTAATACTTTAAAGAGAATGGGAGATGCTGTGCGGCATTTTCAATTTTCAATTTTGCGGGAAGTATAAATATCAATTATTATATTGTCAAAGATTTTTTGTTAAACGGCAGGAATTTACATTTCATTAATAGCTTAATGGGATTATTTTAATAGTTCAATGTAGCACTGCAAAATCGGCACAATTTATTAAAAGTAACTTGAATTTTTTTTTCAATTTTTTTGGTAATTGTATATCACAAGATCAACTTTTTTTCTTAGATGATCTTCAGAAATTGAAAACGAAGATGTCCTAATATTTTCTCAGAACTAGTTGCTATTTTTTTGCTGCACGATAGTGCAAAGTAATTAAATGTGGTTTGGATTAATTTAATGTGATGCAATTAATGCTTGCTTGATCCTGAGTGATAATAGTTTTGTGCTGACAGTAAAGTTATACTCATTCCGCAAAAAGTCAGCAAACAAATAAAAAATAAAGTCGGTTGAAGTGCTAGATTGCTTCAGATATACTGTATTCATATAATCTTGACAAGCGCTCATTTTCACACAGGCTTACAAGGGGTTAATAAATAATTTGAGGCTAGCTACGAAATATTGTACTCTAATAGTAAACCAATATTTCAATAGCTAGGCTGTCATCAACATGTAGTTAACAAAAAATTCTGGGTCCACTTGTGAGCCAGAAGTAACCTTGTTCCTCTACTTGTTTCGATTTACTCCAAGTAAAAATTTGTATATTTTGTACATAACACACATTCATTAAATTTTACTGTTAAACATACAGTTCATTTAAAAAAAGCAGGGAACGGTTTTGATTTCATTAGACATATTTAAATTTTAGGTACCAAACAGGTTTTGGATTCGTTACTTGGTTATACATATATAACAGCAAATGTAATAGTAAGATGTTCTGTTTTTAACTTACCAATTCCTTCTGAATACCCTATAAATAGTTTGCACTATCCACTTACTTCATTTTTGAAATCTGTTTAACTTTGTTACTAATAATTTACTAATAGTTTTGTGATTTGTTATTAGAAAAAAGGAAATTTCGCTAGTGAGGTTCACTATGACTCATTTTTACATTGAGCTTATTTTACCTGAAGGTGGCGACAGGCGACATGTAAGTCAAAGACTGAATTATGATAGTGGAGACTCAGCTGTGTATATATTAAGTGTGATAGCGCACTGTATTCTGATACGCCACCACATGCATCAGCTTCTCAGTTATACGATTTGCCCCAAGGACGAAACCCTAATCCAGGGGTCGGCAACCTATGACCCGTGGGTCAACGAGTCAATTTACCCATTTAGTAAACTCAAGTGACCCACTTTTATTCCGAAAATAAAGTATAAGATATAATTTTTTTTTTCTTTTCCCAAAAAAATTTTGTCGCAAAGTTATGAACGTACCAAATTTGAATCCAGTATAACCAATGACTACTAATATTAATGGAGCCGTCGGTTTACATTAAAAATGGGTTGAAAGATCATTGCCGGAAAATAGTAAACAAATGCTTACGAGACGTAACCGGTGACAAAGTTCTTTCATTTGTAATAAATAATTAAATAATACTTAAATCTGGGCATTTTACACAAACGCATTACGGAATCGTTACGAAAAAAAAACACTAAAACAATTGTATTTAAGTGTTTTATATGCAGGAAAACGGCATATTCGTTTGCCGAATTATCTTCTCACCGGTAAGTGTCAGATCAAAAACGTGTTAACTGAGTTTTCCAAAAGGGCATTAAACCAGTAAATAAAACTACATTTTAAATGAATAAATAAATATTTTGATAATTAATGTTACATATTAGTAATTAAGCCACTAATTGTTTTGTTATTGTGCACATATAAATTTGAGCAAATATTTTCATAAATGAAATTTATTTTAGGCAAAAACAGGAGCAGGTCAACTATTGTAAATTTAGATGCTTGTGTTCGACTTAAAACGACTAACTATAAACCAGACTTGACTAAACTGACGTCACAAGTTCAACATCAAGGGAGCCATTGATATCGTGGAGAAAGTTTATAAATAAAGTTTATTCAACTAAGTTTGTAATTATTGTTAATAAAATATATCTTATTATTTACTAAAATGCTGTTTTAATACGAAAATATCATTGATCCAAACGTCTCTTTAATACTCGCATTTTGGTTGATTATGACCCGAGGCCAAAGAAGGTTGCCAACCCCTGCTCTAATCAGTCGATTTCTAGCCATGGAAAATCCAAATAGGTAAATTTCACCAAAATCGTTAAAGCTGTTTTAGGGAACTCATTTACTCAATTAAAATTAGTCGTATTATATTATTAGATTAGATAAAGTATATGAAGTTTTAGAAATGTTAATATGTTCTTAAATCCTGAAATATTACACATGATAATAAGAAATAAAAACTTTTTGGACAAAGTTACATAAATCTTATGTATTTTTGCATGTTGAAACCGTATTTGATAGCAGTTTTATTTTATCCCACACCATTCTATTTAAGCTATAGATATAATAAATACATAGTTTCATTTATTTAGTTACAATTTTCTCATACTTTAATACTTAGTTACCTCTTTTTTCTCTGTAAAATATGATTTTTCCATTGTTCGAGATATCTATTCTCCATTTCTTTTAATACCTGATGAAACCGTACCCCTTGCTCTTCAATAACATTACCTAAGGTTTCAGGAAAACAGTAAATTTTATTTTTATTGTAATAAGTGTTAGAGAATTGAAATTAAAATGGATTATTTAATCTTTAAAAAAAATTGTTTATAGAACAAATGTCCGATTATCTGGAATATGTACCAACATTGTTGATAAATCTTTTAAAATATACAAATGAAAATTGGATATGTATTAATAACAAGATAAAACAAACTATTTTGCAATTTGTCGGTATACGATTTCTGGTTTATTTATATTAAATTCTTTCAAATGGAATTTCATTCACCTTAATGTGTTCTACCGGTTAAAAATTAATTTCAAGAAATTGGATGTTAACTAAATTTTTCTCTTTAATTTTCACTTACTGTCTCTTTAACATTTTTTATTTAGTTAAGGTAAGTATTACGAATATGCACACAAGTAAAGACCATTAATTACATATAAAAAAATAAGTTTAATTTTGTTACTTTATTAACACAATTGATCGAATATCGACCACGGGCGATTCTAGTAGTAATTAATTGACACTATCTATTGACAGTTAATTGTAATTGATATTTAGAGAAAATTCCTAATATTTCTACAGGAATTTACATGAACATTCTAGAAGGGAAACAAATATACACCTTGCAAGAAAAAACTAGAATTTGCATGTTCAACACAAGAATTATAAAAGAAAACCTAAATACGTATATTTAATATATATCCTGGTATTCCTGATTTGTCAATTATTCCATCACATAAACATAGTATCACTTCACAAACCAACAGAAAATTGTTAGATTTAATCTTAGACTGAAACTATTTCTCTTCGTTAAGCCAAGAGCAATCAAAATATTACACTCAGAACATGTTTTTGCTTTGCACCTAATCTAACCTACCATACAATGTTTACTTATGTTCGATTCGAATGAAAAAGGTTTAGCCAATGTTGCCATATTTTCTGTTTGATTCACTCGCTTAATTTAAAAAGAAAATTGGCTTGAATAGTAGAGACTTTTTTAAAGGTTTTGTTAAGTTGGTAAATTTGTGGATCTTTTGCAAATAAATGCTTAAATACGCACTCAGCTGCTTACATTGGTTTAAAATTTTCACATATATCATATAAGATTGTTATTCATAATAATAAATCGTATCATCTCCAGAAACATATGCACTGCATTATGTTACACCCTGTATAAAGTAGTAGATCCGAGACAGAGAGATCAGCTTTTAATTAAGTTCAGCTCAGTCAGTTTGGTGTGACATAACACGTCAGAATATGATTCGAATTAATAAGTTGAATTGTATTCTCAATTAAGAAGCTGTTATCTTTAAATACATAAATAAAGTTTTCATTAACTGGATCACCAGTGTAATTCGAACTCAGACTATGTAACATTATATATTGTAGTAATTCTCTTATACAATTTATTTTCTGCTATTAAAAGATGTAGTATTTTGTTTCAGACATATGCATCAAGCGCCTGCGATATAGATATAGAAGACACTTTAAGAACACTACTAACTCAAGATAAACCATCAATACAAGTTAGAGCTTTGAGAAGAGATCTTCTTAAGAAACTATTAGAAGAACTAGAGCAAGATATGAGAGAGGAATCTAAAGTTAGTCTTTCGTCAAAATCAAATAATTTACCATACGAAATGAAAAGAAATTTAGAATCACTTGCTCGGGCAGGATATATTAAAACACTACCAGATGTTGAAGACGACCCTGATGCAAGCAACAAGCGAAGTATAGCTAATATGGCAAAAAATGGCCAGCTACCATCAAGAATGAATGATAAAGACAAAAGAGGTAGGTGGATACTTTTAATTTTCCTCGATAAATGCAGTCGTGTAAAATATAGTCATAGAAATCAAACCTTGACTAATATTCTAAATTAAGGTGATCAGAAAAAGAAATATATATCAGTTTTATTCCTATATAATTACTGACCTACTTAATTATATTCATTTAATATAAGGGGCTTCATAAGTCATACTTGAATGGATATTTTAGTTTAATTAACCTACAAGATTTACATAATAATCATACTTGCACACAAAAACTAGAAAACATCTGTACTCTAAATGCCACACATTATTTCCGAAATATGTTTGCATTCTGATCATGAATCCTGGTCTGATATTTTGACAACACGTTGCATGTTATTATCATCACAAAAAAAAACACGAAAATTCGTTCACGAACATATCAAATTAGTTCTTTTCTTTTTTTTAATGGAAACCCCTATTTTTTATTCCGGAATCAGAAAGAGCGAAAAATTTTACATCTAGGTGACGTCTCAGGGTCATTTCAAGGTCAATCCTTATTAGAAACGAAAATATTTCATTTTTTATTTCCATTGTTAGCAATTGCGAATAAAATCTCTCGAAAATTCTTTTCAAGGACGACATAATTTTATTTAGAATTCCCCTTACAACATGGCAGATGTAATGTCAAACAACTAACTGTTCAACTTCGCGTCTTGATTCATAATGATACCGGCAGCGGTTCTCCATCTCGCAGTAGGTCGATCCTATTGACGTAGTTTCCTTTTTCGTGCTGGATGCGTCCTCTGCGTCCGCTTAGATCAATATTGGCATCTACAGGATCATTCTGGACTTATATTGCTAACAAGGCCACCCTGATAAGGTTTCGCTCTCGAAACCTGTACTTCTTTATCGCATTCATGGTCTGATCCATCTGTACCTGTAATCATCAAAATATAAATATCAAGAGAAATTCTGTATGGAATCTAAGATTCCATAACCTTTAGACACTCAACCCAACTACATAGTTGGTTGAACCTCAAAAAAATATCTGCAATTTCGTATTGCCCAGGGTGTTTGCCTGTAATAACAAAGCTTTTAGCTTGCAAGGAATCAAATATTCCAAAACCACTCAACCTGACTAAACACTCGTTTGTTCAGAGGTTAAAGCTGAACAATTCAACTGTAATTATCATTACTTAGGCAGCCTGCCTGCAATAACCAAACTCTTAGCATGCTTGGAATTAAAGATTCCGAAACATTCGGACACTCAACATGCCTAAACCCTCGTTAGTTCAGAGGTTGAACCTGAAATATAAAGCAATAAATTATCTTTGTCCAGGCAACTCGCCTGAAATAACCAAGTTTATCGCTTTCTTTGAAACAAATATTCCGAAACCCTCAGATACTCAACATGACTAAACCTTGGTTAGTTCAGAGGTTGAAGCTGAAAAACTTAACTGCAACTTAACATTGCCCAGGCATTTGGCCTGACATAACGAAGCGTTCAGCTTGCTTGGACTCAAAGATTCCGAGACCCTCAGACACTCAACATGACTTAGCCGGCGGTTTCACCGGATGCAAATTCGTACGAAATTTATACATACGTATTCGTAAGAAAATAGTTCGTAAGAATACGTATGAGCGGAGTGGTTACATTACAAGCGAAAAATAGTGCAGCATCCTGCATATAGTTCTTAATTTGTGTTGAAGTGCAATGGATTCAGTAACTAAATCTTACTCGTTGGAAACGCTTTTATTAAAATATGTTTTACTGAAAAAAGAAAAACGCTTTTGGGTAGTTGATAATTTTTTATCTAGAACTGGAAAAGGGGAATTGAGATCATATGAAGAACTTTGGAATAATTTTTGGATGTATTAGAACAACAATAATCTACGTTTAATTACATTTTAAAAGCTGTAGATAGTAAACTTCATAAATACTGTTACATTTTTCACCCCATAAATACCACCTTACTTCGACAAGTGTAATTAATTTTTCAACATCCACGCTAAATCTCTGAATCCGTACGAAAACTGACCAAAAAAAAAAAAACAAAAAAAAATGTTTGTTCGCATCACGCATCAGAACAGTCGTACGAATTCGTGAGATGCCTTACGAATTAGTCGTACTCACTGTAACCGCGTGTACTTAGGCACGATACACTTATAACGGTATGCTGATTTGTCAACTCAAATTCGAACGGTTATGCGCTTATGTCACGTTGGAGTCAAAACATTCATTACACGATACCCTTATATTATTATTATTATTAGTTTTATTAATATTACTAAGAAAAATGCAAACCGAAATACTAAAGGTACGAACAATAAATATATTGGATTTCCAAAACAATGGATAAATGCTTTTTGTCGAAAAGATAAAGTTAATTTAAAAAATGGTAAGTAAATAGTTCACTATTACTGTTTTAATACAAATGCTAACCTTATAGTTTTTTGTTGTCACTGTCTTTTAAACTTTAGCCCGTATATGTTCTTTACATTTTGAGGAGAATTGTCTTGAAGTTTCTATGCTGCAAAGACTATTGCAAAAATCTTACAAAAAATATTCAAAATTTAAATTCAGATGCAGTCCCATTATTACAACTTCCTGATACCTGTCGGAAAAAATTGATTTATACCATTCAAAGAAAATTGATAAGAGGAACCAACGAGACACTGTCAAATAATTATTACAAAAATCTGATCCAAATGAGTCTTATGTTGACAATTCTAGTGAAAATTTTATTGGAAATATCAAACCTCACTTTATTAGTGAACTCTTAATGATTGAGACAGCACCTAGTAAATGTGCAGTTAATGTTGAATGTAGGTAAATAAAAATTATTTAATTTTAATTTGTATTAACAAATTATTATTTATCATTATTTTCGTGAAGT
The DNA here is from genome assembly GCA_034190945.1 of Octodonta nipae. Lineage (NCBI taxonomy): Eukaryota > Metazoa > Arthropoda > Insecta > Coleoptera > Chrysomelidae > Octodonta > Octodonta nipae. The sequence continues at coordinate 38,684,048 of CM067220.1, forward strand.
CACTGAATTAAAAGAGAAAATGAAAATACTTGAAAAACAGATTAAAAATATACTGCTGCAAGTTATTAATGCTAATATGCAACTGCCAAAGAAAATTGGAAAAAAACTATATAAATTAACAAATAAAAAATAATTCGCATTTGACGTTGTAATTTTATTTATTCTATATGTGATTAATTCTCCCTGTAGTTGTTGAAATATTAGTTCAACAAAAGTCTCAAATCATCTTTCACATTTTAACAGAATACTTTAGTTATTAACAATAATATTAATGTTTTAAAAATAATCAAGTGAAATATAATATATGTCGATTTTTTATTGTTAACAGATAATGTTTTTAATTTTTGGTACTTCTTACATGATATAACATATTTTTCAAAGGTAAGTGTTGACCAGAAAAATATTGCCATCACATCTCCTTCAGCAAATGAATAACAATAAATATCGCTTTTGTCTAAAACATAAAAATGTTCATTTCATTTTATAATAATTATTACAAAATGAAATGAACATTTATATGTTCACAGTAGGTCTTTGAAACTAATTATTGATACGAAAACGCTACTCTCTCATGTGTTTAGCTTTAAGAATTTAAATTTTGACTCCAACGTGACGTCATATCAGACACCAGACTGCTGGATGCGCATCGGCATACCGTTATAAGTGTATCGTGTACTGAGGCATACGTATTTGTTCAGTTTTGATGAATTCGAACGAGTTCGCATGAATTCGTACGAACATTCGCATCCACACAGCGGTTAGTTCAGAGGTTGAAGCTGAACAAAAACGACTGCAAATTAACATTGCCCAGACATTTCGCCTGAAATAACCAAGCTTAAAGCTTGCTTGGAATCAAAGATTCCGAAATCATCCGTCACTCAACATAACTAAACCTGTTAGTTTAGAGGTTGGAGCTGTAAAACATCTTCAAATTTATAGTTAGCTTAAAGCGTTCTTCTATATATTTTACTTTGATAAAAAAATAAAATATCCAGCCAGTTATATAGTAACTAGCATTACCAAAAGGATAATTCGAGTCTCGTCCAATTTCTAATACTCAAAATTCAATTATTGTTAGTAAACGCAAGTATTCTTTAGAAAACACCTAGCACATTTAAGCATTACGAATGTCATTAATTTTGAGTAAATAAAATCTCCTCATCCGTAATTTTCTAACATTTGGAACAAATCTGATAAGCCTTCACTGATAGCCTAATTAACTAGAAATGACCTAAGTTGATTCTTGGCTGCCTTCTGTACTTTATTCTATTCTTGGCTACTATTTTCATTTCAAATCTCCACTCAGCATTTATAGCAGTGAATTCATACTGTCCTTGAAATTTGAAATATGTGTTGCTTCCATGCATTTTGCTTGCACGATATACTCAGACAAAGTCACCTACTGCATATTCCTTTGTATTCCTTCTTTTTCATTAATATCTTGTTCATCAGATTTTCCTGCTTTCAATCTTTTCGATATTCATCGTCGATCAGTTGCCAGGTTGCGGACTGAGATTCTCATTCTGATCGGAAAGTGACGTTTGAATTAATGAGGTACTTGTTTGGATTTTAATCAATGCTCGCAATGGTGATTCACCTGTAAATTTCTAACCATAGTGTTTACAACTAATTGTATCTTCCACAAACCACTCGGCCCTTCTGTTTGATCCGTGTCTCACGTCAACTAAAATTCATAATTGTGCACATTATCTTTCAACCTTGACCGTTGGCTCAATGTTTATCTCATGTGAAAAACTAGTAATCCTAATGGCAGGTATCTAAATGTGAAGAAACTTTGGTATTATTAAAGTTTAACCAGGCATACATAACTATGAACTTTGGCGTGGCAAACAGTGAAATGAAAATATGTAAGAAAGATTTGTTCAGTTTCAGGTGATGTCTTCTTTTGTGAGCAATATATCGTAAAATTTTGTGAATGCATCTACACTATCAAAGACATTCTTACAACCTGTAACAACTGGTAAGGCCCTAAACAATCCATGTGGATGGTTCGCAACGGTATATACCCTTACAGGTTTTGATAACAGCACAAATTAAACAATTTTTTTTATACTTTCAAATAAATTCTCTAATTCGGGTAACAAAAAGTTTTTTAATGTCGAAACGATCGTTTGGTCGGTACCAATATGCCATTGTGCAACAGGAAATGAGAAGTAACAACCCTAACTAGCTATCATCTGTACCAAATAACTTATTACTTTTTATTTATTACTTTTGTCAGGCATTACTGTCTCATGTTAGAGAATATAATAATAATAATAATTTTTTCAATATACTAATTAGTATCTAGAACAACCTTCCTTAATTGTGTAAGAAGTTGTTGAACCTCAGCATTGACATTTTGCTCTATATTCAATAATTTACTATCATGCTGTATCAATCTATTCACTGCCACATACCTTCTGCTAATGATATCTGCATGCTGTAGAGAATATCCTCTAAGATAAACAACTATAAAATTGAAATATTGCACATATGTTTACCACCGTCCTATACGAGGACTAATCTCGTATTTACGTTATGCAAACTTAGTGACATTGCTATCAGTTATTAAACTGACACTAGTCCCTAACAAATAAATCCTAAAATACTTTAAGGTTTTAACTAAGGCAAACGTATAATAGTATTTATTTTAAGATAGACTGTAATATATTACAATTCTTTTTTCCACCATGTCTCTGTATCAATATCGCGCCGTACCCCAGCGGGCTAGCGTCTGTATGGATTAAAAGCTACAAGTCGAGTTAAACTTGAGTTAAACAGTCCATAACATAATACTTGGCTTGCTAGTGATTATCTGTCTATAAAAAGTTTACATCTTTGTTTTTTGTTAAGGCTATTAGGCAATAAGTCTTTGATGCAAAATTGAAATTTATTTCCTAAAGTGACTTGCGAGATCCATAAATTTTCGGACTTGTTTAACATCCTGCGGAGACTCTACACAACGCTTCTACTCTCCTTGTGGAAAGACATGTGTACTATCTGCTAATATCAAAAACCCAAAATGTACAGTATTGGTTTGCAAGAACAAAACACTTTGCTATATTTAATTAATACTCTGCGGACTTCTAATATAATTTTCCAATACTAAAAAAATATTTTAGCCAAGTCAATTTATAATTGGGCCTGATAATCACTTTGTATATGGTCGTATTTTAATAATGTTTTTGTTGCCATGACCTTATTAGTTTGACATAGCATGTCAGTCAATTTTCTATTTCAAAACTCTTGGTTAAAAAAAAACAAAAAACAATTCGTATTGTCACAACTTTTAAAGTTTCAAATCTATTCGACAAGTAGAACTATCATTCAGGTCAAAATCTAATTCAAAGACTTGTTAACATATTTAGTTACATACAAGTGAAACAATAAAATGATTCAAAATTTCAGTTCTGAACAATTCGCTAGCTATTTGTCAATAATTATAATTATAATTAGTGCACTGACAACTAATTTTTATGTCTGCTTTGAATTACTGTTGATAACCTGGTGCTTTCCCGCATAAAATTGTTTCAAAGTATTCTATTTTGTAAAACTTATATGTTTAACATGAGTCAGATACTAATGAAATGTTGATATCTAATTCTATAATCACAAAATAGAACATTGCCATCGAATCATGGTTAAATTAATGGCAGGTTTATCAATAGTGACTGTTTCCATTTATTTTTTTTATCAATCCACATTTAATAAATAATGATTCCACTGAATTACCTAATTTTACACAAAAACTGCACTCCTTAGTTACATAGTCCGGTTGATACTGACCTATATTTTCTTTATTTCACAAATTATTTCTTACTTGAAACAATGATATTTGAAATTTGATCTGTCCCCACTATTTTATTATAGATGCGTCACCATGAGGATCATTGGAATTTTCACAAAATAATAATTCTGAAAAACTTTCAAAATCCTGCATTATTAATGAATCACAAAGTATAATTTCTAAAAATTCCGGTAAAAAATTAATTCCATCCTTGACCCACAACTAAGCCTTACACCATTATAACTTGCTGATGTTACGGTTAGCGTCATAACAAAGAACCAAGAATTAAAAAAAAAACATTAAAACCTTTCATCATGACAAAATTTAATGAAATTCCTTATCTCACCACTACCAGTAAATCAAATAACTGCAAGTCTTTCTTAAAATTCCAGTACTTGTTTGTAACATTGCATCAGAACATCTCTTTCTGCTTTAATGTTGGCAGGTCAATTTGATCCGGAGCGGCTCAGTTCGATACAATGGCACCTAGAACATATGCGGGCAATTCTTGGATTATTCTTATTGTGGAACTCGAATCCCAGTTCTGATGTTAGCAATTACGAATAAAATCTCTCCAAACTTCTTTTCAAACACAACATAATTTTATTTAGAATTCCTATTACAACATGGCAGATGTAATGTCAAGCAATTCAACTGTTCAACTTCGTGTCTTGATTCATAATGATGCCGGCGGCGATTCTCCATCTCGCAGTAGATCGATCCTATTGACGTAGTTTCCTTTTTCGTTCTGGATGTGCCCTCTACGTCCGCTTAGATTACTATTGGCATCTACAGAGTCATTCTGGAGTTATATTGCTAACACTATCATTTTTTAACTTTAAATGTTTTGCTGAGGGTAATAACTTTGGACATGTGCTTTAGAGATCGAAAATAATGTTAAAGAACCACGAACTGACTTCAATCAACTGATTCATATAAAATAATAAAATTTAAAAATACTATACAAATTTAAAAAAAAAAATTAAATAACAAAAACAAAAGAAAGTTCAGTGTTGCTCCATCAGCAAAACAAAACTACACAGCGCGTCCTCAGATTGCGTGTAGATGAAAGCTTTCTGAATATAAAAGGTAACTAGAAATTTACGAATATGTAGTCGCTGATATTATGCGGGATACCACCCTCTTACAAAGCTAGTTGACAATATTCGCTGCAAATAGCGATTATTATTCAAATGACCGTGATTTCTATTTAAAAAATGGTTGACCTTGAAATATCCTCTAAAAATGACCTTGGGGTCAAGAACAGGGTGACCATTGAATTTTTATGTCAAAACCGAAAGATATCTGCACTCTAATCACCCACTTGCTCAAAAAAATTCCTTATAATGGGGTTGGCAGATAGGGCCATAAAACTCATGAAAAGTTTAGAGATCATTCAATAAATAAAGTGAAAAATGCACTCAAAGCAAATGATTAATCAAAGATTTAACTACAAGCTAGGAGTATTCCCAAGTCATGAATAAGAAAACCAGCCACTAGAACGAAAAATAAATAAGAACAACCATAGTTTCTTGTCTTTGCCGTATTGGGAACGGACATGGAGGCGTGGATTAAAAAACATGGCGGAAAATAGCTTACAATTTTAAATGTTTAATTCATGTGATAATAGGATAAGTTAATAAAATGGTATTAAATATCTCAGATATCTTAACTTGGACGGGTAATAACCGGAAACAAAAAAATATTCGCGATGCGCAACGTATTTTATCTGCGGGTCATTTAATTAGATGTGGGATTAATAGTGAAATAAATAGTTTTCTAATTTTGCCCACAAAAATTAACATTAGATTTTTATTTTACTAATAAACTTTCAGGGAAGCCTTTTATAATCTATTGTCTGAATTTTGAGGCTCTATAGATTAGAAGATAAAGGGCAAAATAGGTCAAGTTTTAAATTATAAATTATTAAATCTGTTATTCAGATTATTTAAAAATACAAATAAAATATATTTTTCAAAATTTAAATATTATAGTTTCTAAAATGGGAATTAAGTCGATGTTTAATATCTTTGCTAATATCTTTTAAACAAAGGATTTAAAAATATGATATATTTGTATTTCACATAATGAGTCTTTTATTTGATATGTTACATGATTCGTTTGAAAATTGAATTTTTATTTTCCATTTAATTGTATAATTTGTCCCTAAAATTTCCAATGGAGGTTTTCTAATAATTTTTTTTATAAGTCTCAAGTGAGTCCCAGTACACTTAATTATTTTCAAAATTTTAGGTAGTATGGTTTCGGAAATAAAGCGAGAAATGAGAATTTTTTATATCTTCATGTTAATATCTTGTAAACAATTAATTTTAAAAATATGAAAAATATATATTTGTATTCCTCATAACAAGCCCCTTCATTTGATATATGGCATGACACGTTAAAAAAATATTTTTTATTTTCCGTTTATTTTTATAAATTGCCCCCCATTATTAATATTAAAGATTTATTCGTATTTTTCCTGTAAATAAAAAAATTAGGTCTTATAGTTTGGGGAATAAAGGGGGGAATGGGTAATTTTTTTAATATTTTTTTAATATATTTTAAAATATTTATTAAAAAAAAATTAAAAAATATGTTTGTATTAGTCATAATGAGCCCTGTGATTTGATATATTACATGATACGTTAGAAATAAGTTTAATTTTTTATTTTCCATTTAATTCTATAATTTGCCCCCCAAAATGAATATTAGGGGATTCTCCTTATTTTTCCAGTAAAGTTCAGGTGAGGCGCTATACCTATATTTTTTTTTCAAAATTTTACAGCTTATGGTTTCAGAGATAAAAGGGGGGGAATGGGTAACATTTTTTATATTTTTGTTAATAACTTTTAATTAATTTATTTTAAAAATATGAAAAAAATATATTTGTTTTCGTCATAATGAGCCCTTTCATTTGATATAGAACATGATGGGTTAGAAACAATTTTAATTTTATATTTTCCATTTAATTCTATAATTTGTCCACCAAAATAAATATTAGGGGTTTCTCTTTAATTTTTCAGTAAAGTTCAGGTGAGGGGCTATAGCTAAATTTTTTTTCAAAATTTTCCAGCTTATGGTTTCGGAGATAAGGGGAGGGAATGGGTAAATTTTTTTAATATTTTTGTTAATATCTTTTAATTTATTTATTTTAAAAATATTAAAAATATATGTTTGTTTTCGTCGTAATAAGCCTTTTCATCTGATATATAACATGATGGGTTAGAAACAATTTTAATTTTATATTTTCTATTTAATTCTGTAATTTGCCCCCCAAAATGAAAAGTAGAGGTTTCTCCTTATTTTTCCAGTAAACTTCAGGTCAGAGCCTATAAAACTATTTTTTTTCAAAACTTTACGTTTTATAGTTTCGGAGATAAGGGGGGGGATGGGTAAATTTTGGTATATTTTCTTTAATATCTTTTTAATTAATTTTTTTTAAAATATGAAAAATACATATTTGTGTTCCTCAGAATGAGACCTTTCATTTGATATATTACATGATGAGTTTGAATTTTTTTTATTTTTAAATTTTTATTTAATTCTATAATTTGCCCCCCAAAATTAACATTAATGGTTTCTCCTTATTTTTCCTGTAAAGTTCGGGCAACTTTCTATATTTTCTATTTTTTTCAAAATTTTAGGTTCAGTAGTTTCGGAGATCAGGGGGGGGGAACGGTCGATTTTTTTAGTTTTTCCCCCCAGAAGTACCCCTAAAATCAAAATTTCTTCTTTTGCGATATGTGCTCCTGATCAGGTCACCAAACTATACCTTCATACCAAATTTCAACCTCTTCCGTCCAGTAGTTTAGGAGAAAATTGCTGTGATGTGACAGAGGCAGAAATCCTGAGTGATATTATAAGGGTATCCGTATACTGTATATACGGAACCCTAAAATGCAATGAAGATGTGACTGTCGTTACCGCGCTTTGTATACAAACGTCACATATGAAAGAAAAGCCACATGAAATAAAAGCAAATATTGCGAAAAGTGGAAAAATTATTTCAGTGACTTGTTCTTGTCGGGCTGGTGAAGGAGAAAAGTGCAAACATGCAGTAGCAACATTATTTCATTGTTACCGGTGAGTTAAAAGTTTCTAACCTCTAAGATTTGTAATATCCATCACAGGTGTAATTAATTTTTAATAATTGTTAACTTTATAATTTAATATTTGTTTATTTATTTCAGTAAAGGTGACGATTTAGAGAAATTGATTTACTCAATTTTTAATTTTCAGGTTAAACTTTAAAAACTTACCTGGTAATATATAATCGGATTTTTTTAAATGTAGAGAGCAAATTTTTATTCGAGGAGTAACTTTATTTATTTTTAATAACTTTTTCCACGCTTTCAATTTATCAACTTTCTCCAAATTACCAAAAATTTTTTTCTAATAACACTGTACGCTCACCAGCCTTTGGAAACTCATGAAAAATTAAATTCAGATTTTTCTGAGCTTTACTTTTACAATCTCTTACTGCACAACATACTCTATTTTTTGATTTCTCACGTTCTGGAAAAACTCCAACTTCCATTTTTACTTTATTTATCACTAATTTATTATAAATAAATTACTGCTAATATAAACAGCATGTATATTTACTAAAAAGTGTAAACTATTAATAGTTTGTTTTTTTACCACCAGACTGCGTGCCTCAATTTGTCAGTTCCCAATATAAAATGATTTTCAACACAATTCAAGCAACTACTAAACAAACACGATGTTCACAGAGGTCATAAAGGATATAATTTCACTTCAAGTAATTTCATTATGCTTAAAACAAAAACAACCAAAAATAAAAAAGTAACATTGTTTACGAAATACAATGTAAAGACTGCAAAGATGTGTACATCGAACAAGCGGCATAATACCTCGAAAATAGGCTAAAATCCCACAAATATAACAAACGGCTTTGGCAACTCATGAAAAAAAAAACAAAAAAAAACTTTCTTTTAATTTCGAAGATACAAGGTAAGCAAAACTGAGCCACATACCAAAAAACGTGAATTGAATGAAATGTAAAGATGTAAACCATATCGGAAAACCTACACTATTTGTCTTCTAAACGTTGTTTGTGGCATGTTCTTGATTATTTTTATGTTTCTTTGGGGAATAACACCACATAGAAATAAAACTACGTATATTGCAGGATAAATCAAATTTTCATTTTGCAATTACATCAATAAATATAAAGCCATTGACAACGAAGTCAGAATAGACTTTGAAACGTTTGGTATTCCTGCAATATACGTAGTTTTATTTCTATGTGGTGTTATTCCCCAAAGAAACATAAAAATAACCTACACTATTTGTCTCAAATAATTGAAAAAACAAAGCGCAAAACATCGTGATACGAACAAAGCATTTAAATACTAATGTGATGGGGGTCAGGCATCAATTGTGTGTGAACGTGATTTTAAATAATTTCAAATGTGTAAATGTTCTCAGAAATAAATTAGTGTCTTGTACATAAATGTTTATTGTAAGTAATTTGAATTTGTATATAATAATCAGTTTTAAAATAATTGTAACTTTTAGATTGAGTTTGACATGATTGAAAAAGGACAAAATTTGTCAAATCATCACTGCTACGTTTCGTTTCTTCTGGACCATCATCAACTTTTTTTTAAGATACGAGCCTGCACTTTGTTATTAAAATATCAATATACCTTTGAAAGGCTAATACACTGGTATTTAATAAGTTACGGCCATTTTTTTTGACAAGAATACCTACAAATGTTTTGATTGTTTTTTTTTTTGCTTGGTAATGAGATGTAATTAAAAAATCTAAAATATCAACAAAAATCTATTTTTATTTTTTTATTAAGTAAAAATTAGTGAAATCAGGAATATCCAAATTTCTCGTTGATGACTTACTTCTAAAATGTTTGTTATAGTAAAGACACATGTTTATGAAAGTTGTAGGTAGGTAAAAGTAAGTTCTGTCGAGTGGCAGCGTGAAACTAAGCAAGTTGTAAAAACAACATTAACCATTGAAACCGGGTGAGCGCTTTTGTGTTACAAAATATACAAGTCTGGTCCCTAGGCCTTTTTTAATTTTATAAATTACTTTTATGTAACACCAATTGTAGGTCAGTGTGCTAGTAAATCTAATTATCCAAAATATACAATTCATAGATGAGCTATTCACAAACACGCAGTCACCAGACTCTTACCCGATCTAAAATCAATTATGCAACATTATACTTATTATTGTTGCAAATTGAATTGTTGCCAAAATACTTCATATTTTATAACGAAGTTGTTTAGATTAATTTCACAAACAAAGGTCTATTTATTTAAAAAATATATTAAGCCCTTATTGCTTTTCAATAGAATTAATTAATTGTCACAAAAATTAGAATTTCTTGCTATTACATAGAATTTTATTATACACATGTTTTCATTACATCTTAAAATTTAGACGTTATCATGGAAAAAACTTGATTTTTAAGATTACATCAGTTTTTACTTAAATCCCAAAAAATCTTTAATATTTTCGATTTTTCCATTTACATCACTTTACCACCAAGAAAAAAATTCGAAAATTTATTTACTTTCTTGTCAAGAAAACAATTATTTAATAGCATTTAGGATATAAGAATGAACGTACTAAAGTTCTTTACTTTGATGATTATTTTTTCCAAAACGTCGTTGATCTCAAAATATTTTCAGTCATTAACAGTTACAGAGATTGCCAAATTTAGAAAACGATTTAGATGTTATGCACAAGTGTGGTCGAATCATAATAACTTACAAGTAAGAATCGGGAAATGTAAAGTTATCAGTTTCACTAAGAAACATACTCTAGCTAAATTCTTAAATAGTATTAACAACAATCTCCTTGAGAGATGTGAAAAAATATAGGATCTAGATATTATTTGGATTAGAGAAATATTGTTTTATACTTTTGTACGTTCTCGGCTTGAATACAGAGCTATAAAATGCCATCCCTTTTATTAGTGTTACAAAGTTTCTGCTAAGCGTATTCAAAGAAGGTTTCCACTACAGGGAATTGAATATGGCAGATTATTATATCAGTTTTCTTTTGTTAGTCTTAAAGTGCGAAAAGTTTGTGCCTTCTCAAAATTTTTGTTCAGCCTACTTCATAATAATATCGATTCACCGACACTACTTAAAAAATGAATGTCTGGTACCTCGATCTGAAGGCAGAAATAGCTTAACATTTTTGTGCTCTAGGACTCGAACAAACATTTTGCTCAAATCTCCAATACCCAATATGTCTTACTATTACAACAATATCTGCAAGCATTGTGACATTCATTTTTGTCATGTTGGAGATCTGGTTCAAGCTGTGAATGAATCAATGGTGAACGAATTACATTAGATTATTAACGTTAATTAAGTTATTTTTTTTTTCTTTTTTCTCTTTTTCGTTTTATGTTTTGTTTCTTATGATAGATTTAATTAGTTACAGCGTATTTTTATTTAGTTTTTTATATACTTGCTCTGTTAGTGGTTTACAATTTTGGGCAATAAAGCTTAAATAAATAAATAAATAAAACTTAATGATTTACCAATGAATTGGTCTTTCAATAGTTTATTAAAAAAGTAGAGGTCCGTATATAAAAAAACAGTTGATGATGGGCCAGAAGAAACAAAACGTAGCAGTGAAGAAAAGTAGTAGAGGGAAAAAACAACATTTTTGGTTTTCCTTGTATAAGAGAATGGCAACAGAGCGTAATTTTTCTTTAAGTAGTCTAATGGGCTCTAGATTTCGGAACTTTTTCTCCATTTAGACATGTTTGTACCTCTTACCGTTTCTTAGATAGGAATGTTATCCCATATATGAGACATCCTGTATTGCTAGTTCAATACAATTTCAATTAATGTTACCTTATCATCTGGATAGCTGTTTCAATATCCAATCTCACAATCTCTGATCGATTTTCTGATGTGCAACTATTTGCACCATAGTATATAATTTGCATTTCGCAAGAAATATCAACTTGACTTTTAAATTGCAGTTAGACATATTAGGGGGGAGGGGGGCTTTAATAACCAAAATACTAGTAGAGTTTTCGCTGTATATATTTTATTTAATAAATTTGAAAAACATTATTTTCAAAACGCAAACATTTATTAGTAAGTAATCGGTGTTTTTCTTTTTGTTAGTTATTATGCTTAATACAAGTCTTTCATGAAATGATCCCGCTGATTGGGAGCATTTGTTTGTGTATTAATCACACAATGAGTTAGGATACAATCCTAAAGAAAAATTGCAAATTATTATGTTCCTATTAAAAGTTTCTATTAAACTATTTATTAGTTTCAAATTCGATATTGTTTATAACATCTGAATAAACATGCAGTAAATAATATTTCATTCATAGCACGATGTGTTAAGTTGTTCTACTAATATTCCAGGTATTTAATAGAATCAGTGAGAATACAAACTACCTATGACATTCTTTAAACAATGTTAAATTTATTTTCACACCGCTACTTTAAAAAGGTGTTGGTCTAAAATAATGTTATTCCATCAGTCCATTTCAATTCACTGAGAAAACAACTACACGCTCTCGAAATTTACCACAAAACAACGCCAGACCAAAAGAAATACCTATTTGTGGCACAAAATCATAAACCATCAAGGTAGTAGAGTTTATTCAAGACGTGTGATGAATCTTTCTCAGTTAAAGAATGCGAGTGGATCGATTTTTCCAAAAAGAAGATCGACTGATACAATTCGACCAGATAGCAGATGGACAGATGGACAGTCTAGATAGCGCTAGTCTTTTGTTATTAGTGGAAGGTTTGAAATTGACAATAGTGAAATATTGTAATTTAATCATTTGTGGAAATTAAACAAATAAATACTGAGAGATTTTGTTTTCCAGGCTATTCAGCCGTGGGCGGTTGAATTATATGTTTCCAAACGTTTTGTCTACAAAGGTAGGCATTTTCAAATGTGGCGTTGTGGCAGTAATCTACGCAATTGCTGCGCAACCTGGTTACTGATTATCATTGGCTTGGAAAAAACATTTCTCTCAGCTAGACTCCGGCGGTAAAAGCCTTTATTTAATAGCAAATAAATACTCTATTATGATGGGAAATAAGTTATATTTATGAAGCCTCGGGTACTTATCAATAATGTACACTTATTGGTACAAAAAAAGAGACTCGTTGAACATATTTTCAACTCTTCTTTCCCATAACTCCTGCATAGAAGACATTCTGCAAAATTTTATATGTAAGCTTGGAAGTTTTGGAAAATTTCCCTGTGCTCTCTAATGTCAAATGGAAATGGAATAAGTGGCGATAATAACAGTGAACAACGAGGACAACGGATCTTCTGAATAAGCCATTTCAAATTCTTTAATTCTACTTATACTATAATAAGCTGCAATTATCACGAACCTAATTAATTTCTCAGATTAAATTTAGCAGAGAGGAGGGGAGTTAAAAAAATTCTGATATTTAAAATACATTTACACATACGCATGCATATCGGATGTCCCAAAACTGATGTCACGCGAGTATGAGAATATGAGAAAATCGCAAGGAGTTTCTCCTCATTTTTCTAGAAAATCTTGAAAATTAACATACGAGATCACATTTTCTACACTTCAATTTTACGGATATTGCTTTTGCAACGTAATCCTAGATAACCCTGCAAGGAGTATAAAGAGCAGTCATCATTATTGCAAAACGTAATATTTTTTATTAAAAATATATTAATTCTATAAGGCAAGGTTCAAAGTGTAAGAAAATTGTGTTAATGTCAAATTATCTGTTTTGTCCAGTAATAAAACGTTGGGCTATACTTGTGTAAACAGTGAGAGAGAGTGTCTGAGAAATTGTGACAGCTGTATTGTTCTTAAATATAGATACATTTATATAATCTTTCTACATCTTTCAATACATTGAATGTAAGACACTATATTGCTTCTGGCTGAGAATATGTATCTGTTGCGTTTCCCTCTAGTCAAAGAAATTTAGAATAATTATTTATGATTTTATACATACACCTGAATCTAATATTTTAACGCAAAATGAATATCGATATCTAGGAGTTTCAGCGAATTGGGAAGCGCAATGGAAGCAGGGTCGTTCCCAAGACAATAAATCACACAAAATAATTCTTGGGTTGACGAAAGCCTATCAAAGCAAGTATAATACTAACTTTTCGGGATTTTTAAATCTATTTAACAATTCATAAAATATTTGTTATAGTCAAGAACCTTAATTAGTTGAGCTGCGCTGAAGTGAATTCTTGAGCAAATATTTATGTATTTCGTGCACACAAATGAATTTTATTTTATAATTAATTTGCTTTAAAATATGAACTATATGTTTCTGCGTTAGTATTGTGTTGGTTACTAAAGTCCTTAAAATTTGAGTATTTTCAGTGATCCGTAATCCTAAAAAATTGGCATTTGATTAACAACATTCACTAAGTAAGCAGAGAGATCTCGTATGCAGATCATTAACGTAGGTTTAAGGGAAGTCATATCTAATGCGGACAATTCAGTAATAACTAGGAAGAAAGTGAATACCGAACAACACGATTCCGAGGAACTTCACCTTCTATATATAAGATGCTTAATGGAATTGTAATTACCTGAAAGAGCTTGGGCTGTACTGCATGAAAGAAGTATACAAAGATTAACAAAAAAAGCTCGAAAACGTAAATGAAACACAACATCTTAGATCAATACTCACACTTTGTAACAACTCAAGAAATCAATTTTTGACCTTAGAAATCAATCATAGCCCAAACAACCGGATTTCAACAAAACAAAAGATAAAAGCTCTCAACCCTTGAGAAATCCTAAAAGAAATTACCTGCTTGCAAGGTAAGTGCCACAATCGTATTGATTTCCACAGCTTTCTTGGGAAAGTGCAGTAAAGTTTAAATGATGGTATAAACTTCAAACCATGCCCTCGATCCCCAATATGATCACAGAAAAAACTAAGTGCTAAAATAAATATTAGTTAAATAGGAAAACAAAGCACTAAAATACATATTCGTAGATAAATGTCAAGCAAGCTCCCAAAAATTTTCAACAAATCTACAAAGGTCTTCATCGTATAATTAACTTGGGAAGTTATCTAGCAAATAATATCAACAAATCGTCATTTGAGACTGAACGATGGAAGCGAATGCGAATTATACTTCCCGTCTCCTGTTATCTCCTGCCTCTGTTTCTATTTCCTTGTGTTATCATTAGTTATGGTTAAAAATTTCAGGAGTACTAAAATATTTGTCAGTATTTTGTTATGACTCAAGTATTAATCCTAATGTGTAATTTAATTCATAATTTAAATTTCTATAAGTGCCAAATAAAATGTGTTGAAGCTCATATCCGATGAACTGTATATGAGGCAAATAGATCTTTTCACCGTTTGTAATGCGCAGGCGTGTTCGGCATGTAAAAAGGGAATTTGTGATTTTAATTATATTGACTATTCATCTTGTGACTGACAGATATAAGAAAGTTAATTTATAAGATTTTCACGAAATCTGTACAAAAAGTGTATACAATATTACTGAAGGCAGCTGCTGCAAATAAAATATAAAATTCAGTACATAAATATTTAATTAAACACAATTTACATCTATATGTCTGGTCACGGTTACATTATTTACAACTGAATTTGAAAACATTAATACTCGTTTTATTTAAAATTATAACTTTAAGAAAGTTATTATCTTAAAAACACATACACGTAAATAAATTTTGTTATCTTTGTTTACATAATCAATTACTTGCAATCGACCACCACTTAGTTCACTCGTAAATCAAATTTAGCACATTTTAGACAATATTTTAAGTGTTTATTCTGTCGTTATGCAGATAGTTCACTTTAACTTTATAATTATTAAAACTTTACCACTAATAGTAAAAAAAATTGAAATTCTCGTATTCACGTTATAAACAAGTATAAACGTGGTATAAACTGTCCGAAAAATTGGCCGACGTTGACTCATGCGCATATTTTTTTTCAATTGTTTAAGGGTCTATTTAACAAAAGGTTTATGAAATTAATAGCATTGTTTCTGACATATGCCCAGTCCGTAATTTAATATATCGCAAAGAGAGAATTGGAGTTTTTAATAGAGAAGCAAATTTTGTGCAGGTTTTCTATATTAATTGGATGTCATATTAGTTTATTTCTTATATATTATTGATATTCTATAAAAGAAGAAACTCATAATATATTTTACCTGTTCTCTATTTTTTACACAGTGAACTGAATTGTATGGGTATTTTAAGGTCAAGGTAGTGTGTGTTGTCGATGTCGGAGTCGATGTCGGTGTCGAAAGAAATGAAATTTCAAGTTATCCAATTCATTCGCTTGCTCCATCTATTTTCATATGTGTAAATGTGAGCCCACGATAAGAAGCTTTCGCTTCAAAAACAATTTTTCTTCTTAAATTGAAATATGATATATTACCTAGCTGATAGGGTATTATTTTATGAAATTCACGGTGTAGTATAGAATATCGGTTAGGGCAGATGTAATAGAAAATTTCAAGGGCCATTCTAATAATATAGAGATATATAACTCACCATGATGTTGAATTATTCCTGCAACTTTCCTGACGTCCAAGCAAAAGCAAAGTTGCTAAACAAATACTTTGATAATCATCTTCGATTTTTATGATTGATTGCCAATCTCATCTAAATTGTGAATATAAATTCGTAAAGGTCAATCAAACTCCTTTTATGAATCTTGCATAATAATAGTACTCAAACCAAAAGGCCCGTAACAAATAGCCAACAACTTATTAGACATTTTTAATTTGACCCGTGCACCAACAAACCTACAAATTGGTAAAGGCACATATTACCAAATCCAAATTTTGAGCACTTTGATAACAAATAGGCCAACTTCAAAACATACGCTTCACCAACCTAGACACTCCCAAAGACATGGTAGTCCTGCTCAGCTGATGATGATGTCAAACACCTACTGAAAATTTTATACAGTTATATATGGTCTGTTATTTGTCAAGCCTATCAAAAAGATTATACTTCAGTGAATTAAAAATAGTTAAGAATTCTCGTGTATACCTGCAACAAGGAAGAGAAAAATTTAAAAAAAGCAAGGACGTGCTATTGACAGTTCTTTGATGACAAACGAATTTTTGACATTCAAGTTTAACTAACTTCGAACGCCCACGAAGGGCACCTACTTATGTTATGGTCTGAGATAGTCCTGAATTTTCATATGTTTTATGTTGGCTATAATGCAACGAATATTTAATTTTT
The DNA here is from genome assembly GCA_034190945.1 of Octodonta nipae. Taxonomy (NCBI): domain Eukaryota; kingdom Metazoa; phylum Arthropoda; class Insecta; order Coleoptera; family Chrysomelidae; genus Octodonta; species Octodonta nipae. Next base: position 38,701,085 of record CM067220.1, read on the forward strand.
CCATCACCATATCGTGTACATTCATGAAAAGAAATGCAGTAGAGCTATTATTCCATTTGAGCTGCACAAGAAAAAATAATGTCTAAAAATATTAAGGTTTTTTGCGTCCCCAAAGGCATATCAAAGAAAGGTCGCAGAACTTCTCATATTTTTTTTCTGGGGCCCCAAGTACCATGAAAATGTTCCAACCTTATCACTGTTACCAGACGAGGTTAATGCATACAATATTGCGTTTATGTCCAGATTGTAGTACAGATTTTCCAAAATAGTTATGGTTATATTCACAAATTATTATTATTCTTTACCGCATATTTAGTTGATTCATAGCTGCATTTAATAAAAACAGTTTTTTTACATCCAGAATTTAGTTGAGGCACAATATAGTATAACATTTCTTTTTTGATTGATGAATTTTGGCATTTTTCCTGTGTTTATGGACTGACTGGGAATTTTTCCAAAAGTGTGGTGTTCGTTCTAACAAATCTATAACTAAGTATGTAATATAATAATATAATGTTATATGATACATAATATTAAAATTTGAATGAAAGTAATAAGAAATTACTCAATTTACTTATAGACTAATTTATTGGGGAATGCATTTAAATGGTTTATACAGATGAAATTGCACCATGAAGGCGGAAATACTTAATGAAAACCTTTAATTGTGAGAAATTGTCAGTATATATATTCCTAATATTAGAACATTTTGTTCAGCTTCATTTCCCTAAAAGCCGTTTAAAGTTGACTATATGGATGAACACCATTTCAAAATAAATCAATCACTCGTGAAAAGCTTCATTTGCAGCAGAGTTTTACGTAGGAGTCTTGTCAATTTGTAATTTATGTATACGGAGAAATCTATTTTGTAATATATAGCCAATTCGTTAAAATCTATATTTGGCATTCTGTATTGCAGTTCTTAGTTGTTCTGACGTTATAATACTGTAGGGATTAAGTCTACAGGAAGTAAATATTTAAAGGAAAGCTGCATGCGATCAGTATGGCTTCTAAAAGGATTTATTAACAACTTTATATGAAAAAATGAGTTTACCTAATAGATATAAAACTATAGATAATTATTGGTGAAAGAAATGTTCTTAAAAAGGTACTAACTTTAAGTTAAGAAGACATTGAGCTATTTTTTAATTAGAATAGAATAGAATATTAGAATGTGAAAATACAGCTAGTCCAGTCGAGCCTTAAAACGTTACTATACGCAACTATCAATGAAAATCGAACTGTACAACTTAACTTAAATTTAAATGAATTATAATTTATTATTTGCTTCGAATAATTAAGAACAGCTACTGAATTAAGTTTCCTCTAAAAATTGATTTTTTAAAGTAATTTTAATTTTATTACTGTTTTAATGTATGAAAAGTTTATTGGGTGACATTAATCTTATGTTTTTAGCACTATTTTAGGTTACAAAAAAAATTGTGTCGTGGCGCTTTGCCAGGTATTGCAATACTAAATAAAAATATACTTGGGAGTTTCTTATGAATTAAGCGAACTATAATTTTCTGCAAGCTATAAGTGAGTTTTATAATCCCTTTGTTTTCAAAAAAGAGATGAGAGAAGAAATAGTCGATTGACAATTTTTTTTTGAAAAACTCTTAAACTGCATTTTATAATTATAACAAATTTTTGTATAACTTATAGGTATGAAATTACTTCGTCAGAAATGTTGAAAATTGCGCATATTTATTTAATTTTTTTTCCTTAAACCTCAATTTTAACTTATTAATTTTTGCTTAGGATTTCCAATAATCTCTAATGGGTCTGTCTGTATGTTTCCTCGTTTTAGGGTTCTGTATATACTGACACCCTTAATATAACTCCCTCTTGCACATCACTGCAATTTTCTCCTAAACTACTGGACGGAAAAGGTTGAAATTTTGTATCAGTGTATAATTTGGTGACCCGATCAGGACTACATATCGTAAATGAAGAAATTTTCATTTTAGGGGTACTTCTGGGAGGAAAAACTAAAAAAAATCGACCATTCCCCTCCCTCTTTTCTTGAAAACTATAAGATATAAAATTTTGAAAAAATTAGAGATATAGAGCCTCACTTGAATTTTAGCGGAAAAATAAGAAGAAACCTCTACTATTAAGTTTAGGAAGCAAATTACATAATTAAATGTAAAATATAAAATTAAAATTGTTTCTAACGCATCATGTAATATATCAAATGAAAGGGCTCATTATGGCGAAAACAAATATATTTTTTTCATATTTTTAAAATTATTTAAAAGATACTAAGAACAAATGTAAAAAAATGCCCATTCCGTTCACCTTATTTCCGAAACTGTAACCGTAAAATTAAAAAAAAATAGAGAAATAGGGACTCACCTAAATTTTACCGGAAAAATAACGAGAAACCTCTAGGTACTATTAATTTTGTGAGGCAAATTACATAACTAAATCAAAAATATGAAATTAAAATTGTTTCTAACGCACCATGTACTATATCCAACGAAAGAACTCGTTATAACAAAAATGAATATGTTTTTTTATATTTTAAAAATAAATTATTTAAAATATATTAACAAAAATATAAAAATTTTTACCCATACCACTACCTTATATCCGTAACTATTAGCCGTAATATTTTGAATAAAATTAGAGATATAGGGCGAAAGCCCTAGTATTAATTTTGAGGGGCAAATTACAGATTTAATTATTTTTATGTTTCTTTGGGGAATAAAACCACAATAGAAATAAAGCTATGTATATTTCAGGAATACCAAACGTTTCAAAGTCTATTCTGACTTCGTTGTCAATGGCTTTATATTTATTGATGTAATTGCAAAATGAAAATTTGATTTATGACATTTAAAATTGACATTAGAAAATTTGTTGTTTTTAGATATACAGGTAGCACAAAAAATTCTAAAGATCATGAATTATAGTTAACCAGCTTTCAAATTAGAAGAATTTGAAAGAGTTGTCTTTAGAATTTATAAGTGGCGTTCCTAGGTACGACTTTGTTAAAAGATAGCGCATTCGCCAAAAATGCGATCAAAGAATTCTATTGTTTCAGTGATCCCATTAACGTCATAAGGGAAAACCTAGGAAAAACCTTATGAACTATCCCGATATTGGGTTGTTCAAAAGGAGGTTACAATTAATAATTTCTTCCTTAATTGTCGGTAACCAGATACGATTAAATTCTACAGAAGTAGAAGCGATATAATCGTCTTCATTCAAAAGAATTAAGGCAGACTCTTTTATTTTTCGTTTTGTGTTATGTTGTTCTTTGTGAAGTATAGTTGAATTGTCAAATTGTATTTTATGGCCTAGGTCCCAAGCATGTTCACAAATTTTTGATTTTTCAAATTGTCGTTTCGTTATGTAATTCTTGTGTTCATTTATTCGTACGTTTAATGGTCTCGATGTTTCTCCAATATAAAATTTATTGCATTCGCAAGGAATCTTATATATGCAGTTTTTTGAGTTCTGGGTTTTGTTTGTTGGTTTTGTTTTCGATATTAAAGATTTAAGTGTATTTCTTGTTTGGAATGTTGTTTTAACATTAAATCTGTTGCCCACTCTTTTCAATCTTTCTGACAGACCCTGTATATAAGTCAAAAATATTAAATTAAAATTGTTTCTAAGGCATCACGAAATCCATCAATTAAAAGGGCTCATTATGACAAATACAAACATATTTTTTTCATATTTTAAAAATAAATTATTAAAAAGATATTAACAAAAATCTAAAAAAAATTATCCATTCCTCCCCTCTTATCTCCAAGACAATGAGACGTAAAATTTGAAAAAAATTAGCGATATAGGACTTCACCTGAAAATAAAGAGGACCCCCTAATATTAATTTTAGGGGGCAAATTTACACATTAAACGGAAAATATAAAATTAAAATTATTTCTAATGCATTATGTAATAGTACATATATCAAATCAAAAGGGCTCATTATGACGAATACAAATATTTTGTTTTCATTACTTTAAAATGAATATTTTAAAATATTGTTAGGAAATTTATCCAGTCCGTCCCTGATTTCATTCCGATGAGAGCTAGAAGAGCTAGAAGGTTTGGATGAAAAAAAACTTATCTCGAACTTACTGGACAACTGTAAAATTAACACTCGATTATACGCGAGAATTCGATGTTGATTTTAAGAGGAACGACCCATCATCGCAGGAGTTAGTTAGGCGGCGAAGAGCTTATGTCGTGTTATTATTTAGATATTCGAATCAGCTGTTGTGAATAGTTGATGCAAATAAAAGTTTCTAGAAAGTGAGAGTGAATATTAGTTTTACAATTTTAATTCAACCCACGGAGTATATAACAATATAAAAAAAAATTATCCATTCCCCCCTTAATTCCTCAAACTATAAGATCTAAAACTCCTTGTTTACTGGAAAATTACGAAGAAATCCCTAATATTAATTTTGGGGGCCAAATTATAGAATTGAACGGAAAATAAAAAAATATTTTTTTAAACGCATCATGCAATACATCAAATGAAAAAAAAATTACAGGAAAATAACAACATTGCCTCAAATCTTGAAGTTGGTACGGAATCCTTAGTATGAGAGTCCACCTCGCACTTGCCTAAATTATTATAAGTTAGACCCAATAGTAGCTATAAGGAGGAGAATGGGTTTATTTTGTACATGTAAAAACTGTAATCCAATTTTACATATTTGTATTTCTTTTATCCTATGTTGGATGCGCATGATATTTTTTTTAGTTTGACTTGGAAATTAAAGTAAATCAACAACATAAGGTGTTTTGCCTATGCCTTGCTATTATTGACTTCAAAAAACTCATTTCTTTTCTTTTCTTAAAAACTTAGAATGAGGCTCAATGTACTCAAATTTTTCAATTTAAGCTCCATACTCTACCGATTTTGGTCAAAAATCGCAAGTAAAAGAACTAATAATAAGGCTTTTCCAGAAAAAAGGGGGCCTACGGGAAATTGAAGGAAGGACTACGCATTATATTGATATTGAATTTCAATTCTTTCACTATCATGTCACCATCGAAACATTTCAGTTGTTGGGATGTGAGTGAATTATGGCAGTTGAGTGAAGACTAGAGACTAAAGCAACAAGGTGGTAAGAGATGGGTGATAACTACAGACTATTTAACTAAGTCAACTTTCTTCAGTCATATACTCTCCGCTACGTTGAGTCATTCGAATATCAGCTGATCAACTACTGAACTGCTGCTGTGTGTCGGCCTATGTATAAGTATCGCATTCGCACTCGAATGTTTTGGTAGTCGATTAGTACTGTAAAATTTAAATGTTATAATACTATGTTGGATGCAAATAAAAATGTGAAGCATGTACTTATTTAAAATAATATCATAAACATACTAGACATTCTCAAACTGAAAACATTCTCCAAAACTATCAGTAGGCACATTAAATATTAAATTTTTGATGAAAAGCTCAACAAATGTGAATATTCACACTTTTGGAGATCATGTTCCGTTGCACTCCTCCTTTAGGTGTAATGACATGATTTTTGTTAAGAAAGTCGTGTTGAAAAAAACGAGTGAAAAATCTTGTTTACGATTTCGTGTTGCCTCTAACATGTTCCTTATTTCCCATACTTTTATGTTTGCTGCTCCTGATTAAAGATATTTCTTGTAGAAGAAATTTCTTTAACAATAACAAAAATGCTTATTAAATTATTAACATTTAAGTCATTCATTGTAAGCTGCAAGTTATTTTCAGAGTTCTCTTAATAAATTATTCATTGAATACAGTTTTTCCGGATTCCAATATTTATCGTTCCATTTGTTTTCGTTTCTTAGAAACTTTTTCCGATGTTTCGGAGCAACAGATACGATTTATAAATCCAATTTATCCGGTTCATGTCATCGCAGGCATTTCCACAGGAAATTTATTTTACTACATTTTTAGTGTGATGTTTTGTGTAGAGCTTATTCTGAGGATGAAGTTAACGGCAGATTTTCGTGACAGTCAGTGCTGAAATACATAATGAATTGTCACCAATTGAGTAATGAAATTTTCTTGGGCGTATAAGATAAAAAGAAGGTATATAAATTTGGTATATATATTAATATTTAATTACAATTACTTGTAATTTATAACTTCTTATATGCATTAATTTGTAATGAAATATTGTTTCAAATTACATTTTAAAGATATCCGGAATGGCAATTTGGCCACCAATACTATTTGTAGACGAGATATGTACATCCAGACATCTTGGATTTTCGGGGAAACTAGTACAAGGAGGTTCCGAATCTGGAGCCGTTCCGTGTAATTGCTGTTCTCCCGTAATACCTAGGTTAGAACGTCACCATAAAATTTTCAGGTTACTTCACCTGTCAGAGAGAGATATTGATTACTCTGTTCGATGTGACATTCTTTAGTACGTAAGAGAATATAAAAGATATATATTGTTTCTGGTCAGGGACCTTCATCATTTGCGCTTCCCATAAAATAATGCCCTTTCGAACACTTCTTTAAGTATTTGGTACATAATGGTAAATTTGTAGACGCGACATGCAAAGAATGACATCTAGGATTTTCGGGGAAACTACCACTCAGAGGTTCCGAATTTGGAACGGTTTCGTGTAATTGATATTCTTCCGTAACTCCTAGGTTAGAATGTCACGATAAAATTTTCTGGTTACTTGACCTCTGCGAGATATTGAATACTCTTTTCGAGGTGTCACTCTTTTGTTCTACAACTACTAGATGCAATAACCAACAGCCACAGAAGGAAATGCTTGGCGTTGGAACCCACACAATTTGTCAATCGGTAAAAAAAAACGCTCGTGTCAATTGGTCGAAAGAAAAGCTCAAAAAATACGATCGCGGTGCTTCAAAACGCCTTTATGACATAGTGACAGGTGATGAATCGTGGATTTAAGCGTATGAGCCCGAAAGTAAACAGCAGTCGACTGTATGGGTGTTTCAAGATGAGCCGAATCCAACAAAAGTTGTTCGCGCACGAAGCACTTCCAAGCAAATGATCGCCTGTTTTTTCGGAAAAACTGGACATGTCGCAACCGTACCACTAGAACAACGCAGAACAGTCAATTCTGAGTGGTACACAACCATTTGTTTGCCAGTTGTCTTCTAAGAAATGAGGAAAACCAACCGCCGAAGACGGATCACTCTTCGCCAAGACAATGCGAGCTCTCACACATCTCAAACAACTGCATTTTTGACCACTCAAAACATCGACTTGATGAGTCATCCGCGGTATAGTCCTGACTTGTCGCCAAATGACTTCTTTTTATTCCCGTACATAAAAAACAAACTGAGAGGTCAACGTTTTTCGACACTTGAAGAAGCGGTTGCTGCGTTCAGAATGCATGTTTTGGAGATACCTCAATCAGAGTGGAAAAAGTGCTTCGACAATTGGTTCAAACGCATGCAAAAGTGTATAGATCTTCATGGGGAATATTTTGAAATACAATAAAGCCATTTTCGATGATTAATATTTGTTTTTTTCTCTAATCCCGAAATATAAAAGGCAGCCCTCGTATAAGCAGTTGTGGTAATAAAGTGCGTTGTTCCGCATTGTTGTATCTTCTATGTTACAGAAAAAAGACTTACGTATATAGGGGATCAGATAAGTTCCTCTCTTGCGGCATTAGGCTAATGATTTTTAGGTAATAAATTCAGAGGACGCTCTTTGATATTTAACGATAATAGTACGCTCATCTTCTGCCGGCAGTATTCAGTAAGTTAAAAAATGTTCTTATACTGGGCATACGTTGTTTTTGTGTATGGCAATTCATCTGAATCTTTATTTGTAGAAGATATAAGCATATAAGTTAGTAGTGTACAGACTTACAGGGTATTCGTTTGGAAGCTGTACTTTAATAATGACATATATATATATATATATATATATATATATATATATATATAGTCTGACCAAAAAAAGCGCCTCTATCCAAAGTTATCCCACATTGGAAATTTATGAATATATTTATGAAGGCTACTTATTGTTTGTTCTGGGACAGTAACGAATCCATGGTATTGTTACTATTTTATATTGCCTCATTTTTTATATGATTTTCAAGAAATTACTCAAGAACAGGCTAGGTGCAAATCAAGTAGTTGTGGGTTGTCATAAAAAGGAACTTATTATACTCAACTATCGTAATTTTGTTTGGCTTAAGCAGAATTTATACCGCGCTGATTTGCTGTACCGAGGACTGGGTAATAGTGGTTAACCCAAATTACTGTTTTATTTTGATGAAATGTTCACCGTTAAAGCAATATTTTCTTAACTGATTACGGTGTAACATAGTCAGTTTTAAAATGAAAACTATATTTAGACGACGGATGTTTAAAAGCTACTGCTTATATTTATCAACTATTATTGACTTCATGTGAAGTATTAGAATACAAAGTGCTACCAATATAAGGCCAGATCTCATTTCATTTTACATGTTGTACGCGGGTGAATTACAGGTAACGACTTATACCTGACAGCAAAACAGGCTTAATTAGGCAGAGACCCTAGTTGTTTTCTTCATAGAAATCGATAAAGAATTGCACAATTTAAATATAAAAACACCAAAGCTTTCTAAAATATCGTACTCTAAATAAAGCAACATTCTAATTATAGCAAGTGTTCAAATTTCAATTTACTTAATTGGCAGTTTGTCACAAGAACACGATTATATGGAATTGTCTATTGTATGAAAACTTCTGGATTCACTCTATCGATTTCGCATCAATTTAGTTTTGCGACCATTTATAATATCCAATTTACGCCGAATAACTCTCGGAAGTTTGAATTTGAAAAGCCTTTAATAACTGAATATTACTCTCCTATTGATGGTTGCTTTGAGACAGACAACCACGGTATAAGTTATTGTAATTATTTTTTACTCAGTTACGACTAATACAATATATTGTTCAGAAGTTATTAATGGTGTGGTTCTATTAGTACAACTCTGATAGCATATAAAAAATATGGACAATCGAGTAAGTGGCGATAGATATGAGACACTAAACATCCCAAAAAGTGGCTTTCATAAGGAAGGTAAGTACTCAGGGCCATATATTTACAATAAATCAAGGGAGGGAGAATATACTAGCTCAAAATCAAATTGCCAAAAAAATTATATTTGGCAGTCACTACAGCGAAGATAAATAACTCAAAAAATAATTCAAGTCAAAAAAGTCTGTTCAGAAAGAAACAAAACTGCCTAATATTGAAAAGCAAAACAAGATTTTTTGTGGACAAAATAAGGGCTGAGATAGGGAGGGGGATAAAATCTCATGTTATTGATTATTTGTGGATATTATTTATGGATCAAATAATCTAACTATGTACTGATACAACAAAGAAATTGAATCTTGGATATACAAAATGAAAACTAGTTGAAATAACAAAAGAAACGATCACTGTCGACGTAAGGCTGACTGCAGAGAGAGAATACAACTTAAAATAAAATATGGAAACCTGACACTAAAATAAGAAGAAAATTTAAAATGACAATATGAAAAAAAGAAAATTAATGACAATTAAAATGAATATAATAATAGGAGGTACTAAATTCGGACAGGTAAACATATTCTAAAACCTAAGAGTGATGAGTGAGAATACGGCTCACCATAGTAAGTATAAAGCTATAATACTTCTATAGATTCTGTGGGTTCATATCAAATTTACAAAAATATTCACTTTCACCTTCGACGTCTTTATTTACCAAATCAGTTCACTGTTTACAAACAAGGAGCAGAACTTTAGCTGACTTTTTCTATTAATTACACCAATATAAACCAAACTAAAATACTCAACTTGTCATGTAAATAGCGGGCCCAGAACATACTCGAATGCCACGATTACTTCATTGTTGTCGGAGCGTTTTCAGGAATCTTGTCGAAATTTCGAGTCAACCTTTTTATACACATTCATAGAATTTTCATCTTTTGTTTTTTAAGCCGGTTGTATGTTTACGTGTTGTTTTTATCGAAACGATTAATGTAGATGTTTTTTTTTTAATTTTTGTCTCTTTGGTGGCGTGAAATGGATTTTATAAAAATACGTACGAAAATAATGTTATGGAAAGCTAAATAAATGTGTTCAAAAAATATGTAGAACCGTACAGAGTTTTCGGTGCAAAACAGACAGCAACAAAAGTAAATTGAAACCATCCCGAATGCTTTCAACAATTAACAATTGATAAGGTGGTTTAAGGAAGTAGATAATTATGTCTAAGATGTATAAGTTGATTGCGACGAAGGTTTTGGTACAACTAGCGAACAACATCTAAATACGGAGGAACAAAGTACAATTTAGAGCAAGAAAAAGTAGAAAAACTTGGAAAGCGGAAAAACTGCTCTTTTTGTCCTTAACGGTTGAACAGAAAAACTGCATATTTGTGTTACAATTTCAGACGCAAATTGGTTGGCAATGTGCTAAGAAAATTTGCCTGAACTGTACTATAAATGCCTAATGTTTAGAGCACATTTTTACATATGCGTAAAAAACTGTAATAATTTTATTTTTCTTTGTTATATATACCTAGTTTATTAAAGTAAACACATTTTTGATAACATATATGTAATTTTACTTCCAAGAATGATTATATAGTAATGTAAAACAAAATACCAACATTTTATCCATTATCTAATTTTACAATATCTACATCGGGCATGATACATGGCCAAGTGCTATGTCTGAATGCGTATTGATCTATTATTTCGATATAAAATATATGGGGTTGATGAAGTAACCAGTTTAAGAAAGGAGTCTCAAAGACGGGGTTGTCCTAAATTCTGGACGACAGTAGTTTAGGGTTAATGGAAACTAGAACAAAACAGGCTACGAATCTAGAGCTGTTGCAAATCATGGTTGTTTAACTATAACACGCAGATTAAGATTTCATATTAAATTTTTCAGGGTTACTTCACCTCGTAAGATTGCTCTACGAGGAGCCAGTCTTTTGTACAAAATAATGTAATTTTTAGACTTGGTTATTTGTTGCTATCTGTTTAATTATATCAAGTTCTATAAAAAAATAGGCAGTGTTTGTTCTATGAAAATAAATCTATGAATCACACTATTAAGAGCAGCATGTTGGTGCTGATAAGAGTGTAAAGAAGTGCGATGCGTTGGAGTGAGAGATGGTTACTGAAATATTAAAAAGTCGTTTTTTCCGTCCACCTTGTTGATTGTTAGGCCAAGGAAATTAATTTTGATGTTCTGGTGTATAGTAAACATAATATTCAGTGGGACAGAAAGTTTTAACTGCACCCAAGGGATGACCATTTATATACACACTAGATATCTCGGTCAGCAAAAATATCCAGAAATGTCAATTACCAGTTGCTAATAGTGTATATATAGGGTCCTCGCTTGGATGCAGTTATACCTATCCGTGATTAAATATTATGCACAGTGAGCGAATCCAGAGCGCCTTGTGTATAGTAGAGATCTATATCAAAGCCACGTATAAAAGAATAGTACAGAGTTACCTTGCATTTCTTCTATCATGTTAATTAATTTAACGCAGGATTATTAGTCAAAGAAATGGCTTGAGAGAATTTACTAGATTCCTGTGTTATGAATGAAGGTGAATTATCATATTGTATTTTATGGTCTAGGTTCCAACCATGGTCACAAATTTTCGATTTTTCAAATTTTCGTTTCTTTATGAAATCCTTGTTTTCATAAATTAAATGTCACATATCAAACTTTCATTTTGCATTTTATATTTTCAATACGTGTTTAAAGCCATTGAAAACGTGGTCAGAATAAACCTGGAAACGTATGGTTCCTTGAATATACAGATTTTTGTTTCTATTGTGGTATTATTTCCCAAGAACACATTAAAATAATCATGAATATGAAACAAATAACAAATAGAGGACAATTTTCGGCATCATTTCTAACGAAAAGTATTCATAATAACAAAACATACTAGGACAAACTAAACATTCGACCCATTCGCTTTCAGGGTGTTCTAGCCTCTACAATTCGACTCTATCATCAGATCATCTTGATTGTACAAAGATATATACAAATCACTGGAAAAGTACAAATTTAAAACAACAAATTCTTTTTATTTAAATGTGATGAATACATTCGCCCTTTTTAGGTAAAAATAATATATTTTTAAGCAGTAATAGCAAACACCTAAAGCTCATATTTCCTTTAATTAATATGGCTTTGTCTTCTGAATGTTATTTGTGGTATGTTCTTGATTATTTTTATGTTTTCTTGGGAATAACATCACAATTGAAACGAAAAGCTGTATATTGAAAGAAAATACCAAACGTTTCAAAGTCGATTCTGACTTCGTTGTCAATGGGTTTAAAATTATGTATTGAAATTGTAAATTGCAAACTGGAGGTTTGATTTATGTCAACTTAAATGTCATAAATCAAACTTCCAATTTGCAATTTACAATTTCAATACATAATTTTAAAGTTATTGACAAAGAAGTCAGAATAGACTTCTTTCAATATACAGCTTTTCGTTTCAATTATGGTGTTATTCCCAAGAAAACATAAAAATAATATGGCTTTGTCAAGTTAACGAAATAAATTTCATAAAGCAAATTACTCCTAGTCTAGGCGTAAAATTTTCAGTTGCTTTCGCTACATTGGTGAATCCTTAATCTTCTATGCATGCGCTTTTAAACTATTTACTTCATTTTTCTGCTGATCAAAGGCATTTAAGACATCTTAATGTGAAAGACTACTATTGACTTTATCTTTATAAAGTTTTTCAAACTTTATTTTATGCGTCTTATTATTTTGTATAATATAAATGTAATATTTTGGACTAGAAATAATTTGCTGTCTGCCTCACTGGTGGTATTTTTGGTCAAACATATTTAATTTGGTATGTATTATCGCAATTCTTAATGCTAAACCATGATACTTTAAGTCATTTTAGACACCCTACTATATCTTGTCGCCAATAAATTGAACTGACACATGAATTTTTTAGTATGCTTACAAGTATTACATTATATTTGCAGAAACATAAAAAAGTAATGACATAATTACTTTTTGCATTTGACAACCGTTGTTCCCCAATAGTTTTCAAAATAAATTTATATTATTCTACAAATCTGGCATGGGTTTTTTTGTGTTAATTTCCACATTTTTTAATCTAAAAGTCAGATGATTCTGATGGGAGCAAGTCTGCCCAAAATAGTCCAAATTTGTTATAGTAGTTAGTGTTATACTGGATGAACTGAATGACAGTTTGACTACAATATTAAAAATGCATTTAATAGTATTTAAAAAACAAACTAATGAACTAGCAACGTAGGCAGGTGTAATATCACTCCTAGAGTAGAGAACTTATAATAGAATTTATGCAAAAAAAATTCACAGGTGTTTGAATGGTTTGTCTTGAAGGAGGTTCACGACGTAACACAAAAAAGTTTTGTTAACACATTATTTACTTTTTATTTATTATCCGATAGCAAAAACCGTAATTTTGGGAGTTTTTCTGACTTCTCAGCAATAGAATAAAAATTTACCGTATCAAAAGTTAGTGTATTGTAAGCGCATTTTTAGAACCTAAATGAGATGTTAGTTATTAAATGAATTATTCGTGAAAATTGTGAAAAAAGATATACTATTCAAACATTCTTAGCTATTGCCTAAAGAAATTTAGAACGATGAAACTTGGCAAACAGTTTCACTTGCCTATCGAACTTAACTATTTATTTCAACTTCATGGCTTTAAAGGTTTTCTCACAAATGTAATTATTTTCCTAGAGCTCTGTTTTTTTTTGGTCATGTTTACAATGCTCCCATTCTGCGTCAAATTACGTTTTTATAAATCGGAATAGAACATGGTAATTATCCAATCGTTTGCCACATATATTAACATTATTTCGTGTTTGTTCTAATTACGGCAAATTTAATTTGAAATTCAATATGAGTGAAAGGAGAACATGATTTCCCCTCACGGTAGAATACGCAAAGCATGTCATAGCTAAGATGTCGTTTAAAATGCTTTTACCAAGAAAATTACGTTATATACGAGTTTAAAACAAATATAAACGGTAGTAATTTTCCTACTCTGCTTAGAATGCAGTTTCAAGGTAGATGTGTGGGGTAGATGTTTGGTTTATAAGGAGTGGGGAAACAAGCCGGATTCGCGGGTATGCTTGGCTTTTTCCTCAGTACCTATTGTAAGATCAGTGGTCAGTACAGCCACAAAGTACAATCGTGACCGATCTAGAGATATATTCGTCTATGGCACAACAGATTTAGATATATTTTTTAACCAGCGCGTTAAACCCTCACAAGTTTTAACTAGTCTAAAGGCACAGTTTGGGTATCGTGTGTATATGTGGCTGAGAAAATTTAAATGTGGACCAGAACAATAATTTCGATAGACGCCCAAAGACAACCCTTACAGCTGGCAAGACCAGTAACGTTCGAGAGCGGCTTGAATGTGACCGCCGATTTACAGTGGAAGAAGAGTTTCCAAAGTATTAAAAGTCGTTCGTAGTATAACATTTAATTTATTCGCAAGTAATTTCGAAAAGATTGTTGAGGAGGTCTTGTATTATTTTGTCTGTTCATTGGGGTTTTCTCTCCTCAAAATTTTTTCCTGCAACAGATAAGTATTTACAAGTATATTTGGAGAACAAAGTTTAGTGAGGCAATTTCGTAAAATTGCCTAGATTAGTGGCTGTCCGTACAGAAATTCTTCTTCGCAGTTATTTTGAGAGAAAGAGATGTCTTAAAATGATCAATCCGTATTCCTGTATATAAATAGTGTATTGTATGATATAGTGTTATACTTATCTGTTTGGAGACGTTTCAACTCCGACTCTGGAGTCGTTGTCAATAATTTTGTTGAGTCTTTCGAGGTATTTTCAAAAAATTTTCGCACTGGTATTATGGATTTTGTTGTTTGTCAAAAATTTTTGACAGTGACAACATGTCATTTGCCGATCACTTGATACTGAGGGTGCCATTCTTTTGCTCTTCTAGCAATAGATATCTTTAAGAAAACTTAAAGAAGCCAGCGATTGACACAGACTCCAGAGTCGGAGTTGAAACATCTCCAAACAGATAAGTATAACATTATACCATACCATACATTATTTATATACAGGAATACTGGTTGATCATGTTGAGACATCTCTTTGTCTCAGAATAACTGTGAGGAAGAATTTCTGTACGGAGAGCCAGTAATCCGGGCAATTTTACGAAATTGCCTTACTAGAAGTTGTTCTCCAAATACGATTTTAAATACTTATCTGTTGCAGGAAAAAATTTTGAAAAGAGAAAACCCCAATGAACAGACAAAATAACTTAATCTATTCGACGATTTTAAAAAGAAAAAAATTATCTGTTGTTCTATACCGTATCACCATCAATTTTATAATACCTTTAATTCTCTTTTTTGTACTATTACGTTTTTATATGAATAATGAATTTAGTTTCTATTTTTAAAGTTTCCTGCCTTTTGTGCTACAAAAATAGCGTTCAACCTCTTGAAATCTTGAGTACGCAATGGATCTTTAATTCTACAGTCTACGATGATATGACCAAAGTTAATGAGTAAATGAATCTTATAATGTACCAAATTAGAAATCTTTAGAAAACAACATCGTCAAACGTTAGACAAATACAAATGTTTACTTGCCTATATAATTTATATAATATAACAATAAATTGAATAAATGCATTAAAATATAATAATAGTAAATTACAAAAACCAAACTCCGCTCATGAGATTTGAACTTGTGTCAACATTATAAACAAATTATGCCAGTGAGACTTTCTTGTCTCTGGACTATTACACCAGTTTATAAAGCAAATTTGAACTAATTTTCGGGCATAAACTTCTACAGTCATTCGCTTATACCGTCACGTCAGTAACAGTTTATAGGGAATTACTGTTAAGATTTTAACATCAAACTCGTAGAATTAACTATTTAAATAATAAAAAAAACGTATAAGTACGAAGTTATTTTGTTTTTTGCTAATATAATAAAAAGTAGTGAAGGAATTGTAATGCCGTCTACAGAAAAGTTATAGAGAATTAGAAACCCGTCTAAACAAGCCTTTATACATCTTGATTGGATCATTTTTTACCGAGTATACTCCAAAAAACTGGTCAAAAGTGGATTTTTTTTTCAAGAATTTATAACTTTCTGGTAACTAATACTGGAATATTAATCATCGTTTGAACGAAAACTTATGATGTTAAGTTTATATGGGTCACGATGGATACTATTGAATAAGCAGTTTTTGAAGAATTGGAATTTAAACAATTTAGGAGATATTTTGCAGATCTCATCGTGTTGACGAGAAAATTCCGAACGGTATATATTAAAGATATTTTATAAGTTCATAAATTCCACTTCAATTTGTCTATTTTGGATTTTCGCTATAATGTCGAGTAATTGGTTTAAAATAATAGTAAATATTGCATTAAATGTACGAATATGCGACAACCAATCAGCGGTGCACTGACAATATGGTTGGGACACGAATGACAATTATGGTGAATTGTATTGTTACACCTTTTTTCTGCAGTTTATTACGTTGTTATTTACACTAGAATCGCTTGTGGTCGAAATTCGACCAATTCTGTCAGTGAGTAATGAAATTCGACTTTATTTGTGTTGAAATCCATAATTTTTATTTGATATGAAAAGAGACAGTAAGTGGAAATTACTCACAAAAATTTAGTTACCACGAAATTTCTTAGAATTAAATAATTCAGCTTTTAACCAATAAAATAATATAGAGAATAGAATAAAGGTAAATGACAATTCCATTTGAAAATATTGAATAGTTATGAAGTAGAAATCGCATATGTAGACATTACAAAATAATTCTTTTTTAATTTATTACTAATACTTATTCAATTTCCATTTGTACATTTAATAAATAGTAGATAGGTGACCCAACTTTACTCGTAAATTCAAGTATTCATAAAAAATTTTTGTACATATATCCATATAATCGGACATTTGCTGTATAAACAATTTTTTCTTAAGATGAAATGTTTCAGTTTAATACCAATTGTCTAACATTTATGAGTACCTTAAACTCATTATAATAATTACACTTCATATTGTTACGAGAATTCATCAGACAGCTGGTGCAATCGACCATCAACCAATTTGCGGAAGGGACATTATTCCGTTACTTCTGGGAGTCCGAAACGTTTCGTCTCTCAACAGGCAGACCGCTGCCGTTACTGGGAATTCCCTTAAAGCTTCCAGAGCATGAAAGAATTTCCCGATGGTTCGTGGACTTACCAGACAATTCGGAGAGGAATATAAATATGGACAGCTGGCGATAGCAGACATTCATTTTTCGACGATTGTATTGTATAGTTAAGATAAAATGTAAATAGTGCCTGTGAATATAAATTGTGTTAAAGTAGTGGAAATAAATTAGAGTGAGTTGGACTGTGTTTTTAAATAAATCCAAAATCTGAACAGAACCCGCCTGTGAAAATAAAAACATTACAATATTATATTTTCACCACCGTTTATATATAACTGCTAATGGACTACCCAATATAAAAATGTTTGGTAACATTTTTCTAACCACCCTATGAAACTATAGTAATTCTACTCTGGACGATATTTTAACCATCCTGTATATACAACTGCTCATGGACCACGTATCATACTTTTTTAAACCGGTAAAACTATATTTTGACTCCAACCATCCTATGCAACTGCCTATGAGCCACCATATTTACTCTTTTTGCTTGTAATTTTTTTAAACTATCTTCTATAACTATATTTCAGTCATCATATATATGTAACTCATATACCATCTCGTTTTCTAACTTTTTTGGAGTTAGCCTGTATAACTATAATTCCTCTCACACTATATTGCATCTATCCTATATATGCAACTGATTGTAGGATATGAAATGTTGCATTTTTTAAACCACACTGTATTACTATAATTCTTCTCCAGCTTATTTCCAACATACCTGTATATGTATTCCTATATAATATTTTTTGCACCACTTTGTTTAACTATGTCTCTACTGCGCCCTCTGTTCCAAGTACCCTGTAAATGCCACCGCTAAGAGGCTACCCTATATAATTCTTTTTTTTAACCACCCTGTTTAACTATAATTGCACTTCACTCAATATTCTAAACAGTCTGAACGTGCAACTTGGCCACCCAATAAAATATTTTGTTTCTAACCTATCTGGAATCTCCCTGTAAATTGTATATTACAGCGCCTTATATCTCAGTGTTTTTATATAAGCATATGTAACGACTCTCAAGACAACATTATTGTGTGCCTCAAATTAATATGAAAACACGTAACTTTTTACCCATCCAAAAATGGCCTAACCAGCACTTTTTACCTTAAAATCTTGTAAGGTTCAGCTATAAAAATGTAATGCTAGAGAAACAGTAATAAAATTTTTATAAGATCCCACACATCAAATTGCATTGAAAGAATTTTTGAGAGGAGTTTTATTCACAAGTAGGTCACCAAATCACCCTGTATTGAACAAACCTGTCATAATTGTAACACTCATTCTTTCTGGGTAATATGATTTTTCCCGAGCAATCGATTTGTAGATGCCAAAACCCCAAAATGGAATTTCGACAAAATGATAAAATAAACAAACATTATATGTATTATGTTATTAGATAAATAAGTAAAAATATATTTTGAGCATATATATATATCACATCTCGTTAAATGAACATTAAACAGTTTTTGACTGACTGCTATTTTAGATGACATCTTGAAATTTATTTAAAAGATTGCCTTTGAACGCAGTAATGGATATACCAAAATATTAATAAATTGTTATTAGATTTGTGATAAATTCATGACTGAAGAAATGTGTATAATCAACTTGGACAGGAGCAGAAATAAAAATTATCAATTAGCTTTAGAATCTCTAAATAGTTATTGTACTTACGTAAAGCTTTGCACGTGAATTCTTGTGTAAATGCGCAAACATCTTAAAAACACATTCAATTCGATCACAACACAATAGTTTCTGAAGTCAACGTTTTTGTAAAAAAGTAACGTCATAAGTGAATAGAAAAGAAGGTTTTAGAGCATACATCATAGTAAGTAAATGTCGATTATTTAAGCAATATTTATACTTTGCTACTCAATTGGTGTTTTGTCGACTGCTGTCAAATTTCGAACATTAGACTTTAAGGGTAAAGGTAGTTGTTGATAGTGGGCGCCATCTTACTTGTTTTGTATCAATAATTTATATTTAATTTACTTATTTTAAAATCAATAAATAAAGATTCTTTATATATTATGCACATCTACGGCCCATTACCTTTCCATTGGTAGACATTTCATTACCCTCTTTTCAAAATGAAGTCCTTAAAAGGGGAGTGCGTTTAGCTCCTCGCGTATTAATAATGGTATGATAATTATTACATGCCCATATTAGTCTATTTTTCCATTTGTTTATTAAGTTAATGGTTACCTGTATATAGTTTACTGATATTAATTAAATTACTTTTTTCGAATCACTGGATCCGCCACTGTCAAGACATTGGAGGAGAAATAAGGGTCTGTCCTTAATGTCAATTGTCAAAAGCAGTGTTTGTATATTTCACGGCACTATAACAAAAATCCAAGATATACGAAGTGAAGTTATTTTATAGGCTTTCAAAAGATATTTTGCATATCGCTATGGAAGTTTCGTGGTAAATAAGATACGTTTTGCAAAATGTTTCTACAAATTATTTAAATTGCAATTTTGCAAGATCTACTTAACATACAATATCGATCTTCAGCGTTATTAATCTCAGAGTTATAAGCTATTATTAGGAGGCAGATTAAGATTCCAACTGTTGTTACAACCAAGTTATGAATTTTTTAAAAAAGCTTACTTTGTTTTTAAAGCTTTTCTTTATGAAAATTGCGGCGAACAAGATTTATAAACACTCATTTTGAAATTTTTCTGATTCTCTACATTTTTTCTATTGACGGCATTATGAACAGATCATACCTTTTTAGACTATAAGCAAATAACGAAAATATCCCATATTTTTTGGGGTTTTTAAGGCTCAAATAATTTGCTTCTACGAGCTTGTTGTTAAAATTATACCAGATATGTCTTATAAACTATTATTTACGTGATGGCTTATGCGGTTTGCTGTTGAATTTTATGGCACTTTAAAATCCCTATTGAGTGGTGTAAATCAGCAGACAGTGAGACAGTTGGCATTGCAGTTATATTAGGGCTAAAATCAAAGAATGTATATATTTTCGACATTTATTTAATTGTATATGAATTATTATTATCAGTTACTTATTGAAATCATGTAATTAAAAATATAAAAAAGCTAATATATTTTTCAATTTGAAAAACATTGTAATTTGAATGAAAGTTCGAACGCAATAGTAAATTCAGGGATAGGGACTCACCCACCAGTAAATTTTATTTTATACCGAATACCAAAATGCAGGTTTTCAAATTGAATTCACCTACAATAAAACAAAACCAATAGAAAAAAAATTATAAAGGATTGTACTGAAAGATTTGATAATTAATAGTTTCCTTTCAGATGGTTAAAAAATTAATTGTGCGCAAATTGGGAGCGTTTTACACTTCAAGCAAAATCCCTGAAAAAAAAATCTGATTTGACAGAAAACCTTCTAAGCCGTAAAAATGAGATTCTTACCAGTTATTTAACTCGTAAAAATGAAACTTTTTGCAGTGTCAAAATTTCAACGTTTTTTAAACAATAACTATGAACGATTTACAGTTTTCTTTTAAATAACTCCATTAGGTTAATTAATTGTCCAATCGGCGAAATGAACATCTCATTTCGTAGCTATTGAAATATGTATAAAATAAAGTTACTTTTGTCAAGAGAACGTTTCATTGAGTTGCTGAAAAGTTACAAAAACTGCCAAAATTGCGATTGCTGCAACTTAAAACACCCCCTTTAATTATTTACAGCATAAAAATTTGTTTTCAATACTTTTTATCTCTTATCCTATATACATTCTTTAAGAAAAACTAATTAAACACCTGTGTTTTTTTTTCTAAGTGAAAATAGCAACTTCCATAGAGTATCCCTATTATTCCTGCCTAGTACAATTTTAGACTGATTAAGTGAAAATGTAGAAATGAATTTATTTTTTTAGGGGCAGCTTTGTATAAGCTCCTACATTTTCATCAAATATTATTTGATTTTTTTTTTCTTCCCATGGGTACAGCTTGAGTAGACATATTTTACATCGCTCTATGCAATTTTAACAGTTTAACAAATTTACTCTGTGACATTTATAAAAAAAGTTATATCCAAGCGGTAAAATCATAATCTGCAACAACAGCCGTAAAAAGTCCAAAAGTGACTAGTGATATAAAAAGTGCAGTTAAAGATGTCCTGCATGAATTACTTAGTCAAGACGAGTTTAGCAACAAAATTTTAACCAAGGTCAACGATAAACTCGAAGCACTAGAACAAACAATTAAAAAAACGTCTCGTTCGTTAAGAACTGGAAGGAAAAATCGAAAATATTCAGCAATCAGAAAAACTAAACAACATCTGTGTTTACAATTTACTTGAAAATTATAATGAAAACGCAACGGAAACCTTCAGCTATGATAAATTAAAAGTGAATATTACTGGTGAAAACCTTGTAATATGGTTCAGAGTAAGACACAAACAAGATAAAGTTAGGCCTGTGATTATATCACCACAAAGTCAGTGTTTTTAAAAACTTCGGAAAACTAAAGAAAACGAAGGTTGGTATTGCAGACGATTTATTGAAAAACTGTGTTTTGCTGGCAAACATAGAAATTCAGACATTCGATAAAAAGGATGTTATTACTCAGTATGGAAATATTTATGTTAAAATTAATGACAAATTTCATAAATTTACAGGCATTTTAACTCTTAAGTGAATTAGACCAAAATATACCTAATCATTAATAATGTCTTTTGTGCTAGCGATGTTTACGTTACGTTACTTTATACTTGAGTATTTATTTGTGTTAGTTCTTAAAAATATTGTCAGTCTTAAATTATAGTGATAAGTTGGAGAACACGGGTGAAGACAGATGATATCGATAAGGTAAGAGATTTAACTGTTCTTCTAAATGTGTTTCATTTAAATATTTTTATTTAAATATAAGAAGTTTGCAGTAAAATTTCGAGAACTACTGATTTATTTACAAACTTTCATAAACCTTGAAAATATTAAAAACTTTAATCTACCAGATTTTGATCTATTTTATAATGACTCAAAATTTAATAAAAATGATAGGGTGGTCATGTATGTAAAAAAAGTATTCCACGTGACCAGTGCAATAATAAATTTTAAAGATGTAAACCTAGTTAGATGTAGCTTTAAACTAAGGGTCGTATTTTTTGTAGAACTGGGGCATATAGTTTTTATAAGTGATCTAAATATAAATATTTTAAATGTAAACGATGGCGGTGTTAATCAATATTCAATATTTTAGCCCACAAAAATTTAATACTTCTATAAGTAAACCGACTATTTCCAAATTCCTCGTCCATAATTGACCAAATATTTTTGAAAACGATAAATATTTTAATCTACAGAAAAATAACTTTAAGCCTTTTATTGTTCCCAGCACATTAACTGATCATTACTTTTTGGCGCTTTAGTAGGATATTTAATTTATAGAGAAAAAAATCATGATTACGATATTGTGCTCAATTAGCACAATAATTTTGTACAGAATTTCTAGAAAGTACTGTTATTGAATTAATATATTAAATTTAAAATCAAATTGTCTACACTTATGAAAAACAACACTAGAACTATAAACATGAACAGAGCGGACAAAACAAGAAAACCCTGGATACCAAAGCCATTGATAAAATAAAAAAAACGTTAACATATATTCACCGGATGCAATTAAAAATTATAAAATTTTTCGTAATGTGACAAATAAAGTAATTAAATTAGCTAAAAACAACTACTAAATAAAATAGAACAATGTAGAACAAATTACAAAAAGAATTGAACATAATGAATGAAGTTACAAACTCACAAAAAAATCATATTAACATATTAAAAGATTACGAAAAAATAACTAATGAACTTGAGACATGCAATACATTTAACTATTGTTCACGGATGTTGGGAAACGAATTCAGGAACGTATTCCTCAAAGTAGAAACATAAATATTTCGTTACATAAACAGAAACTACTAATTTTTGTACCCTGTGAACAATAACCAAATTATAAGAAATATTAATTCTCTAAAAAATAATTCTAAATCTGGCATGGACTAAATTACCTCTAATTTTGTTAAAAATATACATATATACATTCCTAACTTAGTCCATATTATTAATCTTTCATTTACATCGTTTACTATTCCATCTGCTTGGAAAGCTCCTATTGTCAGGGCTATTTTTAATTCCAGCAATAAACTTGAAATAAAAAATTATCGATCCATAAATGTCATCCATAATTTTCCAAAAAATGTTTAAACTTCTAGGAATCTCAAAAATTGCTTTATAATAATGCATTTTGTTTTAGAAAGAACAAACAGAGAAAATGCGGTTTTTCTCTGGAAAACAATATAAATATAAATTTTCAAAATAAAAACAGCTGTTTTCATAGACTTAACTAAAGCATTTTGATAGAGTCTCTCATAGTATCCTTGTTAATAACCTTGATAATATTGGGACTAGGAATGGTCTTTTAAGTCCAATAAAAACTATTAATCAAATAGAAATCTTTGTGTAAAAATTAATAAAACTATAAACTCTTAGAAATTACTTCAAGGTACTGTACCAGGCCCCATCCTTTTCTTAATTTATGTCAACGACATAGATGACGTACTAGAATGTTGCAGTCCTATCGTTTGGGCCGATGACACTGCATTGCTTCTCTGGCAATACCTGGAACGAGGTTTATGGGTAGCGGAGTATATTCTTAGTAATATCCCTTCATAATTACTTTTATGTTTTTTTGGGCAATAACAACACAATCGAAATAAAACGACTTATATTGAAGGAAAACCAAACGTTTCAAAGTCTATTCTGACTTCCTTGTCAATGGCTTTATATTTATTGAAGTAAATTGCAAAATGAAAATTTGATTTATGACATTTAAATTGATATTAGAAAATTTGTTGTTTTTAGATATACACGATGCACAAAAAATTCTAAAGATCATGTATTATCGTTAAACAGCTTACATATTAGAAGAATTTGAAAGAGTTATCTTTAGAATTTATAAGTGGCGTTCCTAGGTACGACTTTGTTATAAGATAGCGCATTCGCCAAAAATGCGATCAAAGAATTCTATTGTTTCAGTGACCCCATTAACGACATAAGGGAAAACATAGGAAAAAACCTTATGAACTATCCCGATACTGGGTTGTTCAAAAGGAGGTTATCATTAATAATTTCTTCCTTAATTGTCGGTAACCAGATACGCGTAAATTCTACAGAAGTAGAAGCGATAGAATCGTCTTCATTCAAAAGAATTAAGGCAGACTCTTTTATTTTACGTTTTGTGTTATGTTCTTTGTGAAGTATAGTTGAATTGTCAAACTGTATTTTATGGCCTAGGTCCCAAGCATGTTTCCAAATTTTCGATTTTTTAAATTGTCGTTTCTTTATGCAATTCTTGTGTTCATTTATTCGTACGTTTAATGGTCTTAATGTTTTACCATTACAAAATTTATTGCATTCGCAAGGAATCTTGTATATGCAGTTTTTTTAGTCCTGGGTTTTGTTGGTTAGTTTTGTTTTCGAGATTAGAGATTTCAGTGTATTTCTTGTTTGGAATGTTGATTTAACATTCAATCTGTTGCCCACTCTTTTTAATCTTTCTGACAGACCCTGTATATATGGTATAGTTGTAACTGTAATGTAGTTGTCCTGAGTAGTAGTAGTGTTAATAAGAGAAGTTCTGCGTTGATTCGGAAGGTTTGTTTTCTGTTCAAGTCTGTTTAACTCTTTGTTGATAAATTTTGTGGGGTAATTGTTTCCAGTGAGAACATTTTTTATAATTATTTTTTCTTTGTTGAATTTATTATCATCAGAACAGTGGGTCTTTGCTCTATCATAAAATGACTAAATGACATCTTTCTTTACTGTATTCGGATGATTTGAATTGAAATTTAGGTATCTGTTTGTATGTGTTGGTTTTCTATAAATTTCTGTTTCGAATGAATACTTTCTTTTTGTTATCAATATGTCTGGGTAAGATAGTTTGTTATTTTCTTTAATTTCTATGGTAAATTTGATAGTTGGCTCTTTGTTATTTATTTCATTTAATAATTTATCTAGTTCTTCAAAATTGTGTTCCCAAATTACGAAAATGTCATGTCATGCCAAAATCCTGTTGTTTAATTGAAAGTATGTAGTTTTGGTGCAATATGTTAGTAGTTCCATTATTGTTTCAATTGATAACTGAGTTTGTTGATTTAAAGAAGAGTCCCGTTCTAGTAGTTGTTATACTATTAGAAGTGTTTTGGAAACAGGAGCATTGTTATAAATATTTACTATATCAAAACTTGCTATTGTTAAGGTATTTTTGTATTCTTTGTATTCAATATGAGAGAGTTTTTCCAAGAAATTTGCACTGTTTTTTAGATGGGAAATGTTTGTGGTTATACAGTAAACGGTACTTTTTGTTTTCTATTAAGCTTGTTGGATCTTTTGCTGGTTTAGTGCATTGTCCTTGGTTTATTATATTTTGAATTTCGTCATCGTAATCAGTTGTATTTAAAATTACTGTTGAATTACCTTTGTCAGCAGGTAAAATTTTTATAGAATTGTCATTTTTTAAATTTGTAATTGCACATAATTCATTATTAGTAAGGTTATTTTTAATTTTTACAGGTTTTTCGAGTTCCATTTTTGCTCTTATTCCATATTCTTGAGCATCACTACAATTTAGTTTATTTGCGGCTTGTTCTATTGCGCTTATTATATCAAATTTAGGAATTGTTTTTGGAGTAACTGCAAAGTTAAGTCCTTTTTGTACTACTAAAGTTTCAGTAGCATTTAGCTGTTTATGTCAAAGAATTTTGAGAGTTTTGTTACAGTAAATTTTTTTCGTGTTTGTTATTTTTTGTTATATTTCTATTTAAAAGAAGTTGGTTAAATTTATATAATTGTCTTTTTTTGTGAAAGGATTTTTTTATTGTAGCTATTAAGAGTGCTGTTTTTAATTCTATTATACTCATTCTCTGATATTCGACAAGAAAGGAAGTTCAAATTTCTCAATAATAATTTTTTTGGCTTGCTCTGCATCCGTATAAAATTAAAATTCACGTTTCTAGTTGTTGCAATATGGGTCAGTGTGATTGCACGACAATATCTAAGATCTCTGAAATAAAATATTGAAGTATTATACTAGGCTAACATTCAAAATAATAAGAAAATTATATTTCAAATTTCATTTTTAATTACATCACATTTTAAATACAAAGCTGCTTCTAACACTATATAATGCTTTGTTTGAATCTGATTTAATTAAGATATTGTATTATTGTTTGAGGTAGCTCATATGATTCTACGTTATGTCAAAATACAGCTTTGAAGATTTTACTCATAAAACGCATAGATTTTCAACAAATCAACTTTATGATACGTTCAAAGTACTTAACATACTATATTTATATATTAATTGTGCTTTAAATTATATCATTAAGACAAAACTAAATCTTGTCGAAAGTGTGTCTAATTATGTTAGCAGATCATCAATGTTAAATGAGTTACCTATTCCGTTTATGGCTAACTTTCTTTGTCAAAGATTTATTACTTATTATGGCCCTGTTTTATACAATAAATTACTAAATAATTTTAAAAAAATCAGTGAGCCAAAAAGAAATAGTATTAAATTGAAAGAGCTTTTACTTTAAAACCCTTCTAGTTTCAGTATAATTTTTAATTACATAGTATATATCTTACGTCTAATATATGAAATCTCATATCGTTATCCCACTTGTGAAAATTGTACCATTGCCAGATTTTCTTTCGTGAGAAGATATAATTGCATACAAAATGTTTCTTCTTAGGTAATTTTCTTTCCCACTTGATCTGCATTATTTATTTGTGTCTTCTTTTACTTGTTAATAATACTCATCATATAATTACAATTCTTTTATATTTATGATTTTTATTTGTATTTAACGAGCTGAATAAATTTATGTTTGTGTTTTATGAATAAATTTATGTATATTATGTTTATTGATCCACCCGCATCAACCATGCCAGCTTATTATTTTATTTTAAGATAATATTAAGTTTAGTTGTCTTTTAAATGTTATTTGTGGCAGGTCCTTGATTATTGTTATCTTTTCTTGGGAATAACACCACAACAACGAAGTCAGACTAAACGTTTGGTACTTTCTTTCCAATATACAGCTTTTTATTTCAATTGAGGTGTTATTCCCAAGAAAAAATAAAAATAATTAAGTTTAGTGTGCACAAAGGCCGCTTTGCCGCTTATGTTACAGTCGAACTGCCATTTAGCTGTTAGACTGTTTTATAGCAAACTGGTTGAAAAGAGACTGACTTAAAAAAAAATGTTTACATCAACACTTCCACGAATTTGAATATGTTTACAACATATTACATATAACGTTAAATGAGAAAATTCTGAGAAAACTGGATTTCTATAGCAGGAGGTTTGCGCCTAAAAAGAGAAAATTCTGAGTATAGAGCCTAAACGTACGTCTAAATAATTTCTCCCATTAAAATCCCGGGGCATTTTTCGCGCTAAATTTAGAAGAAAACCTCCCCAGTTAAGCACAGTTTTTTAATATTGAGTTTCGAAACCTCAAACTAACGACTAAATATGAAAATTTCTATGAAAAACTGTTCCACAGATTCGTACTAGTTTTAGATTTCAAACTCTGTTTGTTCCAACTTTGTGTATCTAATGAATAAACCTAAATAATTACGAAAATATATTTTTGTTATTTCAGTTACTTATACCAAACTTCGCAAGTGTTGTCTAACTTGCCCTGCATTTTGATATTGTTTACTATTTTATTAACCGTCGACTCCGCCATAATTATTAATTTTGTTAATAGGTAATTAGGGTACATGGTAATTTTATAACCTCTCTCTTCCTATTTATTTAACACTACTTTTTTCATGAAACGTAACTAGTACCTAACATTCAACTTTCTCATGGCAATGTGAGAAAGATATAAAATTCTTAAAATGTATACTAAGTATATTACACCAGACACGTCGGCAAACCATTAGTATCTATATTCAAGTTATTCAGTATTTATTTTCAGATGGAGTAAAATTTCAAATTACAGTTTCTCAACTCTTTCAAATTGAAAAAGTGGTAAATGAGAAATTATTGCTTGAAAATCTCCTTTAACTTTACGACATGCCACTCCAAACTGGAGACGACTTATTTTTCTAAGAGATTCCGCGAAATTAAGATGAAATTGAAATTCGCAGAACTTTTACAGCTTCAGTAAAACGTGTCTCTAAAGGGAGGATTTTTATTTTCAAGATAATAGGTAAACATGGGAAACGAGAGTTTTTTAATAACTTCTATAATCGACAGCTTCTTAGAAATTTTTGTTGAATGACGTCCGCATGTGAATTCTGATTGTGGCTTTTGCTAGATTTCACTGTCAAGAAATCGGTAGAAAAGAACAATGGCAAATGGTTAAATTAACTTTCGTTCTGTGAATAATTCCTACAAAGTTCTGTATCTAGGAACTCGATAAAGTTCGAAAACCATTCTATTACTGAAGTAAAAGTTGCATTCTTCCCTTCCAAGCTTTATTTAATGATTTTTTTAAATTTTAAATTCACAGTTCGGAATTTCGTCCATTCATTTCTATAAACATGAATATATGAAACTATTGTCCCGAGCAGTTTCCACCAACTACAGATAGGAACTACAGCTTGAATTTTCAATTACGTAACATGTTTGTATTTTTCAGAAAATATTGTAAGAAGCGAAAACCCAAAATGGCCAATCAAAATACTTCCTAAATCATTTAGAAACTATGGTATTACATACTTTAGTTTTCATAAATTATTTCTTGTTTTCCAAGCGTTCCTGGTTTTACATCCTCTTACCATTGAACTTATTTGTCCTCATTTACTGTTCCATACTTTGTTTTTCATCTATTTTGTTTGTTTCTTAACCAGGTAACTTTGTTTTCTACCCTTTTTATCTGTAGTAATCTCTCTCTCTGTATTTGGTGCTTTGTTTTCGATCCATTTAATATGTTGTAGTCCCTCCATCAGAAGTTACTTCTTAGCCAATTTTTTAAGTCAGTATGAAAAGCTTGTGAATATCAGTTCTGATTTCGTTTACTCTAACAACATAACTATTGAGCTTTCATGAAACAATTGTTATTTAGAACTTTGTGCTCGACGAAAAACTACATCAGTAATAACTCAAGAAGAAGAAGCAGACATGAACGTTCTGAAAAAATCCCTATTTGCCTTAGCCAATTTATCACGCATACACTACAGTTTTTGAAATATTGTCAAAAATAAAATAAAATCTTGTTAGAAACTTCAGATAACAGGCTAAACTTGAGGAATATACTAGAAGTCCTTAAAAATGTAAATTACAAAAGAGAGACTTTCCATTTGAACACCTATGACATTGATTTTAGTGCATATATGTTTTGCAAAAGCGAGTAAAAATTTTATTTTCATTATAACTTCGCTAAGTCTTTAACCTAATGTCTTCGCTCAAGTTTATTTGAAAGGCAGTTTGAAATATTCGAATGTTTTGACTGCAAATTTCTGGGGATAGAAGCCATCTATATTCAGTCATAATGTCAGTCACATGCATATTGTGATTCCTAAAAAATTAAGCGTTCTATTTTATCATTTTTATTTTAATAAAAATTTGATACAAAATATGTTTTCTCATGAACTAAATTATTCGATAACAAAAAAACCCTGTGTTTGTTTCACTAAGATGACCTTATAGAAAAATGTATTTGAAGACGCGAGATGTAAGACCGACATCTAGGATTTTCAAAAAAATCAGTACACAGAGGTTCCGCATCTGGAGCCGTGCCGTGTAATTACTGTTCTCCCTTAACTCCTAGGACAGAATGTCACGATAAAATTTTCAGGTTACTTCACCTGTCAGAGATATTGAATACACCTCGAAGAGGGTAGAAAAATGTATGCTGAGAAAATTTTGTCCCATGGATTTATTTATTTTTTTGCATACTACAATAGTTTTTACGTCAACTATTGTTCTGAATAACTCACATCAAAAAACGGACAGTGCCTGTAGCCGCTGTATAAATTGCTCCTTAAATATGAATACAGTATTCTTCTTGGTTTTTATATTAATTAACTTTGGGTTTATAACGTTTGCCTAAATAAGTTCAAGTATTCTTGGGTTGCGAAATCTGATATTGAATGAAGTTGTCTGGAAAAATCTGATTAAGCCTTCTGTTTCTGTATGAGGAAGACAGATGAAATAAAATAATGTTATAAAATTCATATAACACTGCAAAAAATTACGAAATTTTCTTAATTAATCGTTTCAACAAAAATAACGTGTAAACATAAAAAAGAAGAGCATCACAACAGCAAAGCCGAAATTTCGATGGATCTAAAGACGAATTCCATTAAGTTCTTAAATAAATTCTGGCAGAAAGTTTGAAAGTAAGTGTGAACATTTTATGAAATTGAACCCACGGAATCTATTGCAATACTAACGAATTGCTTAATCAAATGTTATGCTAATTACCAACCATCGCATGCTATCTTTGGTTGCTTGTTTATTTTATTGAAATTCTATTTCCTCCTTATTTATTACGAACTTTCTCAGGCCATTTTAATGTGGTAACAGAAAGCTGTAAACTCGTGACAGTAAAAAACCAAAGAAGAAGGCGAAGAATAATATTTTCTTCCTATTTTTAACATTTTGAATATTATTGGAAATTTCGTTTTTATTATCAAACTATGAATACGTACCCAATAGGCAATTTTAGTCCTTAATTTACGCTTTATTTTTCCTAGTTGCTAAGGACTCAAATTGTTCAAAGATTATATTTGATAGGGAAACTATGCAACCAGAATTAGGTATAGGACTTAAGAAAACCTTTGGAAAGAGTGTATATGCTTCTTCTTCTGCTTCTTTAAGGGCCTAAATCTTACCCCATTATCAACGACAAGTATCATAAATGAAGTTTCTTAGTTTTTGGTTTAAGTTGTGTTCTTCTTTGTGTAATATGGTGGACTTGTAAAATTGTATTTTAAGGCCCAAGTCCTACATATGTAGAATTTTTTTTTGCCTTTCGAATTCTCGCCTGTTACAAAACTTCTAACACTCGCAAGGAATTTCATAAACGTAATGTTTTGGGTTATGAATTGTTCTATTTGGTTTTGTTTCTGATATCACTGATTTTAGGGTATTTCTTGTTTTGCATTTTGTTTTAATATTAAGTCGGCTGCTTTTTCTTTTAGTCTTTCTGGATGACTCTGCAAAGTTGATGTGATTGTTGTCGTAATGCGATTATTTTGCTTTTCAATATTCCTTGGAAGAACTTCGTTTGTGGATGATTGTTATATGACCTTTGTACTCACTAAGAAACATCATGACTTCTATTCAAATAATTTGGTGACTCCTTAGCTTAAACATAGTTGTTGCTACATATTTTTCGTGCTTAATTAATAATATTACAATCGGTTTTGTACTTATTAACTTCATAAACTGGATTAATAAATTAGTCACAATAAGTGTAAAAGAGCTTTTGAAGAATATTGCACATTATGTATAATATATTCTCGATAATTCATTTTGAATTAGTTTATTCTTATCTTATCCTGTGGAACAGGACTTTTGTTTGAGGAGTAGAGTTTAAAGGGAAATTAATTTAGCTCTATTCTGAATAGTGCTAATTCTTAGTAATATGTAAATCTCACTGCTTTATTTCCCGGAAAGTATTATATGTGGGCCCATAATATTACACGAATTCCGTAATTCTGGGTAACTGGGTGTTACCAAATCATTAAACTCGAGCTTGCCGTGTCACTTTTGTGAATTTGTTGAATGGCTGACAGTTCCAAGCGTATATCTAAATGTATGCCTCACAAAATTTATAATTCAATTCTAGTGAATTGTCAGTTCGATATTTCGTCACTTAAAGGGCAGCTAATTCAGAAATAATTAGCAAACAAAACTGAATAAATATTAGTAAAGTTATGTTATGAAAATATGTTGTTTACATCAGTTTCAAATTCAAAAAACATCGCAGCTATTTACAGCGGTATTAGAAATTACCTTTAGAAAGTTATACAGGGACTACAATGTGATAAAAAATATCTCAGCTATCTGAGAGTAGGCCCAAAAGTAATTGCATAGAAAAAAGAAATAGTGAACTAGTAGGCATTCAGTGTTTCTGAATTAATAATATAAATATGGAAATACTTAAAGTATATATATATATATATATATACATTTTTGAAAAATACTCGACACTACTATACTATTAAAGATTATATGTCTTAAGAGAACAAGAGAACATTGCTCACCGACCAATACTGACACATGCGAGTTAAGACCTGATTACACAAAACCGAATTTTCACGAAAACTTCAAGTAACACAAACATCTGTGAAGTTAGGAACAGTCTGACTAGTAAGAGAGACCGAAAGAAAATATAGTATATACAAATTAGCAGATGTGCACATACCGCTACAAGAGATGAATTGTACGTGACTTGAAAAGAAGATCGAGGTACCGAGTCATTTTGAGTGGACCAATAATTTGGTCAAGTGTGAGCTGGACTCGCATACTTACGGTTCCGTACCACCTTCAAGATTCTACTATTCCAGT
This sequence comes from Octodonta nipae, assembly GCA_034190945.1. NCBI lineage: Eukaryota > Metazoa > Arthropoda > Insecta > Coleoptera > Chrysomelidae > Octodonta > Octodonta nipae. The sequence goes on from CM067220.1 coordinate 38,733,830, forward strand.
TTCAGACAAGCAGGGAATGAGTGGATTTTCTTATACTTACCATTATATCTTTTAAAGGAAGCGTTTTAAATTTATAAAAAATTTACAATTAGATTATATACTTTTATAATCTACTGTCTGAGTTTTGAGGCTCTGTAGATTGGAAGATAAAGGGCAAAATAGGTCAAGTTTTAAATTATAAATTATTAAATCTATTACTCAAATTATTAAAATTAAAATGAAATATATTTTTCAAAATTTAAATAGTGCAGTTTCTAAAGTGGGAATTAAGTCGATGTTTAATATTTTTGTTAATATCTTTTAAAGAAATTATTTAAAAATATGATATATTTGTAATTCACATAATGAGCCTGTTACTGATATATTACATGATGCTTTTGAAAATTGAATCTTTATTTTCCATTTAATTGTATAATTTGTCCCTAAATTTACTATGGGGGTTTTCTAATAATTTATTTCCCGTTTAATTCTATTATTTGGGGGCCAAATAATAGAATTAGGGATTTTTTCATATTTTACCAATAAAAAAAATAAGGTCTTATTGTTTGGGGAATAACGGAGGGAATGGGTAACATTTTTTTAATATATTTTACAATATTCATTTAAAAAAAATAAAAAAGTGTATTTGTATTCGTCATAATGAGCCCTGTTATTTGATATATTACATGACCCGTTAGAAACAATTATAATTTTTTATTTTTCATTTAATTCTATAATTTGCCCCCCAAAATGAATATTAGGGGTTTCTCCTTATTTTTCCAGTAAAGCTCAGGTGAGGGGCTATACTTCCATTTTTTTTAATATTCAGCTCATGGTTTCGGAAATTAGGGGGGGGGGTAGTGGGTAATTTTTTTTTGTTAATATCTTTTAATTAATTTGTTTTAAACATATGAAAAAAATATATTTGTTTTCTTCATTATGAGCCCTTTCATTTGATATATAACATGATGGGTTAGAAACAATTTTAATTTTATATTTTCCATTTAATTTTATAATTTGCGTCCCAAAATAAATATTAGGGATTTTTCCTTATTTTTCCAGTAAAGTTCAGGTGAGGGGCTATACCTCCATTTTTTTTTCAAAATTTTCCAGCTTATGGTTTCGGAGATAAGAGGGACGAATGGGTATTTTTTTTATTTTTGTTAATATCTTTTAATTAATTCATTTTATAATCGTAATGAGCCCTTTCATTTGATATAAGGCATGATGGGTTAGAAACAATTTTAATTTTTTATTTTCCATTTAATTCTGTAATTTGCCCTCACAATTAAAAGTAGAGGTTTCTCCTTATTTTTCCAATAAATTTCAGGTCAGAACCTATACTTGTAATTTTTTTCAAAACTTTACGTTTTATAGTTTCGGAGATAAGGGGGGGTGGATGGGTAAATTTTGGTATATTTTCGTTAATATCTTTTTAAATATATTTTTTCTGAATATGAAAAAAAAATATTTGTGTTCCTCAGAATGAGATCTTTCATTTGATATATTACATGATGCGTTTGAAATTTTTTTTATTTTTAAATTTTTATATAATTCTATAATTTGCCCCCCAAAATTAATATTAATGATTTCTCATTATTTTTCGTGTAAAGTTCGGGCAATGTTCTATATTCCCTATTTTTTTCAAAATTTTAGGCTCAGTAGTTTCAGAGATCAGGGGGGGGAACTGCCGATTTTTTTAGTATTTCTCCCCAGAAGTACCCCTAAACTCTTTTTTTTTCTTTTACTGTATGTACTCCTGATACAACTATACATTGATACCAAATTTCAACCTGTTCCGTTCAGTAGTTTTGTAGAAAATTACTGTGATGTGACAGAGGCAGAAATCCGGAGTGATATTATAAGGGTATCCATATATTGTATATACGGAACCCTAACAATACCATTTATCATATAATGGTAGATGTTAAGAGGAAGTATTGTATGTTGTTAAAAAGTGTTGAATTAACCCACTTATGGCAACGCAACATGCTACAGAAGTTTTTTTATGTAATCCCTTGCATATGTAAGCCTTGCAATTCATATGTATACCGATAAAACTGAATGTCATCAGCTTCCGGAGATGATACTCTTCTTCCCTTACCAATCCTTATCAAATCGAGGTAGAATCAGAGAATGAACACATTCTACAACCGAATTTGAATTGATCAGTAGGAGACATAAAAACTTTTAATGCACGCATGCATTAAACGTGTAACGGGTTGGAGAAACGCTGCCTTGTAAACGTAGTAAGTCATTTTGCTAATAAATAAAAATATAACCAAATGATTTTAAACTTGTTTTTAAATTTCCAACTAATTTTCTACACAAATTAACGTAACACAAAAGTCTTGTCTTAAAAGGGCGCCGTGAAGAGTATTTGTTCACATATAAGTTCTGAATAAAAACTGAAATACTGAACAAATGATTTGCAGCACTACTAAGGTGAACATATAGTTAAGGGTCTTTTACGAGAATTCTAAAATCATTGTATAGAAACTGGCATTGAAAATCTGGATAGCTATAGAATTGAGGCAAAGGACAGGCTTAAAGTTCTCAAGATAAGGTAAGTAACTTAAATATTGTGTGTGAAGAACTATCAAGAAGAAGTTAGAAGATTACTGGGTGCCTCAGTGCTGTTTGGCAAGGGTTAAATAGCTATAGTTCCGAATTTTGCCGTTTATTCCTCAGGCAATTACAAGCTGTAATTTTTGCAGTAATCTAATATAATCAATAAGGCCGTCTCCTAGTCGGTATTGGAAGCTCAAACTTTATAGAACGGTTTTGCAAACTGGAGGTTACTTCTGGTGCTATACCTAAGGTGGCATTTGCTAAAGTACGATTGTTTAATTTTAAATGGTTGTACCAGTCTCTGATACAGGGATAGACAACACTACAATCTCATGCTCAAATTATAGTTTTAATAGTGTTATAGAAAAGATCATAGTAAATTATTGTATATAGTTGTTGGTTAGTATAAATTAGAGAATTTGTTTGGAAACAAAAAACAACTATTTGAATTTATTTAATATATATTCAAAATGATTCTTTCCGATTTCAATCTATCATTCAAAATTATTTGAAATGTTTTACTATATTAAATTTATTTTATTTATTGCAATACAAAAATTTGTAAGAGCAACATTTCAATAATCACTAAACTTTATATAAATAGATTTATTATAATTTTTGAGATAAGATGATTGTGAGCTGGCTATTCAGATATTATTTAAACGTAGCAATTCATTTCATGTTCATTAACAAGTCAGGTCTGGACAGCATAAATACCTACTGTGTAATTCCCTAATAATAGGATTTTTCAATCTGGCAATTTTATTAATAAGACATTATTATAATATTGTAAAACATATTGGCCCAAGCATAGAGCCTTTTTGAACACCTATTTCGACCTATTATTAACCTTTGTACGTTCTTTCCCATTATTAAGGCAACTTGAGTTACGTTTTTAAAGAGTATTACGCTTTAAAGGATAATTTCACAGTTTATCCAGTAAGAACTTATGGTTGACAATAACAAGGACTTTGTCCAATCCAAAAGTCCGGTTTAAGTATTTGATATAATGTTATTCATTCAGCAATTTAATGAACCACAAGGCAAACAACTGATTAGATAAAATGTTACTATTTTTTTAGTTCTATTTTTTCAAACATTTTAGCTGAAATTTAGAATATCAAAATAGGTCTCTTGTTCGAGGTGCCGTGCCTATATTGTGACTTCCAGTGTCTGATATTATAAATTATTTTGATCACAACTTAGATTAGTTGTTGATGTGGTTGCGAAATTTCTAAATTTATTAGCTACGTTTCTTTGTTTCAGGAATACAGTCCCTTGCAAGAAATGGGGAACTAAATCCTAGACGGGATGTAAGACAACTTTTAGAAGAACTTTATGCTAAGAGAAATTTAGCAAGTTTAGCAAGAGACTACAATTTTCCTGTGTATGGCAAAAGATCGCTTAGCAGTCTAGCAAAATCTGGTGATCTTCGGTTCACAAGACCGCAAAGGAGTACTGATGCTGGTAAGTATTAAATTTATCAATTTTTCGATAAAATAATACAGGGTGTTTCTAAAATACTGTTCTCCTGTGTATATACGTCATTACATTAAGCCAAAAATTCGCTATTAACATGTGCCCTAAAACGCATCCTTAGGAAGTTATATACCCTTGAAAAGGCTCAAACCAAACCGTTATTTTACTGTTATTCACAAAACGGTCGAAAGTTAATAGAGACAAATGTATGGGTCTTACATAACTTTTTACGCTAAATAACATCTGCTACTTCCTTTTTCGATTTGCAAATCATAAGCGTCCTATTTAGGTTGGTGAAGAGGTTTTGGGCCCGTATTTTTTTATTTCAATTTTATTACAATTTTCTATACAGATTTATAAAATCTTTACAATTTTACGTAAAAAATATTATATTTGTCCCAACGGTATTTTCATTGGTTTTCAAGTAAATTGAGTTTGAAAATAACCCAGCTTTTTAAGTTATTGTAAGCCAAAAATTACAAAAATGTGTTTACCATGGTAAATAAAATTCTGACGTTACCACAAAACTTAACGATTTAAATTATTTATAAACTGTCAATTGAGCTTTGCAGTGTGAAATAAGTAATAGTGCTGATTTGAAAAGTTGAGTGTACAACATTATTTATGTTTTAGGTTGTGTAGATTGGAAGATAAAGTGTGAAATAGGTAAAGTTTTAAATAATAAATTATTACATATTTTAGACAAATTATTCAAAAATGCAAATAAAATATATTTAACAAAATTTTAGATAGGGTAGTTTCTAAAGTGGTAATTAAGTCGATTTCTGTTAATATCTTTTAAACAAATGATTTAAAAATATGATATATTTGTAATTCACATAATGAGTTTTTTATTTGACAAATTACATGATGCGTTTGAAAATTTAATTTTTGTTTTCCATTTAATTCTATAATTTGCCCCCAAAATTAACATTGGGGTTTTTCTACTAATTTTTCTTATTAATTTGAGTGAGCCCCAGTACCCATAATTATTTTCAAATTTTTAGGTAGTATTGTTTCGAAAATTAAGCGGGAATGACATTTTTATAATATTTGTTGTGTTTTTATTTGTAAATAATTAATTTTAAAAGCAGGAAAAATATATATTGGTATTCCTCAACATTTTTTTATTTTCCGTTTAATTAAATAATTTTGCCACCAAAATTAGTATTAGGGATTTCTTCGTATTTTTCCTGTAAACAAAAAATATTTTTGTTAATATATTTTAAAATTTTCAGATTAAAAATACGAATGAAATATGTTTGAATTTGGCATAATGAGTCCTTTGATTGGATACATTACGTGATGCGTTAGAAATTATTATAATTTTATATTTTTCCTTTAAGCCTGTAATTTGCCCCCATAATTAATATAAGGGCTTTCTCCTTATTTTTCCGGTAAAGTTCAGGTGAGGTCCTATCTCCATAATTTTTTTAAATTGTAACGTCTTATATTTTTGGAGATAAAGGCGTGAATGAGATTTTATTTTAAATTTTTGTTAATATCTTTTAAATAATTTATTTTAAAAATAGGAAAAAATATGTTTGTTTTCGTCGTAACGAGTCCTTTCATTGAATATAGTACATGATGCGTAAGAAACAATTTTAATTTTATATTTACCATTTAATTCTCTAACTTGCGACCACAAAATTAATAGTAGAGGTTTGTCCTTATTTTTCCGGTAAAATTCAAATGAGGCGCTATATATCTAATTATTTTTTAAATTTTACTGCTTATAGTTCCGATAATAAGGTACGGGGAATGGGTATTTTTTTTGTTTTTGTTGATATCTTTAAAATCATTTATTTTAAAAATCTGAAAAACATATATTGTTTTCGCCATAATGAGCCCTATCATTTGATATATTACATGTCGTGTTAGAAACAATTTTAATTTCATATTTTCCATTTAATTCTGTAATGTTCTCGTAAAAATTAATAGTAGAGGTTTCTCCTTATTTTTTCGGTAAAATTCAGGTGAGACCCTATATCTCTATTTAGATCAATTTTACGGCTTATGGTTTCGGAGATAAGCTAGGGGAAATGGGTAATTTTTTTATATTTTTGTTAATATCTTTAATATAATTCGTTTCAGAAATATAAAAAAATATATTTTTTTTCACCATAATGAGACCTGTCATTAGAAACAAATTTAATTTTATATTTTCCATTTAATTCTGTAATTTGCCCCCAAAATTAATAGTACAGGTTTCTCCTTATTTTTCCGATAAAATTCAGGTTCTATGCCTTTCATTTTTTTCAAAATTTTACTTCTTATTGTTTCGGAGATAAGGGGGTCGATTTTTTTAGTTTTTCTCCCCAGAAGTACCCTTAAAATCAACATTTCTTCATTTACGATATGTACTCCAGTTTGTGTCACCAAATTATACATTGATACCAAATTTCAATCCTTCCCATCCAGTAGTCTAGAAGAAAATTGCTGTGTTGTGAAAGAGGGAGAAATCCGGAGTGATATTAAAAGGGTATCCGTATGTTGTATATACGGAACATATACGGAACCTTAAAAAGAGGAAACATACAGACAGACGTTGTGGCAAAGTATCACTGTAAATAGATTTTTGTAACTTTTAGCCTAATAACTTAAAGAGAACAGTAATTTACTGTCAAATTCCATTTATTCGGTAACCACTGGAAATATCGATTAGGACTAATACTAAAACTGTTAAGATTTCATAAATCTGTAGAGCAATTTGTAAAAATTTGAAATAACAAAAATACGGACCGAAAACCTAAATAGGACGCTTATGATTTGCATGTCGAAAAACGGAAGTGGACATATTATTTAACGTAAAAAGTTATGTAAGTCCTATAATGTTTTTTATTTATTTTTGACCGTTTTGACAATAACAGAAGAAAAAAAAAACAGTTTGTTTAAGCCGTTTTATAGACACAACTTCATAAGGGTGCGTTTTATGGCAACTGTTAATAGAAACATTCTGGCTTATTTTAATAAATTCTATACACAGCAGAAGTTTGGAATCCTATATTAAAAACACCCTATATCATAATCAGATATATATACGGCACAAGTACTAGAAAAACTTCAAAGACAATTAAAATAAGTAACAGCATATGTCAGTACAACAAAGTTTCAAGCCGCTTTTATTATAGCTCATATTTAAAATAACTTGTTGTGATAATCTCCAAAATAACGAGAATTTGACAATATAAATAAATAATCTGCAAGTATAAAGTGACCAATATTCACTTATGGATAGACAAATATCAAAATAATCACTAACTAGTGCTTTACGAGTAAATTTTATAGGGAAATTCATCATTCTTTACAAACTCAAACATGAAATGATTCCAAGCCGGCGAAATCCGGAGGCCACAAACCGCTTTCAGATCTAGGTAGTTGTAAAATCCTTCAAAGTTCCCTCTATCTACCACGAAACAGTCAATACTCGGCAAACCGCAGGAAACGAAAGCAAAATAATAACTTCCAAGGCTCCAGTTTATCTTTTCTGCTGAAAATCTTTGTTTCTATTTGCTTCTAGATCGGAAAAACAAAACGTAGCTTATCTGAGAATAGAAAAATACCACATTTGAATCAAAACGAATTCATTGTCTTTTGTACGAAAAACACAATTTTCTAGAACTTATTGAACTGGTTTATATTGTGTCTTAAAATGATATTGAATTCACTAGTCTATTTTGCATTCAATTTCTCTTTGTTTCAGTTAAAGGTGATGTCTCATCTTTCGAGGATGTCCTTCACAAACAAAACCCCATAAAAGATAATGGGAATTTGCAGTCAGTAAAATTCCAACTAAAACCGTCGTTACTAGAAGCCACTAATATTGATTCGTCCGGCAGACATAAAAGGGAAGCAGATTACTTCTATGCGAATGAAGAGTTATCTTCTCCAGCCTATCAAAGCCAGAATGTTTATGATTATGACGATCTACTGCAAGAATTGAATGACGCAGAAGTGGAGAAACGATTTCTAGGTGAGTCGATATTAAACACTTTATGTACTATTAAACAACTACTGGTAGAAGGAAACCTAAAATGGTTGAATAATTGCTCGTGAAATATAGAATAACCATTTTTATTTGTTACAGTGAGCACTAAATTTTTATGATTTAGTCGATATATCGAGAGAAATAACGATTTTTTTCAGATTAGGGACTTTTGTAGATTACTCCGGATAATTCTCTAAAATTAAGTTCTTTAACATAAAGATCTTTACTGCCACTTATGATGACCGACAAAGTAAAAAATTCACAATTTAATAAAGCATGTTTGCAGAAAATCTATCACATAATAGTGTGGGCAATATTTTACTATTCTTAATTAATTTATGTTTTTGACCAAATTCAGCTATATTCAACTCTTATTTTATTGTGTAGCCTCTCTTACATATTCGTTCTTCAATTCTTTCCATGTTCTATTCTTTTTGGGACCATGTTATGCGGTCTTCCTAATGTCACAGTTCCATCTTATATTAGCACATTTCCTTGTCGCCTTGCCCCTTCCTCCTGCCATTTCAGGAATTTCGTTTTGTGGATTATGTCTCGTACCTGGTTATCATTCCGTATTTTTCGGTGTCCATAATCCAAGTTTCGTAGACCTATGTCAACACTGGTAGAACACATTGATCAACCACTTTCTTCTTGGGGTGGGCTGGCATTCTGAGGTGGACTGGCTTTCGATATTTATTTCTATTGGCAGCGAAACCGTTGTGTGTATTAATTCACCGAGGTATACATATTCTTCTACTACTTCCTGAATTATATTATATCTATTGTTATATCTTGAGTCTCTACCAATTCGTTGTACTATATTTTCATTTTACATTGCTTTCTACGTTGAGTTGTGTTATTTGTTCTTGTACTTCCTCTGAGTTTTTGACAATTAGTACAATGTCATTCGCAAATTTCAGATCACTGAGATATTGCGTGGCCTTCTCTGACTCCTCTGATAGTCGAAAATTCAGGGCTGCCTTCGTATATTCCACCTTTGGGTATTTCTATATACGGCTTGTCTACGACTTGTTCACTCCGGGCATTAATGACTGCCTTTGGATAGATGGTGTTGAACGCTTCCTTGAATTGATTAATACGACGAAATATTTTTCCCGGAATACATGAGTTCGATAGTAAGAATCAAGTTTGAAATTTACAGACATTTGGTCAAGATCTCACTTGGCATTCTCAATGCGATGTCACGGTGAACTGAATTGTCATTTATTTATATGCCTCCGTCGAAGGTCGTAGCGCATTTGATTGGTGGGTGTTGACTCCACCATCTGTTTTAATTCGTGTGTTTTTCATTATCATCTGTCGTATAGGTAGCTGTTCATGTGTGTGTGAAGCGGGTGCCCATTATGTATTTTTTCCTTACGACGGCGTGAACAATATGAAGAAATATTTATACAGGAAACCAGCTGGCACCTAAACTTGATGCACCACAGGATTCAATTTACATTAGAACTCTAAGAAAACAACCAAATGCCTTGCCGTCCTCGTAAAAACCCCAGTATGGGCACCTGGGCCACACCGTACACAGAAAACTGACACTCACGAACAATATCCAAATTACATACCTTATCACCACCATTCTCAAATACAGGGAGTTGCCAACATGCTCGTTTCCAGATCTATAAGACCGACAGATGATAACAACAAAACACAAAGAATACACAAACCACACAATCAAAAAGGCAATAGAACAACCACACATAGAACGAAAAACTAAACACGACCTTACAGAAAAGCAAGAGCAGTCTAACCGTACATCACACGAATGACGAACAGAATTGGCAAAATTCTTCGAAAGCATAACAAAGCGACGGCATACAAATCGCTGCAGACTATAAGTTCAAGTCTAAGAAATCCCAAACCAAAAGTTAAGCTTAAAATTCAAAGTGTATGTACATTTTACAAATACTTCAGTGGCTTCAAAATAGACTGTTAAAAACAATTTATATCTAAACAAAATTAACCACTAAACATTAATGTGAATCTTTAATCTATCATTATAGAATCCTTAGTAATATATTCAATATTTATACGAGCATAACAATAAATAAAACCAGTCAAATCCCTAATAGAAGCAAAACTGTCACTGTCAAGAATAAAACTGTCACTTTAAAGAATAGTTACTATAGAGCAGCAACAACTTTTTACCAAATGAACTTAAAAGAATGGCAACAGAAAAGGTAAATAAGATTAAAGCAAAATTTAAACCCTGCATTATGAAAATTGTATGAAAGTAGTTAGGATACAAATGGAATACTTAATACATATATAATTACAATGAAAAATTTTAAAAACAATTAGATTAATTCCGTTATTAGTAATTTCTAACATCTTTCTGAACCATATAATATCCTCCAAGTAGCAAGTTGTTGTGCGTTTTGTGTTGAGCGGTTTGTACACATGGAAACAACTCCGATGTTATGCAAGCCTCAGGGCTTGTATAGTTGGATTTTGCTAACTAGGATAACGCAATACGGTCTAAAAAGTATGAAAAGTATTAATAATATCGTTTATTATAAGCCTGCACCATACTTATATCATTCCAGTTTATGAAAGCAAATAATGCTGTATAGCACTTCTAGAACAGATTATCGTTAATGTCAGTTGCGGACAGTTGTTCTTGTGGCAACTGTACTGGATTTCTATGGTCTATATAAAACTTTTAATTTAGATCGGACTGACTTCAGTTTTACTGGTCATTGAAATGTTCCACATTTATTTGGTAAAATGAATTAAGATAATGGAGCTTTACTGACGACCACTAAAACTTTAGGTCAGCCCACCATATGTACACCGAATTGTACTTGTATTTGAATGGTTTCTGAATGAAAAAAGGTTCTTAAAGTTGAGGGTACAAATACGGATTGTAATAAAATAAGTGACAAACCTAAGAGCATAATCACGTAGGAGTCTAGGATCTTATGAAACAAAATACCTTGGGATAAGTGATAAAAAAGTGATACTAGCATAACTGTAGAGCAAAGCGAGACACCTATGTCCTTCAATAAACCTAGGACTCCTGATATTGAAGGAGACAGCCCTAAGGTAGACTGTGTATACATTAATATGCTCTTAAACAATTTGGCGTAAAATACAACTAGTATCTTTATTTTTTGTTACTAGTTCTTAAGAAAATATACGGGTTAATAAAAAATCATTAACACCATTGTTGATTTTCTTAATTTTTCTAAGTTACTGTTAGCTCTCCAGATTTACCTTTCCCTAAGAGTATCCTTGTCAAGCATAAAGTTGAATATTGAACCTAATATATTGACGAACGAATATATATTATGTCAAATTACTATTTACAGAATATTGGTGCTTGGAATTATAAAATATTAAAAAATCCACTCAATTAGTTACATAATTTCTCATTGACTTCAGGTTCTGTTGCAAAATCTGGTTGGTTTCAACCGTCTTCAGGATCATCAAGATATTCACGGTTTGCTTCGCCCGATAAACGCCACATTGGTTCTCTAGCGCGCCTAGGCTGGCTTCCAGGATTTAGACATATAAGAAGATTTAATAGATCGGGCAGATCGACTAGTACAGATGATATTTGCAGGTTATTTATATGTGTTGAATGTTAGAGTTGGAACGGTTCAAAGGAATTTAGTTTGTGATTGTCTCCCGTAGATTTCCTTTCTCTTCCCCTAAGTGTTTGATGTTTAGATTTGTGTTGTATCCGATATACAAGACTCGTGTCGATACTTTTGGGTTGAGTTTTATGTTCATTGTGTTAGATGTGCATGCTGTAGATCATATTTATACAGTGAGATGATTTATTGCCCCCCATCCCCCATTAACTTTTTAATAGCACAAAATATTGATCCCGAACAAAAACAAAGTAAATACTGTCAATAAAACTATGTTTTGAGATCAAAATATCAGAGGCCATATTACCCAGTGCCAAATATTCAGTATTAATTTTGATGATCAAACACGAAAAATGTGACTATAGTTTCGACCCAGACTTTGTGTCAATGTCAAACGACGAAACATAAGTTAATAAAAGATCGACAACATACAAGAAATATGTAAATTAATCTAGGGTTTATATGATTAAATGAAAGTAATTATGTGATTAATTGAACGCTAAGCAGCAACTACAGTATTAACAAATCAAACAAAATACTTCTAATAGAATTTAATTGGTCTTTTAGTATGGTATTCTTGGATGATGCTAAGGCTCATTGAATTTCTATTTGGTTTAGTATTGAAATTTTATGCTATATGCTCTGACAATGTTAAATTTTTCTATACTCTAGTTTTAGGAAACGTGTGTCATGAATCAGAATATGGTTTTAACAAATTTTCCAACAAACTAGAAATCGTGGTTCGGCCTGACTTTATTTTGACGTAATGGTCCCTAATCAGACAGGCCTGTATCAAAAATGCCCATAACTAAAAATATGTTTTAACTGCGGGAAAATCTGATTAAGCAGGCTTATAAGTCATAAATTTTCTGGTTACTAAACAAGCATTAGGAAAGAAAACAGAAAACAACTAAATATACCAAAATAAAGTATTTTGTAAATTATATTATAGGCTTTAAGAATAATAATTTAATAGTTTTGTTAGATTTACATTTATTCGGACTTGAAGACGATATATTTATACAAAACAAAGCGTTTAAAAGAAATGGAGATCGCGGTATAGGCAAATAAGCTGTACTTGATATCCTGATCGAAAGTCCTCAAGGGGTATATCGGTGGAATATGGCCAGGTTGTAGGAAATGAAGGGACAAATGTAACCTAGTTAAGGCTGTAGATTGGGATGAAAATTATTGAAGAACCTGTCATAAATGAAGTTTCAGCATAATCATATTGTAATGTTTTTATTTTCTCACTCGGGTACAGTTCAGTTCTTGGAATTTTTTAAAAACAGAGTCCAATCCACTTTAATTTATTTCCACTAATTTAACACAATTTATATTCACAAGAACTACTTACAATTTATCTTAACAACAGGACTGTCGAATACTGAAAATGGATACCATCGCCAGTTCTGTCAGTATTTATATATTTCTCTCGGAATTATTCTGGCAAGTCAACAAACTATTGGGAAACTTCTTTCATGTGGTCTGAAAACTTCAAGGGAATTCCGAGTAACGGCAGCGGTCGGCCTGTTGAGAGACAAAACATTTCGGATTCCCAGAAGTATCGGAATAATGTCTCTTCCACAAATTGGTTGATGACCGATTGCACTAGCTGTCGGATGAATTCTCGTAACTATATATTTTCTTCCGTGTAACTCGAGGTTCACTCTTTTCTAAAAGTACCTATCCGTAATTTAAATGTTTTTAGTCAGTTCTGCTGCAATGCACTTTAATTATACGTTTCTTAAATTAGAAAATTGCATACTATTACCAACGTATAACTTATTATTTACTTTATTAAACGTATTAAACCCTCTTTATGTGGTTTTAACCCTCAAATTATTTTTTTGTCCTAACATAGATCATATGATCATCGTACTGTCCCGAAACCCAATTGGAGACGAATATGTGGGTTTACTTCCGGTTTTTAAAAATAGCCGTGACAATTCTCTATCATCTTATTTATGGTACCAACTCTCACACTATGCCCTCACAGGTGTGTATTAAATACAACAGAATTTTTTTATTATTTTATACTTTGTAAGGATCACTTTGTTGTTCTAAATATACTTGCACTAATTTTATTTCGCTAGCTCAGTACAGTGCTTGAACCCAAAAGTTATGAAAAAAAGATCAACATTCATTTAAGGTTATGTCAGCAGGCCTTTTTACAATGCTGGACAACGTAGTCGAATACTCTTCTTATTGGCAGGTGAACTGTGGAATTGAGTCTGGATATTTGTTCACAGCTGACTTTCCAGAATCTGCCAAATCCTCTCCTAGTCCAGTCTCGTAACTTCTATGTGTTTAGAATACTATTTTGGGGTACCAGATAGTGGTCCAATTTTACATAAACCATATGCTCTACCTCTAAGAGCGCACCTACATTGGACTCGTCAGATCCAGTGGCCGCCAATTGTTGAGCCCAATATTTTGTAGGGATTAACTTAAAATATCTCACATAATTCACTGTGTATAAATATACACATCAATATCACTAGATAAAAATAAATTGGTTGTTGATATGTCTGTAGAAAACTGAAAAGTTGTAGTTGCTGTCATCTATTGTCAGGTAGGTATATAAAATTATGTTAAGAAATGGTATGTAAACAGTCTGTAATTTGGGTCTTTTCTGAACAGCAATAGATGAGGTGTGAGAATTACGAAAATTATGGATATAAAACGACCAAAATATTCCCTTAACTCATTCAAAATTATCTGTGACAATTATTTGAAATAAAGAATAAAATATATTAGCTAAGTTTCAAATACAGTTTAAAAACAGTTCCATGTCTTTCCTGTTCTACCTGATTTCTACATGCAAAATGGGACAAAAATTGAAGTAGCTGGTAGCGGTAGGTAGGAAGTGACAAAATACTGCATACAATTCTTTAAGAGCGGAGTAGGATGACAAATTATCTCGTATATTACTGAGTACCACCGACACTGAAAATATAATATTTTTAAGATTCTAGACCGAAGCTCAATAGTGTGGGAACGTAATGTGGGTTACATTTCGTTAAAAGTTAGAGGAATTTAATTGGTGCAGGTACAAGGGTAAGGAGAGTTTGACAATGCATATAAAAATAAGACTAAGGTTACAGTTTAACACTAATTAAAACATGCGATTTGAAGGAATGTTTCCGACAATATTCACATTGAAGACATATCGGTTGAGATGATCAAGCACAGTCCACAAGTTATAGAGTCGCTATAGAGAGGTATTTAGTTGGCCAAACTATCCATCTAAATAAACCCACAACAAATCAACAGAAAGGATTTCAGAAAGGCCAAAACAGTCGAATAAATATGAAACTGACTCCGGATGAACACCTGCATTGAGGAAGGAAAAATGACTCATGTGTTTTATTAAGCATTTTGTCTTTTTGTCTGTGAATTGTTGACAGAGATTCTCTAGTTTGACTTTAGTTTAGTAGTTTAGTGGGTCTTTTACATTTTTTTGGTCAAACCCTCTCCTTTTTTTGGCTTTAGTTATATATTCACTATGGAAGAATTTAGTGAAAATATATTTGGCAGATAAGCGTTTTTGATTACACTAAAATATTAACACAAGTGGAGAAAATATCATCGTTTATAATATTTTCTATTTAATATCTTAACACAAAGCGATACCTTCTTAGCTTCATTAATATTTTTACATTTTCTCGTAAATTTGTTAGTCTGATCACAAATAAATAAAATGATTATCAAACCTTTTTACAATAAATTCGCAATTTTAATATATTCTAGAAAATCAAGTGTGCTAGTGTTAAATAAATTCATATTGATTAAATATGGATATTTTACACTGGGCACTTAGTAAATTTGTTTTTTGGCTTCAACAATGAAAAATTCGATTGAGTTCTTAATTTTCGGAAAAATATTGACAATCAACGTTTTCGTAGTTAAAGGTGTAGTTAATGGTTTGACTGCCAGGTTATTCTAAACAGCTTTTGTGGAATCTACAATTGTTAAAACAATTGCCGTGTATGTTTGCTCTACACCCTTTGGACGTTTCTACGTTTATTGTTGGGTCAAAAATGTCTATCAGGGGCGGATCCAGGATTGTTATTCGGGTGGAGGCTTGACGTCACTGAATGTTGATTTTGGCACAATAAACACTAAAAAAGCATACTACTCAGATGATTTTTTGGGGGAGGGGGGCTTCAGCTCCTTAGCTTACCCCCTGGATCCAGTAGTGTTGTCTATGTTTACCCTTGTCTAGCTTGAAGATGGGTAGCCTAATTTTCAAGATTATTCATTTTCTAAAAGGCTTCTTTTGATTTCATTTGAACACTCTCGCATTGGTAGTTCTTCCAAGGATAGCGAAAACAGTACGAAGTGTACTCGACTGATGCAATGTGCTGCAGTTGCGTTAAAACAAATACCGACTGCGTTTGCACTGCATATTCTACTATTTGGGGTACATCTTCCAGTTTACATTCCGAAATACAATAGTCCAATTTGTATGGAAAACCAGCATTGACAAATGCCTGAACATTCGCAGTGAAATTCGAAAACTTTATCAGATTTTGCGTCTGCAGAATGTGGTGTTTTCTTTATTAGATCTTGCATTTGTTTACGAATTTCTCCACTTTCAACAATTTTTCTGCGTATTTATTCGTTTGTTGAGTAAATGATTTTGACGGAGTTCTAATGGGTTCTAACAATTCGCTTACCAAGATAGTATGTTCCAATTCTTTAGTTCTGGCATTTTATCTTAAATTTTGTCCTTTGTTTTTGTCAGTTTAGTGTATAGTGAAGTTTTTCTCCAATGCTTTTTGATGTATCTGTCTGTTCCATAGATGATCCTGACTTTAACAAATGTACTAGAAGTTTTTCCTTAGGTAGAAGTTGTAGTTACTTTCTCGGTTTCGTCCGTTGCTATACTCGGGCCATAAGCTAGTATGTGGAACAAAGCCAACAACCTATCTTTCTGTTCTGGTTTATGTCACACTATTTGAGTTTTAGTGTCTTTTGATGTTGATACACTGATATCATTGTTTGACAGAAAGAATCAATTTGTTCTGATTTTCTCAAATTCAGAACAGTTCTTATATTTTTTTGTTAAAATATATTTGTGTCTAACTTACACCCCATGACAGGAAACAATTGTTTATAGAAAGGCAGTTTTTCACGATGGTTATTTCTGAAACGTGATGTAAAACTACCAAGTAATATTGTAGTATTTGGGTTTGGTGTTACTCAAATACATAAAAACAAAATTATCAAAACCGTCCAGCTGTTTGGATGTTCAAAACATATATATTCCTAGTTTAAAATTGACGATTCATAACTTTATCCGTTAAAGTAAGGAATAAATCTATTAATTCCCATCTTTGCAAATTACAGATGTACAAATAAACATGTTTTACCTCAATTTAGTTAATAAATACGTAAATAATTAAATACGTCTAAACAGTTATATTACCATCGTTTAAAGGAAGATTTTCAACGGTACTTACATGGTACGTTTGTAATTGTATACTATTATGGTGTTGTAGTATTCTGAATTGTTACGTTTAAGCACTAAATGACAACCCTGGATCCGCCTCTGTTTATTAGTAAGATTTGTCACCTAGGATTTGAACTGATATTCTTCAAACGCCTGAGCAAACCTTTATAAATTATAACTAACAACCATATCGATTATGTCAACTTTCAAACACAAAAACTTCATCAAAATTGTTGCATTTGTTTAGAAGCTACGATGCCACAGAAAGACAAACAGTTCGACAGATACACAGCTTTAACTTAACTTAACTTTTTGCGTGGGGGTTTATAAGTAGGTGTCAAGTGGTACATCAGTTTACAACTTTGACAGCCTTTTTGAGAAAATAAAGGAACAATGACAAAAAAATGATTTCTCTAATATTCCTCTGTTAAAAAAAGTTAAATATAATAAACGAAATGGTAGATGAGGCATTATTGTAGGTATTTAATGAAATGAACCCCGATAAACAGGTCCACCGAAACACATAATTATTCTAGGCGCAAAGTTTAGTAACGAACCGAAAACCTATCGCCCCAAAATCGAAGGCTAGTGGAAAAAGTTGGCCAACGTCAATGTGAACTGTCTGATCGAATATAATAACAATTACTCTGCTGAAGAGTTGGCATTACAACTATATGGTGCTCTTTACACAATTGAAGACTCTGCTGCAAGAACGGGATAAGTAGCAATATGTAAATATTTCAGGAAAAGGATTATAAGTTTAAATTTTAAATTTTAAATTTATGTTGGTCAATAAGAAAGCCCCAAATAGTACAACTTATATATATGATTTTAACAACATTCTACAACCAATTAACAACTCTTTTAAGGATTTAAAAGATGTGGTGCAATAATGGGATTGGTTTAAATTTTTTATATTAAATTTTACATCAGGTGTAAGAACGGGATAAGTTACAATCAAACCATTTTCAGCAAAAATCTTTATTTTTAAATGTGAACTAAAAACAAAAAGTAATCAGCGAAACTTGTACCAAACTTGACAAATATGAGTCATGTTTCTCTTGACTTGAAAGATTATTAAAAGCTGATACTATCTCTTGCTTCTCTATTCCCGAAAGTTTTTCAATGCAATTTTTGTTGCATTTGCAATCATCGCCTTGTCTTCCTCCTGGTACCAGTTTTCCCGTTGACAAAGATTTATAAGATTCATCTCTGGCTCGTTTTATTTTTTGCAGATTTCTTTTTCAGTTCTCTGGTTTTCGTGTTTTCTTTCGTACGCTTTTGTTGTTAACCGACTCCTGCTCTTCATTCAAATTATTTTCAGGCGCACTAAATGAATATTCATTATCTGAAGGCACAATCTCACTCCCTGAACTTCGAAATGGTTTCTTTCCCTTGCTTGAATTCATTTTAAAACTTAACGTACCACAAGCCACACTAGTTTATTTTTTATTTCCACTGTTCCACGATTTAATTTGAGGTGACAAGTACATGCGTCAACAAAATGGCTGGTGCAGTAGTGTGGCATTATAGGAAGAGTTTACCGAAGTATATGGCGTTTGGTGCAAGAACGAGAAAAGTTACAGAAATCTTATACCGTTATTGCACCAGACCATACCAGGGGATAAGTGGTTTGCTATCGTAATTCAGAATCTATAGCCTATACGTGTCCCAAAGTTGCACCGGATAAATAAAGTAACTTGTTAAACCTGAAAAAGCAACTAACTAACTTTTGCAGATTTATGTACAGTGCATCCCATTTTGGTTGAGATTGACAGGTTACTCGGTTGTTATTGAAGATAGAGTCTTGCGGTTTTCACATACCTGTTCTACTTTCTTGTGTAACTCAGGATGGCCATATCAGATTTTGCATAAGTGTTTCCATTTATAAGATACAGGACGATTTTGATAATTTATACTTTTTAGACCCCTTCTATATCTACGAAGTTATTAGAAATACTCTTGCGCTAAGAACTACGTCTAAGAGAATATTTTGCATAGAATCCAGTGGAGTACTCAATTTTTCTTTTTCAATTCTGGGTATGGTTTTGAAGATACTACACAACATTATATATTTTTAAATGGAACACCCTGTATTTTATTATTTCATTGAATTCGTTATTTTTTTCCTTTAAAATAATGTATAATACAATACACATGGTATTATTAGAAATACTAAAAAACACTAAAAAGCTGAGTTTTTTGCTAGTAGGCCATGTATTTTCCATTTAAAAGGAGAATCAAACAAATAATTCCATTTCAGATTTTTTATACGAGTTTATCAGCAAAGAAAAATAATGTTAACAATAATTCAATAACATGAAACACGAAATTTAGGTACCTAAAAGCAACTAATAAATAGTTATGCATCGTTCATTATGTTTAACAAACAGAACAAGTATTACAAATCAAATATCTATCTTAAAATTAATTTTGGACATTATTTATTACCTTATTGATTTAACTGTTCAAATTATTTTCCATTTTCCCTAACACAAAATTGGCAACCCTTTCCATCTCGCATGAATCCATTTAAAATTATTATAGAATTCCTCCTTTCGGAACAATATTTTATCTAGTGAGCGCTGGAGAGAAAAACGCAAATCTGATCAAGCTGTCATTGTTAGTAACTATTGTGTTTTATCATGTTTGAGTTTACAAGATTATTATATAAATAATTATTCGTGAGTTTCCTGGTTGATTATTGATAATGGCTGGAAAAGGATTCGTTTTTAAAAATAACGAAAAATACGATTTGATACAATGTTTAAATCAATGTTATGAGAATGTTGAAGAAACTTTAGAACTATATTTCCACAGGTATAAAGTACGAGTATTTTACCATAAGATATTTCTTGATATCGCGTTTTTAAAACTTTCAGATGTCCAGAGAGGCTTCAACCTAGTCGAGCAACTATATTTATACTAAAGAATAATTTACTAAGTTCTGGTGCATATTCTAAACCTCGATCAATGTGTATAACAAAGAAAATCGAGAAATGAATGAAATAAATGTGTTAGCTAGCGTTCATGCCTATCCCCAGACTTCTTGTGCGAAATTAGAAAATTACACTGGAGTTTCTCAATCACGGGCCCAAAGAATTTAAAAAATATATAAATTTAAACCTTACAAAGTCAATATTGCCCAGCACTTATATCCTGGTGATGCAGCAAGACGGTTAAACTTTTGCAATTGGTTTTTAGACCAAACCCGAAGGGACAATGATTTTGTAAGGAAAGTTATTTGGTCAGACGAATCTCATATAAGCAGTGCCGGTATATTTAATAGGCAGAATACAAGATACTGGTATGATGAGAACCCGCACTTAATTTTTGAGCGACAACAGCAGGGTCGATTTGGTTTTAATGTAGCCTGTTTCATACTGGGGACAAAAATAAAGTACCGCATTTCTGAAGGAACCCTTACCGCCAATAGGTACTTGACAATCCTAGAAGGCTTATTACCCGAAATATTGGAAGATGTTCGACTCGCCTTTCGCAATTCTATACACTTTCAACAAGATGGCGCCCCTGCCCACAATTCTAGATTAATTATATTATACCAACAGACACAACAGTCGCGGCGGAGGCGGCTTTTCGGGATTTACAAAGGCGACCTGTTATAATTGAAAAGGTTTGCCAATTATGTGTTAGGGAAAATGGACAACAATTTCAACAGTTAAATCAATAAGGTAATAAATAATGTCCAAAATTATTTTTAAGATAGATATTTGATTTGTAATTGTTCTGTTTGTTATACATAATGAACGATGTATAACTATTTATTAGTTGCTTTTAGGTACCTAAATTGCATTACTTTAAAGGGAAAAAATAACGAATTCAATGAAATAATAAAATACAGGGTGTTCCATTTAAAAATATATAATGTTGTGTAGTATCTTCAAAACCATACTCGAAAAAAAAATGAGTACTCCACTGGATTCTATGCAAAATTTTCTAATAGACGTAGTTCTTAGCGCAAGAGTATTTCTATTAACTTCGTATATATAGAAGGGATCCAAAAAGTATAAATTAACAAAATCGCCCTGTATCTTATAAATGGAAACACTTATGCAAAATCTGATATAGCCATTCTGAGTTTCACAAAAAAGTAGAACAGGTATGTGAAAACCGCAAGACTCTATCTTCAATAACATCCGAGTAACCTGGCAATCTCAACCAAAATGGGATGCACTGTACTTATCTCGTTCTTGCACCAGGGTCTTCAATTGCTGTTCGTGAATACTTAAATCAGACCTATCCTGTTAGATGGATCGGTCGAAGACGGCAAATAGAGTGGCCCTCAAGATCATGTTGGCCTTGAAAATTGTAAGCGTTGAGCCTGCATCTGTGAAAGATTGAAGTGACAGGTTGAAAATATGCAAAAACTTTTTTTTATTTCCATATAAAAATCAACTGATCTATATATTTTTCCTCCGCTAGATATATATATATATATATATATGATTATTCTCCCATTATTATTATTTTTTAAATCAAGGTTGCATCAAATTTGCAACACTTAGATCTCTAGAATTTTGATTACCTTTGAACTAAGGTTTCCCGATCCGCATCTGAGATTTTATGGTGGGTGCTGACATTCTTGGGGTTAAGATCACCTTGCTGATTAGATGCGCTAGATCTTTTCCCCGAGATATGAACACCGACGTGCCCGAGCGTATTTTTAAACTAACAATTTATGAAATATCGGCAGTGTTTCGTTTTGATTGAGCCACCTAATATAAAATAATTTTGAAATTGAATACATATGATTACACAATAACTATCAGAATAATCAATCTTCTTTTGGAGCAATGAGAACTAATAGGATGTTGAAGACGCGAGATGAAAGACCTACATCTAGGATTTTCGAGAGAATTAGCACACAGAGGCTCCGAATCTGGAGCCGTTCCGTTTAATTGCTGTTATCCCTTAACTCCTAGGACAGAATGTCACCATAAAATTTTCAGGTTACTTCACCTGTCAGAGATATTGAATACTCTCTTCGAGGTATTCCTTTGTACGCAAGACATATACATTATATATAACATATATTGTTTCTGGTCAGTGAACCTTCATCAGTATTTAATAGGATATTCTCCAAACACCACTAAATCCAGAAAAAAATCAGCATTCGGCGCGCTCTATGCGCCGGTGGAATCACTGATCCATATGTATTTATGTCAGAAAATTATTTTACATTTGGAGAAAATTTGCTAACCACTAAAAACAATATTTGGATTTATTTATTTTAAATTCATGTCCAAATAAGCAAGTCAGTAACAAAAAGACCAAAACGTATCACTATTTGCCATAAATGAATTTGTGAAAATTACTTTCTTAACCTACCTCAAAAAGGAGGAAGTTGTGAGATTATAAGAATTTTTTTATTTGATTCTTATCGATTACTTGGAAACAGCTTAATAAGTTTCAATCATTCAATTATTAGTATTAAAGTATTAATGTATATTACAAAGGGGTACTATAAAATATTCTTTAAAGCGAAACTTTTCAGAAAATTATTTATGAATGTCATTCAGTACATCTCTACTGATTTCTCTGCAACGGCTTAATCAATTGGAGAATGTTTTAACTTGTATTGTATTCAGTACGCTCCACAGATGGTTTCGTTTATTGTTCTACAATGTAAAGGCATACCGTTTTTGAGAGAATCAGAAAAATTAATGCAAAAACCGTAACTCTCTGAACTCTAGATATTCTCATTGTCAAATAAATCGCCACACCCAGATAGAGATGTTTAAATTTAATATTGTTTTGGTATAACATTTTCACGTAAAGTTCTTTTATCAGTCAATATTGTAATCGTTTTTAGCATTGTTTTGAATTTACCAAAAGGCAAACTGTGTAAAAGGGATCCCAGTTCGATGTTTAGTAAGGCTAAAATGCCTATAATAGGTGTACGCCTAATATAACGCCAGCTAAGCACATTTGAAAGACGGTTTATGTCTATAAATACAGCAACTGTTATGTGATGTTGTCAAGCGTGGTTTGATATAACACAAAATCGGAGAAGAGTAGGTACCGGACTACGGAGGGGCACAAATTAAGTTAAAGATCGTCGTCTAAGAATGATGGCTTTTAGAGACCGATTTTCAACAACTCTAAATTTGGCTGTTGAGTGGTTAGGAGTCATCTTGTAGTATCCGAACGGTTTACCGCCACATAAGATCTTTTGGACCAATTTGTGCTACTGCTGAGGGTTAGTCAACGTCATGTACACGAGGTAACCTGACAGCACAAAGTTATCTTCAGGAAGTAGTGGAGCTGAATGTACTCCCTTGCCTTAATCGGCTCATGAATCCTCAGCCGCCATAGACTTTGGAGGTTCTAATATATGAAACGTAGGTAGCCTAAGATAGTATTCCTTGGTATTTTAATCATTTACTCCTTACTATGTTTTACCAAAACACTATTAAATTTAAATTTCTCCTTCTGGATGTTGTCAGTGAGTATATATCAGAAAATAATTATTGAATGTTTTGTGTCTTAATTTTTATTTATTTGTAGTCAGTATTTTTAAAGTAAATGAATGACACCTAAAAATTCATAATGCATAAATACGTATCTACTTTTTTTAGGAAAAAATTGTAGAACCTGTAGTATCTTAACCCTTTGTCAATTAGAGAAATTCAATTAAAAATTCCTGGAATATTTAATCAAAAAATATATTGAAAAATATAATACTTTACTAGTTAAAATTTTTAGTTTATTACGTCACATTTAACAATAAGTTCCACATAAGTTAGCATTTTAGTGCTTACAAACAGAAGCAATCAAAATAATTTTCAAATCAATTCGATTTTAAACACTTAGAGTAATAATAGGTGATTGTAAGTTTTTGAAAGCTTAAGCTTTATGAACTCAAGTCAGTCCCTAATTTTGAATTTCCTTGTCTCACAATTCTTTATTGTTTCTGTTCAGAAAACGTCTCCAAAATTAACTGGTAGACAGTAAACGTTATTATAATCTATTTCTTCAACAGTTTAAATAAAAAATTTTGAATGGTCAATAAGTTTTATTAATATTATAATAACACCTTATAGTAATAATAATCGTGCTGTTATATATCATAGATTGCAAGTGCTCAAATTGTTATTATTTTTGCTGCAACCATAATGTAACTGAAAAGAAACAAAAATATGCTCAGAAAGTAAATTTAATGAATGTTTTACTATATCGACACAAAAATCATTCTGGTTGCAAAAATTTTTTATAAATGGCAACAAATCATTAAAATAAATTAGATAGTGATTAGTTAAATATTGTTTAAATATGGTATAAACCTTCATTTAATGAAAAATTCTTATGACGTATACAAAATTGAGAAAATTTAAATAACTAGACATGAAGAATCATGCAACATAAATAAAAAGGCAGACTAAGCAGGGCCAAGCCCGATACCAGGCGACCAAGATCTTGGTTTTGATCTTGCTTTGCTCATTAATAATAAAAAGTTCTGATGAAAAATATTACAGTTTCAAAAATCAATAAGATATGCCATTTTATTTTGTTCAGTTATCTTTTAATGCTATTCTTCTAAATTTTTGTCTTTTTAACTGTTGGAACTGGGAGGTGAATGGTTTCATTTTTTTTCTGAAATGCCACCATTTAAAATAATCCGCATTCATTGTGAAACAATGCATACAAAATTTAATATCCAATTTCTTATTTAGCTCAACTTAATCGAACGAAACCCAAAACCAATTTTTTAAATGTACATTTCCGTGACCCTTCCTCATTTTAATTTCGGATTGGTGTAAACTCAGTGAAGTGAAAAGTTAAACAAAAGATAGGAAGCACCAAATATTTACCTCAAAGTGAGATGTTAATCCTGCTGGATTTAATTGTTTCGAAACGCCTCGATAATCGTTTTCGTCCGAAGGGCGTACAAGGCGGGATGGAATTTGTAATAATTTTCATGACCGAGCCAGAGTAATTTTCCTGCGAGCATTGTTCCGGATTATTATTCTAATTAAAAGGGTCATGTATATAAGCGGTCTCCGTTAATCACGTTTCCTTTACATTATTGTCATTTTAGTTTTGGAAATTGTCAAAGAAGAAACAGTCTGACATTTATTTTAGTCCCTAAATAAAATCGTGCTGTCGGCAAAATTTAGACAATATATGATATTTAACATTTAACATTTAATTGTATATTAATTTTCTACAACTTAATTTTAAGAACGGAATTCAAATAAACAAATACTTGTGTGACGTTTTATAACATGGATTTATGGGTTTATTTGTTTTCTGAAGGATATTTGTGGCATATTTTTTCAATGTTTAAGCACTTTCTGGGAAACAACACCAAAAGTGATGAAATATCTGTATATTTC
Organism: Octodonta nipae; assembly: GCA_034190945.1. NCBI lineage: Eukaryota > Metazoa > Arthropoda > Insecta > Coleoptera > Chrysomelidae > Octodonta > Octodonta nipae. The sequence continues at coordinate 38,759,276 of CM067220.1, forward strand.
CAAACGTTTCGGAGTCTAGGTCAGACTCCGTTGTCAATGGCAAAGAAACCATGAAAAAAGGCACAATTCTGAAATATGAAATTAAAATGTTTGGCAATATGTATTATTTGACTTATGAAGTAACCAAGTGAATTTATTTTGATAATATACAGGGTGACACAGAACTAGAGATCATTTAATAAAAATTTCGATTCAACTTTGAAGCATTTGGAAAGTGTGATCTTCCGAACTTCATGTGGCGCTCCTAGGTGCGAAATTGTTATAAGTGCATTGGCCAAAATGCCATCAATATTGTTGATTCAAATCATAAAACCAATAAAATTTTGGCATGGCAATGGGTTCCTGTCTGTCTCCTGCTTTAAGCAACATTTTTGTTGGAAAATTTGAAAAGCAAACAATTTTCCCAAAACAGGTTAAACTTTTGTTTTGTTGGCGCGGTGTTGATGACATTCGTTATTTGGGAACATAATCTTGAAGACTTACATGAATTACTTAACGACGTAAGCAACAAAGAACAAACTACTCAGTTTACTTTAGAACTTTAACACAATAACAAATTATCTTTCTTAGACATTTTAATACCTAAAACAGAATCGACATTTGAAACAGAAATTTACAGAAAGCCAACTCACACTAACAGGTATCTCAACTTTAGCTCTAATCCAAATTCAGTAAAAAGGGGGATCATTAAACCTCTATATGGCAGAGCAAGAACCAACTGTTCTAACATAAATAAATTCAATGAAGAAAAAATATTTACAAAGAATGTACTTACTGTCAATAATTACCCAAAAAATGTATTAATAAACAAGTTAAACAAAATATCAATCGATCGCTAAAAACCAACACCACACTTCCCCAAGCAAAACTGACTCCCAAGATAATCACACAAAAATTACAATGAGACATTTATCATTAAATACTATTTCAAAATTCAGTTATATTATACAAAGAAGAAAACAATAAGAAACTAAAACTAAAAGAGACTGCTACAATTTTTTTTAAATGAAAACGATTGTATCGCTACTACCTCCGTGGAATTCAATCGTTCTTGGTTGCTGGATGATGAAGGAAGAAATTGCTATTAGTCATGTCCTTATGAACAACCCAATAACGAGATAATCCATAAGGTTTTTCCTAGGTTTTCCCTTATGATTTAAATGGGATCACTGAATCAAAAAAATTCTTTGATCCGATTTTTCGCATCTAGCAGCGCCACATAAAATCCTGAAGATCAGCCCTTTCAATTTCTTCAAATTTTTTAAGGAACTTTATTATTATATGATCTCTAGAAGTTTCTGTACTACCCTGTAAATATTATCAAATTAAATTCTCTTAGTAACGTCATAGGTCATATAATAGATGTTGTCAAACATTTTAATTATACATTTAGAATTGTGCCTTTTACATAGTTTCTCTGCCATTAACAACGGAGTCTGACCTAGACTCCGAAACTTTTGGAAATATACAGAAATTTCGTAACTTGTAGTGTTATTTCCCAGAAAGTGCTTAAACATGGGCTTATTGTTTAACAACATACTCTCAATGAACATTAATACAAGTCTGACAAAGAAAAGGTATATCATTCAGAATTAAGAGTCCGGTATTTCACTAAGGGTGCAGTTTTTAGAAAATAACTATTGTTGAATTTGGCCCATCTTGAAAGACACATAGAAACGATTGCTGCTTACTTTCGGGATCTCACTCACAGATCGATGATTTAATACGCATTGATTCATGGTTCGCTACCTGAACGATGTCACGATCTTGCAAACTCGGTTCACTCCATGGTCTATGGAACAACAAACAATTTTGGGCGACCTTCACGAAATTCATCTCTAAGCAAACTACGGCCAGGTTTGAATTCCGTATATCGTCAGCACATATATCGTGGTTTTTGATTGGACTTTATCGTAAAAAGTAACTAAATTGATCGATCCAGTGATGTTGAGGAAATCCGCTATGAAAGTTGAAAAATATAATCTCACAGAAACGTTCCCGAGTTAGTTCAATTTCTTGGCTGAATTCACTTAAGGGGAGACCTTGTCATACAATATAACTAAATTTAAACAAATGGATTAACAATATAGTACCCATAAAGTCGTGTCTAAGTGAGAACTTATAGCTAGAAATATGGTTACATTAGGAAAGTCTTTCTTGATGATATGATTGATCTGTGAACTAAATATATCATCTATCTGTGTAATTCCCCAAATAAAAGCTCTATTTGTTTTCTGAATGATACTTGTGGCATATTTTTCAATGTCTAAGTGCTTCTTGGGAAATAACGCCACAGTTTAAAGAAAATTGCTGTATATTCCAAACGTTTCGGGGTCTAGATCAGACCCCGTTGTCAATGGTTAAGAAACTACGGATTAAAATGGCACAATTGTAAGATGTAAATTATTTTTTTTTAACATTCCTTTCTATGAAAAGGTAAGAGGTACAAACATGACTAAATGGAGAAACAGTTGTGTATTTAAGAGCTTATTTGACTGCTTAAAGAAAATTACGCTGTCTAGTGTCGTTCTCAAGTTATACGAGGAAAAACAAATAATGTCATTTTTTGTTTTTTACCTGCACTACTTTTGTTTTAAACAATATCAAAAAATAGTAATAGTCTAAGATCCGAACCTAGATTGACCTTCACGGAGCTCATAATAGAATGAAACATATTTGATAATAAATTTAGTATATTAGAAAATACTTTAAAAATGGGTTGCCTGAATAACTCCTGGACAGACTACCTTTAAAAAGTTTAAAAAATATATATATGATCTCATTTATAACGGGAGTGGAAATGTATGACAGAGAGATATGAGGTAACTATACAGTGTAATAATGAAGGACCCAGCATCGAAGTCGTATTCATATGACAGGGAATGAGAGTGTTTTTTGTGTGGCTCGGACAAATCTTTAAATGATTCTACTGATGAAACATTTAATAATTGTTCGTTAAAGTTGGCATTTCGTAAAAAAAAATTAAATATCATGAAAGTTAACTAACTAAATATCAGTTGCTCCAAAATATTGCTCCCTGTTTACTACAGTATCGCTGTCATTTTCTGTCATATAAATACCGAGCATGCGCACTTTCTTATATTTGAGGTCCCATCACGTGCGGTTGCATTGTTGGGTCCTTTATTATTACACGGTATACTTAGCTCGGATCTCTCAGTTACACATTTCCTTTAGCGTTAAAATTGAAATATATAAAATTCGCAAACCACAGGACCGAATTTTTTGCAGACAACTCTATATCAACATGTTCCCAAGAAAACAGGGCTTATGCTCATATAAATTTTTTTCTATTATCCAATCAAGTGAAAGTAATTGGCATCGACATACCTGCTTATACCTGGCAACCCAGTAGTTCGTCCAGGTAAATAATAGCCAACCCAACAGCTCCACATTTTCTACTTTTACTCAGGGTAAAATTTTCTTATTATCTTGATGATGCAACATTTAATTAAAAATCATTTTTAAAATATAATTAAAAATAGTCTGCCAGGATTTTCCTAGGCAACCCATTTTTAATATATTTTCTAATATAATAAATTTATTATAAAATATGTTTCATTCTCTTATCAACTCGGTGAAGGTCGACTTAGGTTTGGATCTTCTACTATAAAGATACTTATAATAAGTCGTTGAATTATTGTTTTAAAAAACTCCTCTATTTAAAAAGTGTTTCATTTGAACATTTGAATATTACACTTGTAAATTTCTAAGTAATTTTATGTTTTATATAATTGCAAAATAACATCTGCTAGAAATGAATTAGCTTCAAATTTCTAGAAAGTAAAAGATAAACGTGGGGTAACAGAATATGCAACTGCTTAATAAGTATTATAACATTATCCATAGTTCTTAATATTAGTGATAACGGTATCATAATTAGAGAGAAAAAAAAATCGAATATAGTTTTATACGACACGGTGTCAACAAATCTTCACTGCTACGTTTCTTTTCTTCTAGACAATCATCAAGTATTTTTTTTTGTAAATACTGACCTGTACTTTTCTGTAACAATATCGATAAAGCATTGAAATGCCAATACACTAGTATATCATATATATAAGTTTTATACGACATTATGGGAGAAAAAATAATCATCAGAAAAAAAAATTAGCACGATGCTGCTTACAGCCCAACGATGGGCAACCCTCGGAACGTGTGAAAACTCCGGCCCGCCTGAGGATACAAACTGATCCTGATTGCGGAGACCTTTAAAATGAATAATATATATGTTTACTAATCAAAAATTTTTGTAATGCTAAATAAAGGTGGACATGTATTATAGAATAGAGCACATTTCATTACATATTGAATACTTCAACCACCGGGTTGAGAACAACAGGGTTGAAGTACGTTGTTTCCCGCTCCCACTATAGGAAACAATATTCTTCTCCGACCCGCGTACGAAAAGTAAATCTTAATTTGGCCCCTAATACACAAGTGCTTGCCCACCCCTGTATAGCCTAAATATTCCATTAAATATTTTTTTCAGGACAATAAAATCTCTAATTTTTTTTTTATTATTTTGCTTGCATGGTAAAGCAATGTAATCTAAAATAACAAAAGTTTCAGCTTTTGTTTTTTTTGTAAACTAATAGTCAAAGTTTCTCATTGATGACTTCTAGAATATGTTATAATAAAAATATAAGCTTATCAAAGTTATACGTAGGTAAAAGTAAGTTCTATCGAATGGCAGTGTCAAAGTTGTAAAATATTATTTTGTTACTGTGTAAATTGCAAACACCATTTACTATTGAAGCCGGACGACCCCAATACTGGTCTCTAAATATTTTTTAAATTTTAAAAACTACCCCATTCTGTAGACTTGTGAGATAGTAAATTTTATGATCCAGAATATACAAATCATGGATCAGTTATTTACAAACACGCAGTCACCAGATTCTTCCCCGCTGTAAAATAATTCAAGCAACATTATACTTATTTTTGTTGTGAATTTAATTGTTACTAAAATACTAAATATCTCCAAAATTGTTTGCTTGAATTTAGCAAATGAAGAACTATGAATTTTAAAAATAGTATGCTCATATTGCTTTCCCACTGAAGTAATTCCCTAAATTTTTTATATTCACTTGTTTTCACTACAACTCATACTTTAGAACCTTATCAAGGAAAAATGGTGACTTGATCAATGTCTACTAACCTAATTTAAGCACCCTAACAAAATTGTTCTTGCAGAATTTGGTTCTAGAGACCATATACAGAGTTCTTTAAAAGAGGTGGGACTTTTAAGAAATTTAAACATCTTAGTGAAATGAAATTTGGGTTTGGGAGATTTCAGGAAGCACTTTGTTAAAAGCGAAACCTCTACTAATTCTAAAGCTGCGTGGAGGCGCACTGTGGCGGTAAGGTTAGTCAATAGTGTACTCTGGCATCAGTATAGAATAATATCGATTCTGCATTTAAGAAGTGAGTAAGTAGAATGTTGTTGACTAATTGTGATTATATTTGTAAAATGTATTGCAAGCAATTATTTTGTACTGGTAGCGTACGAATGATCATTGTAGTGATTGTAATCAAAACAACTGCAATGAGTCGTTGCAATCATTAATTATCCGTTGACAAAGTTGTGCAAAGTAATGACATGCGACTATCGGAAGCCGTTTCACATTTGAAAAGTAAATAGTAAACTGTTACAAACTTTGTAAGACTCAAAGAGGGAAGAACCTGTTATGAGTTTCGAAGTACACTATTGATAAATTGTTAATAGAACAATAATTAAACAGTGATATTGTTGAAATTGTTTTATGAAAACTACCCGCACATACGTGTTGGAGATTAAATTCTTTGGGTCCCATTCATATTCATGAACATAAACGAGTCTTCCAGCCCGAATAAAAAGTGGGAGAACAATATTCATATTCGTGGTCCTTATTGAGCCCGATAAGTAACACAGAAACAACATTTGTATTCACTCTTGGGATTATACCGTACGTTGACCATACTTTTGTTAATGTAATCGTATTCACATATTAATCCGGTCAGTTTACACATTCAAACTTACAAAAATTCATAAGAAGCTGTAACTTGGTAAAATTACCTGATTTTCAGCAAAAAGGTTTTTTCTCGAACTTACCTTAGACGGTCATTGTACATCATAAAATTCTCTACAAAAATGTATTAATAGTTTTTTCCTAAGAGGCACCGCTTTGGAGATTAACACTTTAAAAAGTTGAATAATTTGTGATCGTCATAATTTGCAAACGTTTCCACGCCACTTACGAGGTGTTGTACTTTACTATTGTACTGTATTGTTCGAAGACAAAACAGTCCAACTTTTTTGCAACCACATTTAGCATTACAACACTAATAGCAAACTAATTTTACTTATATTACAGCTTCAATAATGTATGACGATTACAATTTATTCAACTTTTTAAAGCTCTAAAACAGTGCCTCTTAGGAAAAAATTATTAATACTTGTTTTATCGATAATTTTATGATTTTTACAATTTTTGTCTGTAGTAATATTGCGATATACCTCACAGTTTTGGTGAAAATCGTGAAAAACTGATTTTTGTGACATTTGACCTGCAGCCAATTTTTTTCCACAGACCTGTACGAAGAAATGAGGACATTGGAGATTTCTTCTATAATTGGGTTCTGAGCAATTTTACCAAGTTACAGCTTCGTATGAATTTTTGTAACATTCCTCCTGATTTTAGGCCTAAATTGACCGGTAATTTTTTTTTAAATATTCCTTTAAAACTCAAACTTTTAGTTTATATTTCGTAATCACATTGTATATATACAACGAAGAGTTTCTGAAATAATTCAATTTATAGGAAAAAATCTGCAACGCATACCAAATTTAGAAAGTCATAACTTCCAAATTAAATGTCATAGAAATTTGAAATTTTTAGTAGACCTAAAATTTATCTCAGTAATGAATAAAGGTAGTCCAGGAAAAATATCTAAAACTCAATTTTTTTTAAATGGCACCGAGAATATTTAGTGTACCATTAGATTCGGCTATTGATCTTCTTGCGATCTATATGATTCGTTCTTGTAGCTATATGAAAAGAAATGAGTTATTTTGGATTTATACCTATTGCGTCAAATTTAGCATAAAACATAAATGCCTTAAACAGCAAGTGGCTATTAAAATTTTGTCCATTTTGTACGCAGCATTATGTTAATATAAATATAATTGAATTTTTCGAAGAGGCAAATTGTCGAAAATGTCACAAACAACTTCACAATTTTTAAATAACACTGTAAAATCAAAGTTCCATCATAAATGAAATAAGTGATCCTACTGTTTTCGATAAGCAGAACAGAAGAGCATCCTCGAAACCCCTAAGTGCAAACTATTATATATTTAAGAACCTTAGTTTCGATAAAATGCTTCGTACTACCTTTTCTCAAGAACCCTCTTTATAATAATTATACACCATGTCACAATGTCATGGAAGTAAGAGTAAAATATTCGATTTCAGTTTGTACCCTTTAAGTTCGTTTTAGGTGATACAGGAAGATTAGATGGTGGTAGACGTTACTTTGTCGTAGTCAATCATGATGATCAACACAAAAAACTTACTTGATTAGATACATATTAACGTGACTATAGTTTCGCCACAGACTTTGTGTCATTATCAAACGACGGAACATAAGATTCGTCGTTTAATATGAATGATGTAAGAATAAATTTTATGTTTATACAGTCGTATATATCCTGGAAATACATGAACAAAACTATAATACTTGCAGTCCTAATCAGCCCTTCATCAATCAAAAAAAATTCTAGAATTAAACAACATATTTCCTTTTTACAGGGAGGTTGCCTCAGATGGGGAAATCAAAGCCGACACCAACACCAAAGACTCGACGTTTTCTATAGAAAACAGGGATATAGACTACGGACGGCCACCAGCAAATTTTCTCTTAAGAATCTGTTTTTTCATCCTAGATCTCGCTAGGTCTTGAATGAAAAAATGCTTATAGTTGATATTTATTTTTGATATACAATTCATTTTTAGAACAAATCATGTATACTTACTCGTATTTTTTACTCGTTTATTTAAAGAAGGTCAAATGCGTAATATAACTAATATTATTTTGTTAGCAATATTTTATTTAATGCAAATTTAAGACCAAACATTTATCAGATTAGATTTTGTTCATAAGATAGATTTATTTCTTTGAATTTCAGCATTGTTCACCTAATTTCTTATACATATCTATTATTCCATATCATTTCTTATAATATCAACTATATGGGCAAATCTCCAATCAAGAATATCATCAAATACACAATATCATTAGCATAGTCTAGATTAAGGCCAATTAATGTATTTTAAAAGTCTCAATGAAAAGTCGAAAATATCAATGAAAGATATCATTTTATGAAGGAATTATATGGCTGGAATTTAAATTATATTATCAAAGGACAATACGCTGTGTAAGACAATATTTTAACATAAGATATACCATAATATATTGTGTTAATATAAGACAATAAATGTATGAAATGTAGACAATAATTAAAAACGTATTTACAAAAAAATGTGCTCTTGCGCAATATTTATCAAATAATCGTTTTATGTATGTGTAAACAAGATATTATTATCAATAAATTTTGTGAAATTGTTTTCAGAGTTTTAAATTAACACTTGTTTCCCCCTTAAAGAATTGTACCAGTGCTTGCAATAGAAAATTATATAAAATACGGGCCTGCTGTATATTTCTCTAGGAGTGTCGAAAACGTAGACATTCGATTTATTCAATTACCGGATTGGCACAAGAAAAATATGAAAACCCCGATAATATTGGAGCTGTGAGCTTGACAATGTCATTCAAGAGAGGATGGTGGAAATGATATATTTTGCAAAGAAATGAATCTTCTGAACCCAAATTTGTGAACATAAACAAATGTGTACCTTTTTACGTTGACATAATAATCTCTATTAAATATTAATTACTCAATTCTTATAAGTTAGAATGGTCGACATCCGTAATAATGGAAAAAACAACAACAAAAAAAATTCGTGGTGGTGGGTACATACATTGTTAAAGTATTTTCACTAAAAAATCCAAGGTTGCGTTCACACACTTAATCGTCTGAACCTGACAATTTACCTCGGAATTATGAAGTGAAAACTTTACATCAATCTATTGAGCAAAACTAATGATATTTTGGAACATAGAATTCAACCCCAGTTCACTTATACCATCAGTTCATAAATAGTTTATAGGAATTAATTGATAAAATTTAAACAAGAAATTAAATAATAAAAACACTGATAAATAAGTTTTTCTGTTCTGTCCTTATTATATTAAAAGTAAACAACGAATCGTAATGCTGTGCTTCAAGGTTTTTCAAGGTTTTGATTGGATCGTTTTCAAAGGAAAATTTATTACTTTCTAGTAACTACTCGTAAAACTAGAACAATAATCTTAGTCAAAATGATACCTTATGACGTTAAATACATATAGGTTGAATATAGATTCTATGAAATAAGCAGTTTTCAACGAATTGTAATTTATATAATTTAGAAAGATGTAATGCCACTCGAATCGTATTAATTTTAATAGTCCGATCTGGATACACTAAACACATTTTAGAATCTCAAATAATGCACTTCAATTTGGCTATCTTGGATTTTCGTTATAATGCCCGCAAAATTGGTAAAAATTGGTAGGAAATGCTGAATCAAAAATGAAAATATGCGACAGACAGCCAGCGGAACAGTGACAGTAGCTTTTGAAGCACACGCGTGGATCCAGAATTTTCATGAAGTGGGAACATGATGAAAATTATAATCAAGTATATTATTATATGTTGGTATATTTTTCCTTTGGTTTTTTAATTTAATGGTTTCCTGTTTACAGTTTTCTGATATTAATTTAAATAGTTTGTCTGGATGTGCCATTGTGAAGACATCTCAGGAAACGACAAATTAAGATATACATAGTGAAGTGCATTTTATGTGCTTTCAAAGTGTATTTTTTAAATTACCATGGAACAATCTTGGTTAGTATGGTAAAATGCTCCGTTTAATGTCCCTGAACACTCATTTTGAAGATTTTCTTATTCTCTACAACTTGCCCAATGACGGCATTATCACGTATGTCATCACTTCATAATATATAAGCAAAAAATCAAATATATCCACCATTTTTGGGGTTATTAATGCTCAACTAATTTACTTGGACCAATTTTCTGTTTAAATTATGACAGTTATTGTCTATCCACTATTATTTACGTCTTGCTGCATAATTTTATTTCCCTAAGTGGTCACTATTGGCTAGTAAGCTTCTGCTGTCACCTGTAGTCTATATTTAGCTACCACCAATATTTTTATTTGTCTTGTAAAGCGCTTTCCTATTACAGAAGGTATATACAAGGGTTAACTAAAAAGAAATCATTAGTTATTTAGAAAAAATATCTGCAACCTGTTGTTGAATATTAGTACACGATTGCACAATCATTTTTCATGTAACCAAAAGAATTTTCAAATATCTTCAAAATAGAAGGACAATATTGTGATAATCTAGGTTGGAAATGAACTGTTATGGCGGAAACACACTGTTAAAACCCCCGCAACTTTTCGGATTGGCACCCGACGTGTACTGTGCACATCATTGACAGTGCATGGTTATTTGCTGTGGATTTATTACGTGATGAACCACGTAAAAATTTTCAAAGGACGAAAATAATTTCGTGTTGCCTAGAAACATACTTCATGCGCCTAATCAGGTGTCATGGTTTATTTCGAAAGACACCAAGGGTACGCTGAAATTTTCAGGCGTTTTCATTCGCTCCAATTTTTCGCCAGCAAACTTACACCTTCGTCTTCCTAATAAAATAAGCTTTACTTTACCATATAACTTAACAAACATGCTATTGGGTACAGGTATCAAAACAACTGTTTATAAGTGGAAACCCAATACTCAGCGAACAAAATGACGTCATTATGAACTCCAAGAATTCATATTTAAGATTTGAACGTCCAGGTCAGATTCATAATGACTTCTTAAGTGACCTCACAGAGGACTCATTTTTCTGACGTTATAAAAAAGTAATTTTTCTTGGTTTTAAAAGACCCCTTAAAAACACATTTTTGTTGCATCAAAGACTTATTAAATAGAAATTTACCTGTACATTAAGATTTTCTCTCCTCAGTTTTTTCTGCAAAACATAAGTTTTTTAAAGTCAGAAAAATTATATCATTTGATCTCATATATTTGAGTTCTTCAGGAGCTAGAGGTTTCGAAGACTCTTGAGTAAGTCTTTGAAATTAATTCTGAATAAATTCTTGTTCAGTTAAGTGTTGGCTAAGAAGTAATGATTAGGAAAACTTCAGCAACCCGACGTTTGCATTTCCTGGAGGCTTAATCGTTTTAAAAGATATATTTTTTTGGTCCACAATTAAGTCACATAATGACTGGTCTAAATTTACCAAGAGCCCTTGCGACTGCCAGTTACCATTATCAGTGATTTTTTTGGAAAGTGCTAAAGAGGACTTACGATGAAAATTTAATCGAATATATTCGGAATCTGCAATCTACTATGACGCCGAAGAGGAATTATATGGCCATGGCCAGATGGAATAAAACTGGTGAGGAAAACAGTATAAATGGTAAGTAAAAACAATATTATTATTGGATAAACTTTTATTTTTGGCTCTTTGGTCGAAGTCTATTGGAATTAAAAACGTTTCATCTGAAACTACGGCAGAGCCCGCTAAGGCTTTCCAGCCACAAAACACTGGTGCTCCACCTATCGAGTATTCAATGACACGAATATGAGTTGCAAATGAAACGTTAGGAATTAGTTCCAATAGACTAGTGCGAAATAGCGCTTAAAACCACAGTTTATCCATTCGCTCTTGTGGTATATGGTACAGTGCTAGGCTTTGAATTGTAAAAGTTTCCAAACAGTTTTTGCTATAGCACAAAGGGAGAAATGTCTGAAAATTATTGGTGACTCAGCCACTTTAATTAGAGTGGACTGCAACAATACATAACCGGAACTGAACTAAACTAAGATGTGGCTGATGTTTATGAATAGACCATAACCAAGTGCAATCTTCAATGCATAGTTCTACCCTAATCGTCTCTTTGGATGAATATTTGCCACGAGGGCGCTAGCAGATGCCAGCGTTCTGCCGCGGTTGAAATTGTGTTTTTGGGGGATAGAAGTAGAGGGGTAGAGATTTCGGAATACACTAAAGTCAAATCCGTTCTTTTGATAGCTGTTTCATGTTTGCGATTCTTAAACGGTCAGGCTGGGCAGGCGGCGTTTTTAGCTTGCCTACTCGAGCGTTTAGTTTTCCTGCTCAATCCTTTAATTCTAAAATTTTATTATAATTGATTTTGATAAATATTTCCATTCTTTGTAATTAAGGTCGGATTTAGTACATGTTTAGCGCATACTCTATTAGAAATAAATCTTTTCTTTTGGTTTTTGAACTAACTCTAGAATTTTAGGAAAGACTTTTAGCGTTTAGTAAATCTTAAGATTCAATCTTAAGATTGATTGCTCATATTTTACTTTGCACTTTTAAGAATGTACATGAGTTTTCCATTATTATTGTTTTCTAGTTTATTAGATACGTGCACTAATATTTAATTATATGTGTTCCATATCTTTCAGTATATTTGGACTAATATTTAGTCCTGTACCCAATTGAATTAATATACAAGGTATATAACCGACAACGAAATTGATAGAATACCGACAGGCACATTTAATTTGTAAAAAATACAATGCACGGAAGTATTTCAAGCGTATCTCAAGTTCTATACTATTTTAATAGGGAAAGTACTAAGTATGACTTCAAAAAATTCTGTTGGATTGGGATCAGACCAGTACCGAATATTATGTTGCTTTACAGAAACGTTGAGGTCAAATGGCTTTCATCGGAAAAACAAATGTTAAAAGGAAAATACGGATTTTGTCTAGCACGTTCACTCATGATTTCACAATAACTGTAAGTGCTGTTCAAAGTCACCATCGTTCCTGAATTAAGTTTGAAACATATAGAATTTGTCAGGTTTTAAAATTGACCAGACTGTACGGTAATTGTTTCCAGATAATTTTGCAAACTTTCTTGTACTAAAACCTGAATATCCAACTACCTGTCCAAAAATGGCTATTCTACGTGTTCGTTTCATGCTGTATTTTAGTTGTAGCGTTTATTATTTTCTACCTACCATTTACTTGTTTATCTAAAGGTTGCTGATAAAAAACTAAAAGATTTGTTGTCAAACTCAGTACTTTTTAAGTAATATTTAACTATTGTTGCTCTATCGTAAATAGAAGAAACCACTTTTATATATAATTGATTTGTCAAAATTCTTCCAGAAATGGTTCAACTTAGAAAGATGAAATAAAACAATTATATAATTTTTTATAAGGTACTAATCAAAGATAACCAATTTGAACAACGGAAAGGTATACTGCGGGGAAAATATCAACATATATAGAACATATTTGATTTTCGGTCGAAACATATCAAGGACAGTCCGGAGCAGTCGCAGTAGGGATATTGACTGACTACTTGAAATCTCATCAGAATATTGTTACGAGAAATCATCCGACAGCTGATGCAATCGTCCATCAACCAATTCGTGGAAGGGACAATATTCCGATATTTCTGGGAATCCGAAATGTTTCGCCTCTCAACAGGCCGACCGCTGCCGTTACTGGGAATTCCCTTAAAGCTTCCAGAACATGAAAGAGTTTCCCGATGGTTGGTGGACTTCCCAGACAATTCGGAGAGAAATATATAAATAAGAACTGATGGCGATAGGAGGCAATCAGTTTTCGACGGTCGTATTGTATAGTATATAAATGTAAATAGTTAATTAATACAAGGGCTGCGTGATGTCCTAATAAATGAAGGTAACGATCCCGATACTTATTTGTTTGAAGTTTCTGGTAATGGGGACATGAGTATGCTACTTAAAAAATGGAAGAAAATTATAAGGCATTAGAAGACAAATTGCTGGAAAATTCTAAAAACATGAAAGAGGCTTTATAAGATAAATTAATAGAAAATTCTAAAATTATGAGAGAGGCGTTAGAAGACAAACTAGCAGAAAATTCTAAAAGCAGAAGACAAATTGCTAGAAAATTCTAAGACCCTAGAAGATAAACTACAAATATTACAAGAAAATTCTATATCCCTAGAAGAAAAATTAGTAAAAAGATTACAAGAAAATTCTAAGGCGCTAGAAGACAAACTGCTAGAAAATTCGAAGTCATTAGAAGATAAGCTACAAAAATTACACGAAAATGCGCAATCCTTAGAAGAAAATTTAAAAGCATGGTACAGGAAAGTTCAGAAATGCTAGAAGAGAAAATAGTCGAAAATGAAGCCCGAGTTGAAAATCTGAAGCAGACGACGGTCAAATATGAAACCAGGATTGAAGAACTAAAGCAAACAATAGTTGAAGAGCTGAGTCAGACGACAGTTAAAAACGAAACGCGCATTGAAGAGTTAAAACAGATAATGGAAGGCGAGATCACCAAAATAAAAGAACAGGTAGTGGCAAAACAAAGGGGAGAAACACCATCAAAGACCGAAAGTAGAAGCAGTCTGAAAGTACTGGATTCGAAATTTGCCTCGAGGGAGCAAGACACAAGATGAAACCTCCGCAATTTGATGGCAAGTCGTCATGGACTAATTATCGGCGCCAATTCGAGGCTGCAGCAAAGCTGAACGGATGGTCGGCAGAGGAGAAAGCAATAACATTAACCCTCGCTTTAAGAGGGCATGCTATAGATATTTTGCAAACCTTGAATGCCTCTGAGCAAGAGACTACGATCAACTGGTCAAACATTTAGAGTTGAGGTATGGCCAGACACATTTGGAGCACGTCTACCAGTCCCAATTGAAAAATTATTGCCACCAGAGATCAAATGAATCCCTACAAGAGTTTGAACCTGATGTTGCTCGTCTGGTTCGCCTTGCCTATCCAGCCAACCCGAAAATATGAGGTTAGCAATACAAACGTTTTTGTATGGACTGTGGGATAGCGAAGCCAGGCAAAGCTTTAACACTAGCTCGACCGACTCAATTAGTGGATGCACTTGCTCGAGCGCTAGAAGTCGAGGCTGCGAAAAATACCTGCAGAGGTCAAGCCAGAGTCCGAATCCTGGACGGAGAATCCGAAGATGGCGGAAATGATGAAGCCTCTGTAAGAAAGATAATAGAGAAAGTCCTTACCGAGAAAAGACAACTGGGATGTTGGAAGTGTGGTAAGGTAGGATACATAAGGAGCCGTTGCAAGGAGGTCAATGGAAGGCTGACTTCCTCGTCGGAAAACTGAAGAGGGTCGATGTGAAGGGGCCATCGTCGACCTGTAGCCAACAAGCCCCAAATATCTACGCATATGTAGATTCGCTACGCAACCACGTTAACAGTGGCTTTATTAATAAAAAGCAATGTGTAATGCTGCTGTATACAGGTGCGACAAAAATAGTTATAAGGCCCAACATCGTTTTAG
Organism: Octodonta nipae; assembly: GCA_034190945.1. NCBI lineage: Eukaryota > Metazoa > Arthropoda > Insecta > Coleoptera > Chrysomelidae > Octodonta > Octodonta nipae. Next base: position 38,774,768 of record CM067220.1, read on the forward strand.
AGACGATGATAAAACCAATAAAATGGCAACTGCGAACAGCGACAGGAGAAGCAGCGAAAGTCCATGGTGAAATAGAGGTTGAAATGGGAAATACAGCATTCCAACATCGGATATTAGTGGCGGACATCGAAGACCAAGTCATCATTGGAATGGATGGCATGAACTCCAGTGATTCCAGTTAAACTTTAAAGATGGAATTCTGCTAGTGAATGACGAAGAGGTGGTGCTTTATGGGAAAGACGACGTAATGCTTCGGGCAATCTTGGCAGATGTAAATGTTCCGGAAAGAGCTGAAATCATTGTAGATACGTGCCTAGATGGGAAAGGTAAACCTGGAACAGTGCTGATGTTTGATCCTGAACTTAACGACGGAAATGTATGCAGAGGAGTCGCACTGGGGAAGACTCTGTTTCTGGCCATGGAGATTGTGCCAGTAAGAGTAATGAACCTGATTCATCATTCGGTTGTGCTAAAGAAAGGAACAACTTTGGGCCACTGTTCAACAGTTTCCCCTGTAGTCAGAGGTACACAGCATGCAGAAATACCACCAGGTAAACTGTCTGAGGAACTGGAAAGACTCATTACCGCTTCATCTAAGAATTTGAAACCAAACTAGAAAGCAAAGTTGAAGGACATCGTTAGAAACTACGAGGATATCTTCGACGTAGGAAAAGGAAAGAGAGGACAGACTAATCTGGTGAAACATAAAATTAATACTGGGGACGCTCAACCTATTCGACAGTCGGTAAGAAGACTAGACTACCCCTAGCTAAACGAGAGGAAGCCGACAGGATAGTCCGCGAAATTGAAGAAATAGGTGTTATTATTGAACCATCTAATAGCCTTTGGGCTTCTCCAGTTGTCTTGGTTAAAATTAAAGATGGTTCGACCCGATTTTGCGTGGACTATCGGCAATTAAACCACGCTACAAAAAAGACAGCTATTCTCTCCCAAAGATACGCTGGCTGGATCGAAAATGTTTTCCACCCTGGACTTAAAGAGCGGTTATTGGCAGGTGGAACTTGCTCAAGAAGACCGAGAGAAGACTGCTTTTACCGTCGGCTCAGGACTTTACCAATTCACGGTGATGCCGTTTGGGTTGTGTAATGCTCCAGCAACTTTTGAAAGATTGATGGAAACAGTGTTAAAAGGGCTTTCATGGAAAACGTGCCTGGTGTAACTTGACGACATCCTCTTGGTTGGAAGATCGGTTGAAGACCACGTGAAGAAGCTGGAGGAGGTGTTTCGGCGACTTCGATGTTCCGGACTAAACTTAAGCTCGAAGAAGTGTCAACTGTTCCAGGAAGAAGTGACAATCAGAAAATCAAAGCCGTCCAGGAATGGCCGATAACTAAAGATATCCACCAGTTAAGAAGTTTCCTGGGGTTATGCACGTACTATCGTCGGTACGTAGCCGGATTTGCCAACATTGCCAGGCCACCTACTAGACTCACAGACGGGAAGGTGCAATAATGGTGGGACGAGAAATGTTAGCGATCATTCGAGACATTGAAAAGAGCTTTGACGAGTGCTCCCATTTTAAGTTATCCTTTGCCAGATGGAAACTTCGTATTAGATACCGACGCAAGCAATGTCGGAATTGGTGCTGTGCTTTCGCAGATCCAAGAGGGCAAGGAAAGAGTCATCGAATATTTCAGCAAGACCTTGAGCAAGCCTGTGCGTTACTCGCAGTGAGCTCTTGGCTATGGTAAAAACTCCAGAGGAGGGAAACGACAGAGATCAGATTGTAGTTCCCAGAAATAGGGGACCAGAGGTTTTACGAGAACTACATGATGGTACAACTGCAGGAAATCTGGGAGTAACGAAAACTCTGGGGAAGTTGAGAGAACGCTTCTATTGGGTAAACTGCCAAGTAGACGTTAAGGACTGGTGCCGGAAATGTACGGTTTGTGCAGAAAGTAATGGGCATTAGAAGCGACCAAAAGCTCCCATGAAGCAATATAACGTAGGCAGTCCATTCGAAAGAGTAGCCATTGATGATGCCGGTCCATTTCCTGAATCCGGCTCTAAAAATAAATACATTGTGGGGGTGATGGACTATTTTACTAAATGGGCTGAAGCATATGCCTTGCCGAATAAAGTAGACTTGGCCGTAGCTGATGCCCTTGTCAAGGAAGGGATCAGGCGTTTTGGGGTTCCCTTGGAGTTGCACTCAGACCAAGGTAGAAATTTTGAATCTACCCTTTCCCAAGTTGTCTGCAAACTTCTGAAGATCAACAAAACACGGACGACAGTATTACACCCGCAGTCCGATGGAATGGTAGAACGGATGAATAGAACCATTAATCGCCATTTGTCAAAGTTAGTCTCTGACCACCAAAGAGATTGCATGTCGTTCATCTGTGCACCAGTCCACGGGTCAGACCCCGGCAAGCGTTATTATGGGACGAGAATTACGACTACTAAAGATCTTGGGAGGGGCCTTACCAAATTGTAAAGAAGATCAACGCTGTTGTCTACAGAATAAAGAAGCTACCTCAAGGAAAACCAATGGTGGTACATTTCAACATGTTAGCACCTTATGCCGGAAGTCATGATAGCGAAGTTGACCAAACCCAAGTCCGCAGCATTCAACCACCCGATGACGAGATGACCTTCGAGCAGTTTATGGCACTGTATTATGATGGGCAGAAAGTGCAGCACGACGAAACGAGAGAGGAACCCCGAGACCTATTTGAGGTTTGAGGAATATACCGTGGCTCATTGTGTGGCTCGAGACCTCTGGATGTCCAGAGGAATAGCCAAGGTGTTTACCAAAAAGTACTGCCAGTTCCAGAAGCTACGGGAGCAAGATCCAGTGGTAGGGAAGGTCCTTCATCTCGAAGATAAACAACCAGTGGGTACCAGAGACATCTTTTATTTGGTAACGAAAACATTTTCGCAGGACAAGGCAACATACAGCGATCTTTGGAAGACTCTGCCAGAATTGAGGAATGTGATAATGGAGAACAATGTGATGAAATTGGCGGTCCCAAAAATAGCCTGTGGGTTGGATGGACTAAATTGGAGGGTGGTGAGAAGTATGATGGAAACTATCTTTCGATTCAGTGGCATCGACATCTTGGTATGCTGTCTCAATATTTGCAGCCCAGATTCAAAGACCGTTGACTGCTACTTCCACCAAACTTCCTGTTGTCGAAATGGAGAGTCCTGCAAATATCGTCAAACCGGGAAGGATTCTGGGACATTCCGGGACGAAATGGTCTTAAGGAGGGGGCAATGTTACCAGAATTCATCCGACAGCTGGTGCAATCGACCATCAACCATTTCGTGGAAGGGTCATTTTTCCAATACTTCTGGGAATCCGACATGTTTCAACTCTCAACAGGCCGACGCTGCCGTTACTGGGAATTCCCTTAGAGCTTCCAGAACATGAATGAATTTCCCGATAGTTCGTTGACTTACCAAGACAATTCGGAGAGAAATATATAAATATGGAGAGCTGGCGATAGGAGACATTCAGTTTTCCACGGTTCTATTGTATAGAAGATAAATGTAAATAGTTCTTGTGAATATAAAGTGTGTTAAAATAGTGAAAATAAATTAGAGTGAGTTGGACTGTGTTTTTTAATAAATCCATGAACTGAACCCGAGTGTAAAAATAAAAACATTACAATACTTCAGTCAGTCTAGAACTGCCCAAAACATTCCAACATGGCAAAAAGGAGATTTCAGTCCTCAGGAGATGATACGGCATCCCATTTGCAAGCTAAGTTCGACAAGATCAAAGTGCATGCATACAAAATTCTTGGAAAAACTTAAGAAAGTGAGCTTTCGTCTAATATAATTAAAATGCGAAAACTGACTACTTGTAGAGGCAAGAGCAGGCCCACTAGGAAGAAATTTGCCGCAGCGGACAGGTAATTTACTTTAAGAGAGACTGCATAGTTAGACTTCTCAAAGATCACAATGGACAATCAATCAAATTATACTGTCAGCAAGGGAGTTTCCTATTAGTCAGAATAGTATCTAAAGTATCACCAGTCCCAAGACAATTATTCATCAGAAGATTCAAGAGGGGTAGCGGCTTAGTCATTAGTGGTAGAAAATCTATATCAAAACTTGGTTAGCCAATATTAGTGCTGCAACTATAGAATAGAGTCTTGTATGAAGGGTTTTTAATTGATAACGTCTACCTGTAACAAGATAACTTCAATAAAAGTTGTTGCAAAAATTATAGTTTACGATCTATAAGTCTATAAGAACAGATAATTCTAGATCAACTAAAAAATCCTGAAAGGAGTGCAGTATTGGTAGAGCGCAAGTGGTTAGTACTTGATTATCTGCTTAGACAGGCCTTAGTCATCCGTGGAATGGAGAATGGATGTGTCCGGAAACCATATGACGGCACCTAGAGCCGTAAAAATCCTTATTTTGGACAAGTAAAAGTACAAGTCTATACGTCCAACGTAAATGCAACCGGCCCTAACGATACAAACATTTTGTGCCAAGTGAACACAAAATGATAAACCACCGGAGAACTTTTAACTGCAAAGATGACCTGGTGGCAGTAATAATATCATGCAACATCGATTTGATTCTAGAAATGATTAAATAATACGGCTACTACATTTACTGAGAGCCCTTACTTTATCTAAAAACGGTTAAAGAGACCACATTTGTCTTGTTATACAATATAGAATTATTGGACAAACCGATCTGCTTCAGATGTGCAAATAAAGCAGACGGATTGATTGCGTTGACCACCTAATGCTGAATGAAGTCACTAACAAGAACTGTTTTCCGCTTTCCACAATGGAGAAGAGTGTCCAAGTGGCTGTTAACTCTGGATTTAGAATACAGGTATTAGCAACACGGACTTTACGAGAACGATAGAGAGGAAACAACGTATTCCACAACAGAGCATTGCTTCAGTTCCTTGAAATGCTTTATGGGTTACGTAATACCCTTTGAACTCATAATGAAATAAAATAGTAGTAGAACTGAGGTGAATAATACACCTTGTTAGTTTTCACTAAATTTTGCATACTGAGTCCGTATATGGAACTTGGAGTACGATCAGCTGGCTGGAGGAGAGAAAAAAGCAGACCGATTTCAACAGAGAGCGTCATTCTGGATGGCTACACACAATGCAGATTCTGTGACCAAAAGATCAATCGGGTGACTGAGATATCAAGTAGAAAATATGTAAATTTTCCGATTGGACTGCAAAAATATAAGTTACATGCCTTCCAGAAATACGAGAGTAATTTGAACTGTTGGAAGAAATTAATATGATTTCATGCATGGATCTAGCCAAATCATAATTCTGAAGCCAAATCATAAACAATCATGATTTTCTGCATGTTTGCAATCCAGCCAAATGTGTATGTAAACCCAAATACGAACATAAAGGAGCCAAAGCGGGATATTAATTGCCATAAACAAAAAAATTAAAAATGTATCAAGGAATAGGTATGTGTCAATGAAACTATTACAAATTAACTTAGAAATCCAAAGTGAATACAACAGTAATAGCTCCCACAGATGACGTCAATCAGGTTATAAAAGAATACGAAATAAATATTTCCAAAAAGCTATACATATGTATCTTGGATAAGTGTGCAAAACAACCAACAAAAAAAAAAACGATTAGATGAATGATGACTTAAGTGACTTAACCCTCATGACCCAGAGGACAGAAAAAAAAATGGAAGAATTCCAGTACCTGCTAAAGACAACATGTGGTTAAAATAATGTTAAAATGTAGAGAAAATTGAAGTGAAAAAAGCAATTTACCTCTAATAAACATAATAGACTGGAAAACTATTTTTTAACATTTTTTAGGAAACACAAAAGGTACAGTGGACGCCTTTAAGAAACAGGAAATAACTGCAGAACAATAAAATAATACCCTTATTATAAACAATGAGAAATAATAATATTACTGACCCTGAAGGCATTCCAGTTGAATTAGTCACGCAAAGACCTAGGGAAGTAAAACAAATTTTAACAGAATATCTACGGAACAGAACCTGGATTAAATCATTAATCATTTAATAATATTTCATCAGTCAACTAATATTTATGTAATATGTGATCATTAATGTTATGCTAAATGTGGTTTAGATATAATGGTTACCTTGATTTATTAACGGTGCATTTAATTTCAACTTTCTTGCTGTATACCGCCAGTTGTTCGCGAATTACCGAATGTGCACTACCCAAATTATACATTTATTTTATATACTAAATGATCCTACAAATGTATGTATGTATGTATGTAGATTACGCAATGATACATATAAAAATTTGTGCTATAGTTTCGCTAGCAAAGTCGCATATACAATCAAAAAGAGCGGCGTAAAAATACCATTTGAAGTCTGTTAATAAAAGAAACAATTATTGTAAAGAATGATATTTATTAATAGGACTAATAAACTTAAATAATAAAAATTTTGTACATGACTAACTTTATTTGTCTTATATCAATATTTGAGGGTTAAAATGCCATTCAAATTAATAACATTTAAAGCATGTATTGCTGACATTAAATTAGTGAAAAAATAAATAGGTGAATATTTTAGCATAAAATAAATTATTACAACTTTCAATACAATAAGGCCACTCCGTCAACATTTGTTTTATAAACAATTAACCCCAATAAGTCCTTTGTGCGTTTTGGTTGTAGTAATTATGTAGTTGGTGTTCGTTACTCGCATTTCCAGCCATCACAGCATTATTAGCTGGCTGACCCCAATCTTCGTTTTTCATCCAGCTAAAAGACGTGTTGTTGATGCTGCTACAATTATTTGGTAAACTAAAACTGGTAGCGGGGTTGACGTTTGGAAAATTTGAGATTTGACCAGAATCAAGTTTTGATTTTTGTAATTGTTCGGACAATCCAACGCTCGCATGCGCTACAGGTGGGTAAGTTGGATTAGGTTTTTCCCTGCAGAGATTACTGGTCTGTGCAGAAGTATGTGCAGATGGTGAATAACTGTTTTCCTCTTTCATTCTGCTAAACGTAGTAACTTGATTTATCTGAACTTGTGTTATTTGAGCTTGAGCAAGGGCATAATTGGTTTCAAGGAGTGTCGTATAATCTGATCGTGCGTAGTCTTGATTGTATGGGGATTGAGGAAACATATTGCAATGTTGAAATTGGGCATTCCTCCAGTCGTACTGATTCTCGGAAGGATACTGGGAACTCATTGGGAGAACAGATAAACCTAATGCTGCTGCTGCACTGGATCCAGTTGCACTCTTACGTAGACGAGCTCGTCTATTAGAAAACCAAACCTGAAAAGCAAAAAGAGTTAATTCAGGTAATTTTTGTGTTTTAGTGTTTTAGTAAGTTAATTTAGCTAATAGATTCCTGTACAATTTTGGAAAATCCGCATATAAAAAGGAGATAACTAAGCATTTTTTCTTTTAGCAAATAAGACATAAATAAAAATGGATTAAGAAAACAGGTATATATACCAAAAATGTGCCATAAAGACAAATTTTCTATATTTAAACAAATTTTGTACATTTAAGACACTAGCCAAAACAGTATTGATTATGAAAAAGCAGTTTTTTGGTTACTTTTGTATTTTGTAATACAGTTAATTCACTTATGTGTGTATACCATATTATAAAGGCTGTTTAGAAAAGATTCACTTTTTGCACATCAGCTTAACTGCAACCCTTTTTCCTAGGACGCATTACATTAGAAATGTGGCGATTTTCTTTAATTTTTTAAAGTCATTCGTGTATTTATAGCATCAGTACCTCTATTAAACGTACATATTTATGAAAAACTCATTAGAAGTATTCTCTTTTTGGGAACAATTGTTGAAAATATCTTCTTCAGCTTGAACGACTTGCCGGTTTCTTCTGTGAAATTTTTCTTTGAGGAAATTTAAGACGATAAATTCTTTTGGCTTTGAATGAATTATTCTTTGTTTCAACATATACTAAGAGCATGTCCGTCAATTTCTCTGAACAATAATGTGTACAAATTAATTAAAAAAAAAGTTTAACTTCAAAGATATATTATAAATGCCTATATGTAAGCGTTTTCTAAATTTGGATGAAAGAAACTGGTTTTTATTTTTTCCTTCTAAAACTAAATAAAATTCGAAAATAGTTCAATGCCCAAACAGGTTGTATTTTCAGTGACTTTATCAGAAGGACGTTATTGTATATTACTTTGTGTCTTTGCTGAACAATATGAAGCAGAGCTTTTGCTATAACGTAGCATGAGATGTCATAAATATCAAATTCTTTCATTCACATACTTTTATTATTTCAGTAGTTATAATAAAAGTTCTCAATAAACTCCACTTCGGTAATCAATTAGCTCTAATATACATTATTGGCATAGAAAAAAAATAAGCTGAGCAATGTTTAAATAGAGTACAGCAATGAGTTTGGTGGCATGGCTTTAACTGTTACTTGTTTTCCTCTCCGTATCATTTGATTTATCATTATATCAAATGTGGAATGAACACATTAAATTTTGTCTTCACAAAAGATGCCCAAGTCAATATAAGGTTGACTTGTTCAACTTGTTCAAAAGGACAGAGATAATAAGTTCAAACACAATAGATTGGGATAGCATTATTAACTATAAAGTGCTTAAAAGCACTAAAGTTTTCAATGTATATTTTTAGATTACAGCAAAAGTACCTGTAGCACATGTTAAGACCACCAGTGTTACAGGTTAATATGTGAGACGAAAATCTGTCGAAGTTGCAAGATATCGGTTAATGTGAGATAATGATAATTTAAGTATACGCATTTTCAAATAATCGGCAGATTCTAAAGATATTTGAATTTTCGTAGTTTGTTATTCAAATTTGACAGGCAACAGTAAAACAACCTAATAATCTTTGTTGTTAATTTTAGATGGTATTTGATGTATGTTTATACTTTATTATCAAACTAACATTATGACAGATTGTGGGTAGATTGCGTATGTGTTTAAAGACATTGTAATATACGTATATGTATCAGATATATATGTGATCGATCAGTAGTGTTCTATACTGTTGTACCCATAAATGGGTAGGAATTAGCTTATGAATTTAAATTGGTGTTTTCATTCTGAAATGATAGAAGATAAGTTCCTATTTATTTGTGGGAGCTTATATTTGGATATGTGTTTCGGTTTAAAGTCTCAATTTTTAACTATTAGTTGATACTGATCGTATGATCACATAGGTCCATTTCGTAGCATTGCAAATTACAGCCTTCCAGCCTTCGAGAATCACATCTTTATTAGTTGGAAAACAAGGCTAATTGGCGCCCATAAATAGGCAAAAGTATTTACTACTTATTCTAGATTAGGTGAAAGACATAAATAATTAAATAATTTAATTAATTCCAAATTTTTCAGGAAAGAGATTTTAAAACCGAGCATTATTAAAATTGTGAAACATTTCCTATCTACATCGGTCATGCCAAGACCTTAAAACATTGGATTATTAGAATTTGTTGGATTTCGTTCCTTTCTTTTATATTGTTGCGTTTGTGTGTTGAAATGATTTTAATTGAAAATTTCATACCTGAAATAAACTAAACTCTAAATGTTTCTTAGGATAAAGGAACTAACAACTAACTTGTATTCTGTTTTCTGTCAGTCCAGTCTGCTGAGCTAGTTCTTCTCTAGTATATACATCTGGATATTGTGTCCTGCAGAAAGCCTTCTCAAGAGCTTCTAGTTGTTCTCCAGAGAAAGTTGTTCTCGAACGACGTTGCTTACGTTTTAGAAGGACTCCCGGTTCTGATTCAGTGTCGCTATCATCTTCTCGACCTGTATGACAAATTTTTATGTTAAATTGATTTGAATCAAACTATACAAAAAAGTTTATATAATATACGTTTGTTACTGGAATTTTTAGAATTACGTACATAGAAATAAATAGAAATTTATCAAAAACCTAGTATATTGAAATTGGTGAGGACCTACAAAGTAACTAACATATTTGTAAGGTATCTGCACACCAAGTAATAAATGCAAATGATAAAAACTACTCACAATGGACATATTAATGACCTATTCGTCTGGTATGATATTGTCGACGTTACCCACGCACAAGTGAGAACTATAATTACTAACCTGGGTAAACCTCAGTTTGACATCATTTTCAACTACACCCGGCATTTTATACTGTTTCGCATACAGACCAGATCTCAGCCGACTACTTTTATACTACAACTCCCATGAAGTTTGAAGACGCGAGATGTAAGACCGACATCGAAGAGAGAATCCCATGAAGTTGTTTTTAACGATAAGTGTGAAGTGTCTTATACCTTACATACTTTGTGAGTTAAATCAAATATTAATTTTGTGAGCATTTATGAAGTTATAACTTGCAATAACAGTCCCTGTAGCTTATTGTACGGTTTGAAATGATACATGCATTTATCGTCAGTTTCTGTTTCATCAATAACAAAAAAAAAAGAAACCTTTTAACCGGTTTAATCGTTTTGTTAAAAACATTGGGAATTGAATTCAGATCGGCTGTATATAAAAACTATCAACAAAGGTAGTCCCGAAACTTCGTTTGAAATAAAAACACTAATGTTCGAATACCAACTAGACTAACACCCGAAAAGAAATATATTCGGACAATCGAATTATACAGTGCTGGGCAAATGTTTGCAACAAAGCAAATATCTCTGGAATTATTAGAGATATCAAAATAAAATTTGGAAGGTGAATACTGCAGTAGATTGCCTATTTGTTTCCAAAATTTTTTACAATTTTAAACTTCCTGTTTTACCGGAAGTAATGTCGATTTAAAATTTGCAATGAAACATCCTGTATAGTATTTTAGTTTCTGATGAAACATTTTATAGCGAATACAAAAATATAGGGTTTGATATTGTTTACTACAATACCTACCGAGATATTAACAGAAAAGTAATTAACGAAAGGAAAAATCTAATAGCCATTAACGAAATACATAATCATAATTATTAACTAAATCTAAGTGAAACATTGAAACTTAACTTAACTAAACTTAATGTATTAGATGAGCACCGTTTACTTCTTGACAATAAGCAAGTCGGTTTTTAAATTCTCTAGTAACATTAGCTATTATTTCTGGTGTAATTCTGCAAGGCCGTAGCCAGCGGGGGGTCTGGGGGTTCAAAATTTCCCCCCCCCCCCGCCCGAAATTTTGGAATATTGGGTTTCAAGATTCAATTTTACCCAAATAATCATTCTTTTCATGAGAATAAATTTTTATATTTATACATTTTTATATATCTTGGAGATATATGAATACACATACAGATTTTGCAGTACCTATCAGTCCACCACCAATAAAAAAATTATCCCCCCCCCCCGAAATTATTGTCCACCCCCCCCCCCCCCGACAAAATTTTCTGGCTACGACCTTGATTCTTTGGATGTCTTGAGATATTCTTACAGCTAATTCTTGCAAATTATTTGGTCTATCAAAATAAACCTTAGACTTTAAGTAACTCCACAGAAAATAGTCTAGTGGATTAAGGTCGGGACTCGTGCAGGCCATTCATAAGTACCCCTTCTTCCAATCCATCTGTGATTAAATGTCCTATCTAAATGAACTCGAACAATGCGAGCGTAATGGGGTGGTGCTCCATCGTGCTGAAACCAGATATTATTTGGTAATTGTCCATTTACCTCCAATGCCGGAATAATTTGTGTCTCCAAGAGCTGTAAATATCTATCTCCGTTTATAGTTTCTTGTAGGAAGAAGGGTCCCGCGATTCTGTTGTTATAAATGCCGGTTCCAACGTTCAATTTTTGGGGATGTTGTGTATGAGCCTCTTGTAGCCAATTAGGATTACTTTGCGACTATTAGCCGCAGTTATGTCGATTAACCGTACCATTCAAACAATATGTAGCCTCGTCTGAAAACACCACATTTCTTATAAAATTATTATCACGCTTACAAATATCCATCTACGTTTCAAAATTGCAAACGTCGGTCGAAATCGTCTTCGGAGAGTTCTTGAACGAGGCGAATTTTGTATGGATGATATTTTTGTCGCCTTAATATCCCTCTTACTGAACGACGGCTAATTCCATGCATATTGGCGAGGAAGTTAGTGGATAAGTGAGGATTTTCTTCCAAAGATATAGCAACATTTTGAGCTACACCTTCATTACTTGCACTTTTTAACCGTCCACTTTTTGGTAAATTGCTAACTGTTCCACTTGTGTCGTACCTTCGCCAAGTTCTCGTCACAACTGAACGGGATATTTGTGTATTCGGATGAACAATGTTAAAAAGGTCACAAACTTCTTGATGCGTCTTTTTCCTCTCCCCATACCCAATCATCATTAATATTTCTATTCTTTCTCTTTCACTTAATTCGGGCATTTTACGATCAGATTAAAACAATACAATCATTTTTACGTTCAAACAAAAAAAACTAATAACTTATTTTGACACCTACTGTCACTTCTGAAATGAATTTCATGGACTACTAAACTTGATTCAGACTTAATTTGCGCCTTATTTAAACAAACGCACGTGTATTCGACTATGGAACAAGCAGTGCTATTGGCTGTGACGGTATAATGCCACCAATTGGCCAATAGAAATACAAATGCTTACCGAGCGGTTTGTTTATATCGGGCGTAAATGAAATCTGAACCGAGTTTAGCTACCATCGAAATGTTCCTTTCATTAGTTACTTTTCTGTTAATATCTCGGTAGGTATTGAAGTAAACAATATCAAACCCGATATTTTTGTATTCGCAATAAAATGTTTCATCAGAAACTAAAATACCATACAGGGTGTTTCATTGCAAATTTTAAAATCGACGTTACTTCCGGTAAAACAGGAAGTTCAAAATTGTAGAAAAAATTGGAAACTAATAGGCAATCTACTGCAGTATCCACCTGCCAAATTTCATTTTGCCCATCATTGTATATAAAACGACGACTACTGTATAGAAGGCAGTTTGGTTGCAGCGTGTGGCATTCCAGCTGATAATATTAGGCAGTGTAATTGTAAGGGTGTTTCTTATGATCAATATGAAAGTAAGAGTAAATATAAATTTGAACCTTTGAAATCTATTGCAATTGTTGATTTAGAGGTAGAATTATGTGAAGTTAATATCTTAAATATTGATTTCTGGATTCAGCTCGCAGTATGTCAGAAAAGAATTAGACTAGCAAAAAAAAACAGGCTATTGATAAACTAACTCACATTCTGAAAAAAGGTAACAAAGAGAAGTAACAAAATCAAGAAGAAATGCTACAAAGTTTGGTGAAATCTTTTGATGAGAAACATAAAGTTGAGTTATAAATTCTTCTCAGTAACATAGATGAACAGCAACAAATTCTTAACTCTACGATGAAATGTGAAGAACAAAACTTTGTCTATAAGCTGAAAGGTAAACAACAAATTTTAATTCAGGGGTTACTTTAGAAAGAATTTTGGAAAAGGTAAGAAAAAGGAGTGATAAAATCTAGAAGAAATACAACAACGTAAGTTGAGTTAGAAATTATTCTCAGTAACATAGATGAGGAACATATTTGACTCTACGATCAAAACTGAAGAAAAAAACCTTTTCTCTAACATGAAAGGTAAACAACCAATTTTAATTCAGGGGTTGCTTTCGAAATTAACAATATATAATAAAGTCCAAATATTTCACGAAAGCCAGGAACAATCTGGAAAAAAATTTAACAACTTATGCAATTAGTAATACAAGATAACGAAGCAGTTAACCAAAAAATAGTAAATATGGAATCAGGCAAAAAAACAGATAAACGATGACATAAAGGTCTTAAAAATAATGTTGTTACTTTTGAAACCAAAGCAGCGGACATCGATTCCTTCGAAAGCAAGCTAAAAGTTAGTTGAAATCAGTTTATATCAATACACAGTACATAACAGTAAGTGATATTCAAAGAATACAAACAGAACTTGTAAAGTTGCAACAAGACTTACGAATAGGGACATTTTAGGACTGTGTAATTGCCAAATGTTCCTTTAGCAAACCACTCACATTTCATGGTAGTTCATTTTGGCCAATGTAGTAACAGCAATTTGAAGCAGTGGCTGCAGCTAATGGAGGGGAAAGCCAATTAATATCCATTTCTCTGGTTATTTCATTAAGAGTTCAAGCATTAAAATTCTCCAAAGCAAACCTGTAGACGAACAAGGTAATTTCGACATCACCGCATTCCTGGACAAAAGATGCATTAATCAACAATCAATCCTTGAGCTAAGAATACCAGGTGCAACTAACTGGAAATATGCCGAAGTCTGGAGAGATTTTCCACGAATTTGAAACAGAGATTAGAAGATTAGTACACCTGTCGAACCCAGATTTACCAGAGGAAACTAAAGATCAATTGGCCTTACAGAGTTTTATAAATGGTATCAGACATATGAAAGTTCAACGAAATTTAAGACTTAATGGCGTTAAAAAGAGCAATGAAACGTTACTCCGGGCATTGGAAGTAGAGGACGTCATAAACATGTCCAAGCCCAGGGTATTAGCAGTTTCCTTCAGCCTGATAAAACCAGAACCATCCTTTCAGGCAGTGCTGACCGATATAAACAAATTACTGGGACAGTTATAAAGAACTGACAACAGAAGTATTTTCCGAAATTAAGAAACTAAACCCGAAGAAGTGTTCCATGTTCTAGAAAAAAGTAGAATTTTTGGGCTACGTCATTTCTGAGTCAGGAGTTAGCACAAACGAAGACAAGATAGAAGCCATTCGTTATTAGCCGGTCCCGAGAAACAAGAATGAACTACTAAGCTTTTTGGGGCTTTGTTCAAACTACACGTGATTTGTTGAGGGATATCCACTATTGCCTCACCTCTAGATCACTGAAAAAGTGACCTTTCGTTGGAATCAGGATTGCGAACAATCATTCAGTTCATCTTAGACCCGTTTCAAGCAAATCAGGTTTGGGGCAGTGCTAACCCAGGTACAAGATGGTGAAGAGCGTGAAAATAGAGGGTGACCTAGTACTATAGCAGTGGATTTTAGAAAGCGGAAAGGAATTATTCCGTCACCAATAATCAGGGTTGAATACCATTTCCACAAATATCTTTATGGTCCTCATTTCTGAATCAGAACCGATCATGCCGCCGTAAATGGCTGTTGGAAATCAAGACACCCGAAGACAACTGGCTAGGTGAATGGAGAAATTACAGCAATGCGATTTCAATTTTGAACACCGGCCGTTTGCATAATAATTCCGATGCCTTGTCAATAAGGAACAATGTATTCAGGACCAAATGGCTGACATAGGCATTATTGAATCAATCATTTCCTTCAAGAAGAGACGGGTATTCAGTCATTATGGGATGGGATTCTCAAAGAGTGGGGAATAGATATTAAAGAGAATTTGGAAAAGCACTGACGGCCGAGAAACCAAGTCCTAACTGGTAGTCCCAAAGAAAATGGCACCAGCCATTCTGACCAAAGTACATATTGAAATTACCGGAAATCATCTTGGGCATGAATAAATCCTTAGATGAAATTCGCCAACGTTAATACTGGTTAAATTACTTCGAAGAGGTCCGAGCTTGGTACTGAAGATGTGATACCGATGAAGTCAGTAAAGACCCAGACCAAAGGCAGAACTCAGCAATACATTCTGGGCATTCCATTTGAACGAATTGCTATTGATGTTCACAGTCAGGCGGAATGTTTGGAAGATTAAACAGGACCTTGGCACAACATGAATCCAAGTTCGCCTGCAATAACAAGTGTGGTTGGGATGATCACATTCCTCTATTCCTATTGACTTATCGCTCAAAGTACATAACTTCACAGGACTGATTTCTGCCAGGGTACTATTCGGAATGTAGCTGGGATTACCTTCTGATTTGTCCTGTGGCTCACCAGAAAAACCGCCCCAAGAAGTTAACTATTATGTTGATTAACTCTACAGAACATGCTGGCAACACATAAACTAGCCCAAACAAAGATGTTGAACACCAGCGATCGTGTTAATACGCGCACTGAACTCAAGGTATTCTCAGTCGAATTCCAAGAGACAGACAATATCTGGCTATACAACCCCCAGAGGAGCAATAAAAAATCTCCAAAGCTCCCACCAGCCTGGGATGATCCATAAGTGATGGTCAAGAATATCAATGCCGTTGTCTATTATGTTCGCCGGAATCCAAGAGGTAAGATGATGGTGGTTCATTTGGATCGACTCGGGACGATCAGAATTAAAGGGGGCAGTGTTATAAAATTCATTTAACGCCGCCTAGTGAAAAATTAAGAGACTTTTTAAAAAACGGCTGTACATAAAACAATCAACAACGAAATTTAGATCACTATAAAAACACTAAAGTTGACATGATTCCGAACTCGAATATGAACTAGACTGGCACCAGAAAAGACTGGAAAAATGTTCGGACAATTGAATTTTACATAAAACATCAGCTAATAATATTACTCATTGTGTTACGTTAAGGTTGTTTATTTGTTTAAAATAAAGACATTGAATGTGAGAGTAAATATTTGTGAAATTTAAACCCATTGAATCTATTTCAAGATTTATTATACGTACGTGGATGAAACACATGAGAATCTTTTATGTCGGTTAATAATAATGGAAGTGTTCGGCTTATGTCCATCAAAACGAAAGAAGAATGAATTAGTACATGGAAAAGTTTATTTTCAGTAGTACTCGCGCATTCGCCAAAAGATACTAAAATCTTAACATGTACGGTAATTTACTCATGTATTAAGTTATTTCACGATGCACATTACTACTTTATACAAAATTCTAAATTTTAATAACATAACATATGTGAACTTACTTTTGCCGGTAATTTGTGATGGACAGTTTGATTGATGGAGATGTTATTTATTATGATAATAATTAACACTTACCTAAAAATATTAAATTTATTTGTTTACTTAATTCATCATTGAAATTATGCTCAATCGCTAATATGCTTATTTTCTTTTAAAATTTAAGACGTTCTTATCATTTCAATACACCTGTTTGAACAACACAAGTCCGTGGGGACCCGATGGGCTCACCTCTGGTGCTTGCTAGGATTTTCATGAAACAAATCGAAACTCAGGGCCTGAATTTGTCTAAATTAAAACTTTTCTGTTTTAAATGCTTAGATATGTTGATGCCACTTTTGTCATTTGGCCTCATAGCAGGTCAGTTACCGAGTGCCTCTTGGGGAAAAGGCTTATTGAGACCCCGAGTTCGATCCAGTCTCTGAAACTCTTTTTGATTGTTGTCTCTTGGTAACTGCTCCAAAGCAAGTCGAAACGTTGAGTAGCTCATACATTTAGACAAAGTTCTCAGCTAGAACCTAGCCTAGTTCATAATAATGACCGCCGATTTTTAGGTCTTCCTGTGCTATAGATATAGTTCTGTGTCATGTACTTGCAGTGTAAAGAATGAGAGTGTTTTCGGCCAAACAATATTATTGTTCCTGTAGAATAATGAGCTTGTAACTTGTAACTTGCTGAAACTATTGCTTAAAAGCTTGAAAAGAGGGTCTCAGTATTTCTGCGAATATATATATATATATATATATATATATATATGAATGTATACTCATTATGTAATCGTTATTATATAATCAGATGTTAAATCATAATGAAGTAAAATTTCAGAAATATATATTATTTATTAATATCGTAAAAAGTTACCTCATATATTATATTAAAAAGACGGTTAAAACCTTTAAAAGAATTCAAATAAAGGCAATGATTCAAGTTAGCTGCTTATTGAAACATACATTTGTTAGCCTGGCGCATCCACCAATCATTAATAAATATCCTAGGACTTCAAACATTTAGGGAATTTGGTGTTGTTTTTACTTTGTCACTCATGTTATTTTTGTAATTTCTACTAACTCATAAAATTAAGTTAAAAGTATCATACTAATACATGAGATTCCCTACTCTCTCATATGACAGACGTCACTCACTGATATCTTTGAACCACTGATCATGTCATTTACATTTGTATAAGAATAAAAGTATTGAAACTGGATTTGGGTTATTTACTTTACCATGATGTATTGTGTTGTCCTTGATTGTTCTGGCACTTCATGACTGTCTCCTTCGTTGTTCAGTAAATTTCCCCGGATCTCTAATCAGATCTCCTTTCTTATCCTTTATGAGCTTACATTGGTTTTGGTAAACTATCGCAACGTTTTTTACTTCATAGTAGAAAGCTCTGATTTCTATATTCTGAATATTTGTATTGTTTTTTTCATTAAATTCTTCCTACCGGTTTTCTTCATCTTTCCTCTTATTTTTATATAACTTTCTAAATTGGCTTCGTTTTCTGTCGCTAGTGGTATCTGTCTAGCTTTTGCTCAACGCCTCCATTATTTCCTCGTATTCTGCATTATATCAGTCCTTCCTTTTCTCTACTACATCACCATCTGCTCGCATTTTCTGCTTTGCCTTCTCTCCTGGAATTCTTCTCATTGTAGGAAGGCTGAATTATTTTTTTTCTTTTGATTGATTCATTGATTTTATGCCCATTCCATTTATATTTGCGTGTTATTTTAACCAGAAAATGGTCCTAATTATACTCTGCTCTTCTCATAGTTTTTGTTTTCTTTATGAACTCCATATTTTTCTTAACTATTATTACATGATCTATCTCTACCTTTTGTGTATGTTCCTTCATTTAAACTGTGTACTTCTCATTACCATTTGTCTTTCCAAAGTATAATTATTAAACTTTCTCCACTATTCCTCTATTTTCTTGTACTTTTTTAACAACAATTTTTCATAAACGTTTGTCAAGAAGTCCTCGCTCGATACGTCAAGCAAACAAGGTGGTTCCAAAATATTTAGTGAACATAACATGTTCAGCAGGAGGTGTACGCGCGACTGAAATAATAAGTTCATAATATTATGAAGCTAAGGAAAGCCAGGCGGACAAATACACAAATTCAGTGTTAAGTTCAGAAATTTTCACATGTGAATCAGTATCTGTTTCCCAGAGAAATGTATTCTCTAGTGACATTAGAAAACAAAATGCACCCCCCCTCTGTCGAATAATTGTATTTTTTAAAATGACGATTATTTCTTTAAATTTAAAGAAATATTCTGATAACTGCCGGTTTTTAATTAAAATTACGAACTTTTCTCAAAAAAGCAACACATGGCCTTCAGAATACATAAACTGTCTAACATAATTGAACTCAATTCTATTTATTTTGGGACAAATATATGCAACAATCATCTTTATCACACTTTTCAAGATTTCGAATTAACATAAGTTAACAGGAACGGACCCCTATTTCCCAATAGATATGTTTTTTAAAAATCACATCAAAAATTCGATGGAGGTAGCCGTTACTTTGTGATAGTGAATCATGATTATCAATGAAAACAAAGTAATTTTTCTGTGTTTGATAAAAATGGCAAATGTCTAATTATTTCATTTCAAATAAGGCAGAAATCTTTTACTTTTTTACCAGAAATCGTTAATTTAGAAAGGAAAAAAACCAATCGTGGTTCTCCCAACAATTTTCCCATTGCCCTATATAATAATTAAATAGTAAGCATGGCTTCCCATTATTGAAAAAAGTGGAACAGCGTCCGTGTTGGTAATCCCATCTTAGCCTACTAACACAAAAACTTAGAAACGAATTATTAAAGAATAAAGACGTAACTTTGTAATTTAGCACAAATTATAGTATATTTTGGCGAAGGCGCCAGAGCTTCTTTATGTTTTGTGCCATATATCACGTGAAGTTTTGAGTATTTCAATAAGTAAACTTATTCTCAACATTACGAATGAATTTTGCAAATATATATTCCTAACACAGGTATCAACTTAATGATCTCTAATGTTCCCAATGGAATTTATCAATTTTTCAGCATATAAATTGAATTCTGCCGGTGACATCCAATAAACTTGCTTCTCTCCTCGTCTTATGATTATTCCTTTGGTTTCTTCATTGTCCACCTTTACCACTACTTTTTGTCCTTTGTAAAGCTCTCGAATGGGACACTGCTCTTCTGGCTCTATATAATTTATGCTTTCGTTCGCATTGCTGTTATAAAGATCCTCTGCATATTTAACCAATACATATTTGATTTCGTCTACGTTAGCTGTTATAGCACCATCTTCTTTGTACGATTTTACAAAAATCACGTATAAATCCTTTCAGTAGTTTTTAGAATTCCGAACTTAGAACATAGAACCTTAGTACTTTATTATTACAAAAATTAATTAATAATTTGAAAACTTATTTCAGTTGAAGGTAACACACAATCTGGCATTAATAAAGAAAAGTCGGAAAATAACCTGAGTTGAAAAAGTATAAACCAGAAAGTATACTTAGGCTCGATGACAAAAATTTTAGTGGTTGCAAAGATTATTTTTAAGAAAATATACTATTCAAATATCTGCAATCATAATTCTGCCATACTTCTAAAATCTTTTTATGTAGAGCTAACGAAAACAATAATCTTAGTTCAGTTGAGTAATTGTCCCTCTCATACAATTATTATTAAAAACAATTAAAGAAAAAGAAAATTCTTAGCGTACTGAAATTTTTCAAAAATGCCTAGACCGGTCGTAACCTACGAATTCATGTAATTATGTTTAGAACTTTAAGAAATATTTGGAAAGATTTTATATAAATTCTGTAAATGTTGACTCCCCTAGGGGGTATGAACAATTTTCTTCTGTTCATTCTATTGATATGATTAATCAAATTCATATTCATATTCAAGCAGTGAAAATACATAAATTCTCGTATTTTAATGATTTTATTAATTTTATTTATATAGTTTAATATCATACAACTTTCAAATTCTCTTCAGATTTCGGTTTCATTGAATTCCAGAAATGGAGAGCTTCGCTGTTGAAAAGACTGATAACGTTAACTCTTATATTGTGTAATAAAACTGATGGTATAATATTGGTTCTAGTAATATTGCACTGTGTGCCATTTTGATATTATGTCAACAAGTTCTCAACAGGCCTTGTAAGAAAGACTTCTGGTTCTTCCAGAAGAAGTATCCTTAAAGAGAAAATTCAGAAAAAGTAGAAGAAATTCTTATATGTCTCGCAGTAGAGGCTCTTGCACAAGTGTTCGAGATGAGAAGACTCTGAACTCCTTGAATGTAAATACTGAAGCCATATAGGACCATAATATCTTCGTATATTAATATTTGGTCTATTTAGGTGGTAGGTAAGTATTATGCGTCCCGTTACCTCCTAGATTTAATTTCTAATAAGCCTACAGCATCTAAAAGATCTTTTTGACAATATATTGTATGGCAAAAGTTCTAAATGGGGGTACAAAGAACATTTAGCCAGGCTGATTTTACAAGGGTGAACCTAGGCTAGTATCACCTAGTTTAGACTACGTTAAACCCTTTTTTTCCCTTTTTGTAAAAAACCAAACAACTGAGACACAATATTTATTGAGTAAACGTTTTCCAATAAAAATGAAATAATTCTATATTCATAACTTAGTAGTTTTTATTTTTATTCATGTAATAAAATAATTTATTGATATTTTAGCATTTTTTTTATTAAATATGATTTTACTATCTTGTTGCTATGTAGCAGAGCGACATATACACCTGAAGCTATTGTTGAGTCAACATACAGTGCGAATATTTCTTGGTTTTTGGTGTCGGAAATCTTTACCGATATAGTGAAAAACATTACAAAAATACCTTATGTCTTTCAAAAATATTGGTCTAGTGCTCTATCTCTGTGGTCTGCAGGAGATTTTTCCCTGTTTCAACGTCGGTGCTGTAACGACATGTATTTCTGCTGAATTTATTGATTGTACTGTAATATTTTGATTTAGACCTGTCAGAAGTATTGAATACTTTATTCTAATAGCCTTGAAATTATCCATCTACGTCGATAAAAACTTCATGACTTCCTGTAGATTGGCGAAATGAATCTAATGAAACCGTTATTCTTATAACAACAATCCAAACAAAACACACAGTATGAAGTTAGTTTAATAACTATTATCGAGAAAATAAAATAGAAGTATTTACGGTAAAATTTAAAGTCCTACTGCAAAATATGTTTCTATGCATATATTAATCATTAACAGGTATGTATTCACAATTCGACAGATTGCATTTATTGCAGATATAACATATCAGAATATTGCCCTACATTGGAATTATAGCAAACCATATAACTTGAAAACATTATATTTTTATACAATTCTGAAAAATGTGTATTTAAAGTCTTCATAGGAGAGTGAAAATTCACTGGATGAATCATCATAAACAAATTAGCAACCTGATTTGAAAGGTAAGTGTGATCGGTTTGACAAATAAATACATCTGAATATTAAATTAAAGTTTTTAATTATAATGAAAATTTAATAAATTGCTTTACGGCACGTTGAAAATAAAAAGGAAAATTAGTTCTTATGAATGCCAGTTACATTTGTTGAATCTGGTTTAGTATTTTCTTTACACACAATTCTCGATTGTTGTTACAAACAAATGTCACAATAATGGGCGTTCTTCTACTATGTTAGTACGATTGTATTGAAGTACACACCTCATCAAATTCTCTTATATCTATTCATGTTATTCATAACATTCAGATGACGCGGCACTTTTTATATCGTCGGCTTCATCAAAAAAGTCAATTGATTCGTGGTGCTAGTGTCCCAGTTTTGTGAATGAGTATAAGTGTTAATTGCAAAGTTGTATTATGAATAAGTTTAGTATAAGTAATATATTAATCATCAACTTTCTAAATAGACTTCAGCCCTAAAATAACATTGAAGATAAACAATTCGATTTATTTGCATTTGAATTGAAATAGAAATTGGCGTCGTCATAATAGTAAAAAAACTCAGTTATCTATAAATTCAATCATTTTTGTGTTAGGTACATTTACTCAGGTATTAGTATTTTCAACAAAAGACTGCACAAAACGGCACGGTTTAATTCACTTTTCTTGAAATACGAGCGGTTTCCTCTATGCGTAAACGTTTCAATTAGAAAAATATAAAATAAGCAACAGATACATAGATAAACAAAACAATGAAATCGTCCTCAATATCGGCTACCAGGACCCTATGCCGAATTCTGTTGTCCCTTAGCTGTAGTATTATCTCTGCTTCACCCTGTATTGACATGGACTCGCTGGTGACTGTTCTGAGCTGGATATTATTGGTAACTAGCCGGATTTCGGATGCCCTCAAAACCCTGGACTTGGCAATGGACACAGCGGCGCCGGTGTCGATGGTGATGGTAATTGCACGGCCATTGATGGTGCCCCTGAAGACTAGGCTGCTGCTATCTCGGCAAAATCTCCGGATGGATACTGTCCTGGGGGCTGGTGGAGGGTTAGCCGGCATTCGCCCCCTTATGCTGACTGATTGGAGTTTCCCTGGTTGGTGGGGTTGTTGTTTTGGCTACTTCTGGTTTGTAATCGTTCAGGTAGCTACACCCTGCAGTCACGTTGAAAGTGTCCTGTCATTCCACACCAGTAGCATGCTCCTCTGTGGTCAGTTCTTTGTGATCGTTCTAGAAGTTTATGGATTCCGGACAACACTGTCTGGAGGGATGGTTCTGGTTCGTCCTGGCTGAAGGAAACTGCTCGCACTCTTGGTTTGGACATGTTCATGACTTCCAATGCCCGAAGTAAAGCTTCATTACTTTTCTTGATGCCACTAAATCTTACATTTCTTTGTACTTCCACATCCCTGATACCGTTTATGAAACTCTGTGTGGCTAATTGGTCTTTTATTTCCTCGAGCAAGTCTGGGTAGGACAAGTGTAATAACCTTCTGATCTCTGTTTCGAATTCTTGCAGGCTCTCTCCGGTTTTTTGCGTTTTCCCACTTAATTGCACTTTGTGTACTTAGCACAGGGATTGATTGTATCGTATCTCTTGTCCAGGATGGCGATGATCTTGTCGAAATTGCCTTGTTCAACGAGTGGAATGCTTTGGAGGAGTTCTAAGGCCGGTCCTCTTAAGGAAATTACAAAATACATAGATTTTTCTTTGTTATCCCGTCCACGGCTTCAAATTGTCGTTTATACATAGGCCAAGATGAACTGCCATCAAATGTGGGTGATTTGCTAACGGAACCTTTGGTACTCATGGTGTTCTGGTATGTTCCTCGCTGTAAGACCTGCTGCATTTTTTTAATTTCTGTTTCTACCTTGTTTTGGATGGCACTGATTTTATCTTGAACTGTGTTTTGAATAGAACTGATTTCAAATTGTACCTAGCTTTGGATGGAATCGAAGTCATCTACTCTAGTTTCAAGAGTGTCCACGGTATTTTTTGTGGTCATAATGTCATCATTTTTCTCTTTTATGTCTGACTCAACTATTTGCATTCTTTCATTAACTGTTTCATTAACTTGTGCTACTATTTGCATTAATTGTTCAAATTCTTCAGTTGTATTTTTTCTTCAGTTTTGCCTTGTTTCTCTTCAAATACTTAAAAATCATTTTGTCGATTTAATTCAATTTGATCTTGTTTTTGTTCAAATATTTTAAAATCATTTTCTCGTTTTTCTTCAAATTTCGAAAATAATCCTTCAATTAAATTATCTTGTTTTGCATCTATAGATTTCACTAACCTTTGTTGAAATTCCTCTTGCTGTTGTTTCTCTTTTCTAGTCACGTTTTTCCATAATCTGAGTCATTTTTTCGTCTAGTTCCTCAGTAACCTGTTTGATTATTTTTTGGTACTTTCGTCGGTTTTGTCCATGCTTCGGGTTTCCATAAATCAAATTACGATTTAAACTTCACTTAATCCTGCACTTCTGATGACTAAATTTTTTCAATGGGTTCAATTAAATTTTGAAAACTAATATTTACTCTCACTTTCTAGAATCTTTTATTTACATCAAATATTCACAACAGCTGATTCGAACATCTAAACAATAACACTAAATAAACTCTTCGCAATAACTAACTGACTGCTGCGATGATGGGCCGCTCCTTTTAAAATCAGCATCGAATCCTCTCGTAGAATCCCGTGTCAAAAATACAGTTGTCGAGTTATTTCGATAAGTTTTTTTCCATTCGCACCGTCTAGCTCTTCTTTTTTTTCTATCCCAGCGATTGATGTCTCACGGATTAAAACCAGGGACGGACTGGAGAGATTTTTACAACAATATTTTTGAGCAGATGTCACGAAATGATTATTACCAGAGGACTAAGATTTCGTCAACCTTACATGTGTGTCAGAATTCAGCGTATACTAGAATAAGCAAAATTTCTCGCTATTTGAGTACTAGAAAACGAATTTAGAACATTCAAAACAGTATTTCTCTATATTGCACACACGACATTTCAGATTACAAAAATAAACCCCTTACGGATATTTACCCACCTTCTTTTAAATACATAAAAGTATATACTAAACAAGAATTTTGAAGTATCAACTAATGTCATTAACCTCTCAGATAAAGAATTTCAGCTCTGAACTCTGCAATTTCCTTTAAAAGTATTCTCCGATTTGAGATTATCAGTTATTTAACACACTGCTAATATATTAAACAAAATGGTTACAGAGCAAAAATTATAATTCTAGGAATGACGTGTTTAAAAGGGTTAGTACCACAACAACTTTTACTTGTAGGTGATTACGATTTAAAAATTCAAACCATACTAAGCACTGCCAAAATATTTAAACTTTACAGTATACATTTTCATACAAATGTCGTTGTGCACATTTTAATTTAGTTCTTTGTTTTAACAGTTACTGAGAACTGGGTCTGACTTAGACCCTTAAACGGTTGGAAGACTTGAAATATACCTACAGGTTTCTCCCTGGCTCTATATGTGGAAGGGCCAAACGCTGACAGACTGGTTGAAACAGCAAATGAGGCAATAAGAATAATAGAAGAGTGGATGAAAGAGGCAAAGTTGAAATGGGCACCGGAAAAGAGCGAAGCGGTGATACTGAAGGGTACAAAAATGCAGAAAGTAAGAGAACAAATAAAAATATTAATAGAGGATCTAAATATAACACCAGAGAAGAGCGTAAAGTATCTCGGTATATTTATCGATCACCAAGGTACATACGGGACACATATTGTAAATGCAGTAAGCAAAGCGGGCGATAAGTTAGCAAAATTTCCTCATATTTTTTTATAAAAAAACATGAGAAAAAATTCTGAAAGAGCGTAGCTCATAATTAGTTGCACAGATAGGATATTTAAGCAAATATAGGGAGAAGTAGAGTTAAGTAATTTAATACTTAAAAATTGTTACATGGGGTGCCCCATAAGCAGCTGCAAGTTTGGTAAAATTATTAGGAATTGATGGATTTACATTTATACAGTGTGGTATAAAAAAGGTCAAAATGGGTGGCCGATAAGTAGTTGTACACTCAAGGTGGTTGAAGTAGAGGGTGGAGTAGAATTATAGTTAAACAGTGTGGATAAAAAATTGATCAAATTTTTTTTTAAGATAGAACATGAGCTGTTGCATATATGAAATATCTAAAACATGGGGCGAAGTAAAATAGTTATACAGTGTGATTAAATCATGTTGCCTATAAGGGGAGGTTGACATATAAGGTGGAGACAAATTATATTTTCCAGGATGGTTAAAAAATATCTCAAAAATGGTTATTTAACGTAATCCATAAGCAGTTGCATAGATAAGATTATTGAAATATTGAATAGATCAGAGTTATAGTTAAGTGTTTAAAAACTATTATATTTGGTGGCCTCTAAACAGGTGCATATACAGCGTAGTTGAAATATTTTGTAGAATAAAATTATGGTTAATAGGATGGTTCATAAACAGATAGACAAATAAGTTATAACGTATGACTAATTGGTAGCAGTATATACAAGATAGTTTAAATATAGATGGAAGTAGAGTTATAGCTGTAGAAGGCAGTTCTTTAAGGAATTGAGTTAATTTTAATATATGGGGTGGCCATCAATAGTTGCGATTTGGGTGAAATATGTTGGGGATTGGTGAATTTAGTTTTACAGAATGGTACAAAAAATGTTATATTGGGTGGCCCATAAGCAGTTGGATATTTAAGGTGGTTGAGATCGTGGGTAGAATAGTTTTACAGGGTTGATTATAAAATGTTAAAAAAATGTTGGTATATATGGTAGACCATGAACAGTTGCAACCTGCTATATGGAATACCTGAAATATGGGGCGAAGCAATATTATATTTATATATTGTATTTAACACAATGTTAGAAGTTGCATATAAAGGCCGGTTAAAATTATAGGTTACGAAGTGGCTCAAAAGTTATTAGAAATAATCGTTATATAGCCTATAGGATAGAGTAGAACTATAGTTAGGTAATTAAAAAATAATATATAGGGTGACAAATAAACAGGAGCATATACAGGATAGTTGCAGTATAGGGTGAAGCAGAGTTACAGTTATACAAGGTGGTTCCATTCCATTCCATTTGCAGTTTGGCTGAAATGTACTCGGGATTGGTAGATTTATATTAGGTGGTTCAACAAAGTTAGAAACAATTGTTATATTGGATAGCCCATATGTTTCATAAGCTATTTCGTATTGCAAAGAATTCTACATTCTATACGCAGGTGCAACCGCGGGTAAAAGCGAGTAAGTATATAAAATTAGCAATCTCATTTTTTCTATAATTTACTTTGTGCAAAATAGGAGCATTATAAATTTTAAATTTAAGTTCCTTATTTACTTCAAAAAAGCGAAGCCTACTTTGTTCATCAGTTTTTTGATAATAATTAATAAAGTGAAGTTTTATAATAGTTCATACGACTATGGAAGAAGTGGAAAAATTTAAAAAACATCCCGCAAAATAAATTTAAAAATGTTTACAACACTCTTGTTTGTACGTTTATGAAGGAAAACATTATATCATCTAAAGTGTAATTATCATTGCGGAGCAAATTTCCTGTTTAATTAGCTTGGCACGTAATACAAATATAGTGAAAGTGTTATAACTCGAACAGCTATCATACGCAAAGTAAAATAAACTTTTCGTATTCAAAACATATTCAAATAATACGTTTATTGTTTTACAACTATTTGCTAATGATATCAAATATATTGTATTTAAAACATGCCTTTAATCTCTTATGTGTATGCTCTAAATATGCAGACACCTACTTGATAATATTTATACATCTAATTATTTAGGCCTTGTCAACCGTTGGTGCAGAATTCTCCATCCCACTATGAGCATCGACAATGGCGACTTGTGTGGGCCAGAAAATACCTGCCTAATTGAGCTACAGCCGACAACGCAGCGCTAGTGATGATTAATACACCTTAGAGAAAGATGAATGGCACTAGTTTCAGTCAATTAGAATGAGATAGTGTCCTCTGATTCTGTTCTATTACTAAAAGACACGTTTCTGTAGTTGCGATGGTTTCGTTATAGATGGCAACCTATGTATGGACGTTATCCAATATCCCTGATATAATGATACATTTCATAACTGAAGTGGGATATGTAATTGGCGATTTGCTGCTATTCAATTATTCTAATTTAAAATATTAAATATGAATTTTCTTCAATTATATGTAACAAATGGCATCAGACAATGAGTATTTACAACATGACGGAACCAAAAAATAAGATGCAAATAAGGCCAAGACACTAACAAACTAAAAATACTAATTAGATAAATATGACCTTAAGATTTACTATTATCAGTTTCTATTGCAAGCAATTGTATTATGTATCCATCTAAACACTAAATGTATTTTATTTTCTAAAGAACATTATTTGCCAAATGAAGTTGCAGTGCGTCTAAGGTATTAAATTTTTTAAGGTTCAATAAATAGGTATACAGGAATAAGGTATACCACTGTGAGTTGAGTCAATGTGAGCAGGTTTTTCGAGGAACTGGTTTCAGTTGACAACGACTTTCGGTTCTACTGGAAGTGCATGCCAATTTTGTTTTTTAAAATGGAACGCCTTGTTTTTATAATTTTTTATAATCTATTATGAAATTCAATATAACTTTATTGGAAACAACATATACGTCTGAAGTGCTCCAGATGAAAATTATTTCATGTTATTTAAACATTTTGACAGATGCAGCCTATTACAAAACAGTAATGTTTCGGAAACAAAGAAGGCCGGTTCAAAAATAATAAAATTGGCTTGAATAAACCTTGAAGCTTCCTAAATCTTTGGAAATTGCTCAAAAAAATTATTACGGATTGCTCAGAAATTGCCGCCGAATTTGGCTATCTCAAATACATAATAACGCATTTTTTCAAACGGCAACTCATGTTTTTCTTAGCACCTGTGACCTGGCACATTCACAATTGCAAAAAGCACGGGAAGCTTGTGAAAAATCTGAAAAATGGTAGCTTGTAGTTATTGAAGATAATAAATTCGTGGTTTACTTTAGAGCGTATCCAGATAATTCCTTAGTAGAAGTAGGTAGATATATGGTAATTCTTGTGATGAGTAATCACATTAATTCACAATTTAAGAGCAAGGGATGCCAAAAAAGGAATGGTATTTTTGAATCCATATTAATCAAAATTCAACATTTTTTACGCAAAATGGTATGGACCGATGAGGCAAAATTGAAAAACGGAAGGCTCAACCGCCATAAATCACATTACTGGAATGATGCTAATCCACACGAATACGAAGTATTGGCTATGCTGCACCACTAACAAAAAAATATATTTTCAGGCAAGTGCATATAGAAGAATTCATAAATGTTTGGAAATTTGAGGCAACTAGTTCGAACATTTACTATTGTTTGTCCAATTATTTGTTTGTACATGTGTGTATATGTGTTTTACAATTGTGGATGATCCGCACCCATTGTCTACAACAGATAAGTTTTGTTTTATTTTTTAAAAAATACCTGTATTTTACATTTGGGGGTGGTCTGTGTCATGAATATGCTTTGGTCTATTCGGATCTGCGAAGGGAAGGTTTAGCAGACTCTTTCGATAACCATATCAAATTCTTCCTACATGATGAGCAAATTAAAGTATTGTTCATTTGTTTCGTGTTGTTTCTTGTAAAAAAGCCTACTGATAATTGAGTTACTCTAATAACCCCACGGAAATTTTAGTTTCCAAAAAAAACATTTATTACCATATAATATATAATTCAGGTATGGGGTTGTAAGTATAAACTCCCACTTTTTGGCGCAAAATCCACTGGAGTTGAGAAAAAAAGAGGCTGTCATTTGAAAAAATTAATTAAACAATTTTTGAGGTAGGCTAATTCGGCGCCAATTTCTGAGCAATCCCTATAATTTTTTTAAAGATTTTCCAAAGATGTGGGAAGTTTCAGGTTTTGTTCTGACAAATGCTGACAATTTTTGACCTGATCCTCTATGTTTCCAAATATTTTGTTTTATGAAGGGCAGTATCTGACAAAATTTTCAAAAAATTTAAATAACTTTCAACTGGAGCCCTTCGGAAATTCTTTGCAAATTCTAAAAATGCTCTAAAATCACAATGTTCCATTTTAAGAAACAAAGTTGAGGTCCGCTTCTTCTAAAATCGGAAGTCGCAGATAACTCGAAATATTTTAACAGAAACTAACGCCTCAAAATACCCTTACACCAACTTTCTGATAAAATAATCTGGTCAAGTGCGTTTTGAACTCTCATATTAAAGGTTCAGTACCAAATATGCGATTTATTATAATGTAGGTACTAACAATAAATATTTTTTTAATTTTGTAGATTCAGACAAGTAGAAAATGAGAGGATTTTCTTGTATTTTCCTTCATATATTTTAAACTATGCGGTTTAAATTTGTAAAATATACACATTTTTATTTCTCACAAGGGGCGTTTTCATTTGATTTGCTACATTATAAGTTTGATTTTTATAAAAATATTTATCTAATTTTCTAAGTAGGCCCCAAAAGTTATGAGTTAGATTTTCGCCATAAATAATATTATTCAGATCCAGTAGTTTAGGAGATAAAGTAGAGAACAGATTTAATTTCAAATAACAAAATATTATGTATCAATTCAGATGTGAACGCGACATAAACATAAAATTGAATCTGTTTCAAATGGTATTTGTTACTGTACATAGAACACTAGAAAACAATAGAATAGACTGAACTAAAATTCGTTAAAAGTTATGGCTTGACCTGTTACTGAAGTGGAAACTGGGCAAAGACGAAACATATGTACTTTTTAAAAATAGAATTGAACATATATCTTATGAATAACTTCACTTGGTGGTAAAATCTAATTTATTTATTAAAATTTAAATTAGCGAGAAGAAATATATTGAATTAAATATATTTATAGCTAACATTAATTGCAACAAATGTGGCCCGATTTTTCGTAATAAAGTTTAAGTCTTTAAGTTAAAGTCTGCCACGAATATATTTTTAACGACGCCTGTCCCAAAACTCAAAATTAGGTTTGTTCCAAAGTATGTGAAATCCAGCAAGTGAGGGTTATTTTAAAGAAGCGTAATATATTTTAGCTCCAATTCTATATTTGTTACAATTTAAATATTTAATCTCTTGGCGTAAATAAAATTTAGGACTATATAATTTAAAACTCAATAAGTTGGAAAAGAAAATATCTGTTGGAAAATTTATAAAGTACGACAACTAGTTCTACCTTCATTAGATAGAAAAGCAGAAACGCGATAACATTAAATTTACTAATTACGTAAAATAACTAAACTAGAGATTTTCAATGTCCATCTACACAGACTATTTTAATGTGAAAATATGTCATTTTCATTTAACCAAAATAGCATTTCTCTGCAAAATGCCATTAAGTTTACAATATTACGTGATCATAATAATACATATAACTGTTTCCTTTCATAGAAATACAGCAACATTTGTTAATTCAACCAATATGTACGTTATTAATTAAAAGTATATAACAGTACTTACAGAAGTATCGACGTTTTCTGCAATATATCAGTGCATCAATTGTTGTTTCTCTTGTTGTAATATGGATTTAAAGTTGATATTAATTACATACATCAGTTACATTAGATCATCAGCTGACAATTATTATTTAACATTTGAATGCGTAACGTAGGTCGGCATCTAGAATTTTAGGGGAAAATAGCAGACAGAGACCAAAATTCAGAGATATGCTACATTGTGATTTATATGATGCAAAAAACACAAAAGTTTGACTAAAACCTATTAAAGCAATTATGATACAATATATTCGAGATTTTGCAATCAATAGCTTTGAAGAATTATTCGTTTTTCGACTCCACCAAGAACATTTTGGTGAAATAAATAGAAAATTCAAATTATCTCCCGATTTGGGACAATGCTAGGAATCTGGTAGTTTTATTTCCTTAGAACAAGATTTTATTTTCCGTCAAATTGTGTGTCTTCGGTTCCTTTATCAAAAGTCGCCATTGCGCACCTTGTTGATATTCCTGCGTGAGTGGCTAATAGTCTTCTACTTGCGCTCTACAAGGTTAATGCTATCGTTTCCAAGCTACAACTAGCAACCGACAACACACATGTATAAAACTTTTAGTTATACATTTATTGGTTGTGGTTTTATCTCTAAAGACCTACTGCAATTACCCAAATTCAGCACATGCTCACACAACCCTTTATCATGTTCGCCGGTTGGATTTCAAGGCAGGGCCCAAATAGGTATATTCCTGAAATTTCTCTATGACTTCAGTTTGTCCCAGATATATCTATTTTCTTGACTCTTCATTCTGAAGCATTTACTTTAGCTATACAAAGTATCTGCACATAACCACAGCCTTGTAAGCGAAAAAAGATGAGTAAGGTGACATTCGTCGATTTTCGGACCCTTCTCTTCCAACTCAATTTTTTAAGACATCCTCTAGCCAGGGTTAATGTAAATAATTTATATGAGATAACTTATTTTTGCCACACTCCTTTTATAACGTTAATCTTATCGGTGTGTATACCTCCGTCAAATTAAACCTGAATGGGTACGTCCTTATATACATTTTGCATACCTAATCGTGGTATAACTGGAGTAAATTCTAGCATTATTAAGCAATGTAAGGGACGCCCACGTTTCTATAGGATCAAAAACTTTATCGAAATCGACAAATACTAGGTATTTTATGTTCTTTAGTTTTTTTAAAGAAATGTGAATAAACTTGGAATCTACCGAACTGAATCGATGACAATATCCGGCTTGCGCTACCGATTAGCCTATCTGGCGGTTTACCAAAATACGGGTTAATACTTTTTAGACATGCCTGAAGAGGCCGATAAATTTTTTCGTTTGTTATATTCTTGAATTCGAAAAGTGTGTTGTATCATTGTTCTGGTACTCTTCTTTCATGCAAGCATGTATTAGTCAATATGTTTACCGCTTCCTCAAGATTATCTCCATCCTTCTATTACGTCTCATTTGTTATCCGAAACTTGAACTTGAGCTGATGAAGAAATCAATAAGTCTGTAGTCGCCTAAATGGTATTCTTACGGGTTGAGCCTTCCCAATATTTATTCTGTGCTGAATGAAATTTGTAAGGTAGTACCGTCTTGAATATTAACAATTTTCCATTAATAAATTGAAATTTTAAAATCATCTTAACCCAATTCTAACACCACTGTTATAAATTGTTCTGTGGGTTCGTCAACAATCTTTAACCCGAAAACAGATCTTCTTTATTTCCAAAACAAAAATTCACAATCAATAACACAGTAGTTTTCTTAGACTAACAGAGATAAGTCAAATGTCGTAAGCTGTTCCACTATTCTCCTGCTCCTTCTGTGGGGTCTCATGTATAGTCTATCTCAGTCTATCTCGAAAGCTGCCCATTAATGCTCGAAATTTGGTTTTTTCTTTTTATATTTGCAATCGTACAGGCTAGCAATATATTTTTTTACTAATCGATAGTTTTGTTCGGTATTTATTATGGTGTTTAATTTTGAGACAATTTCTCTATTAGTAATCGTAAATTAAACATTGTAAATATACCTGTGTGATCTATACGTGATCGTATACGCAAGAAGAAATTGTTGGATACATTATTTTTCAAGTAGTAGTTCTGAATTTAAACCGATCCAATTTCCTTATTGTAGTGCTGAAATTATCTAGAGTTTATCGAAGGGGCCTATCACCCGCCTCTGCTCTGCAAGAATAAGACCTAAAAATAAAAGAAACGGATTGAAAATTTCGAGTTGGTAGGCCGTTGTAAGGATTAGGATTAATAGCATATCATTTAATATGCCCTATAGTTAACGAGAAAAGAAAGAAGAAGTAGTTGTAATAGTAGCTTTTGTTTTTCTTACTTTATATCATTTATTGTACCTATAAGTGTGAATCGAAATTTGAACTACTATATATTGGTGAATGCGCTAGTCATATATTTTGAATTGTCAGAATTAGGCTGGGCACAGACTACAGTTTCCTTTTTGTTTTTATACAGAACAGAACAGAACAGAACAGAATTGTAACGAAAGGGTAGAACGCAATGCAAAGTATATCACTCGCTAAATACCTACCGATCCGGTATGGCAAGAACTCCCGGTCAGCAAGGACACGACCAGCGTCGCTGGTCAGAACATTCTCATCGGATTACGTTCTAGCTCCATATATCGGCACACACAGCCCAGTTACAACCCGGCGCCGGCAATTTTACCCCAGTTCTACCACAACTGTGCGTTTGATCAGTTGGTTTTCGTCCATTACGAATTATCATATATTAGATGTGTCTACCACAAGCGCTAGAAAACGACTGAGGCCAAAAGAAGAAAGCCCGGCGACCAGCAAGTTTGTGGCGGTCAACCCGGATTCTCTTCTATTCTATAAGAACAGAACAGAAACTGTAGGTCTGTACCCGGCCTTAGAGCCTTGGGTATTTATAAATAAACAAAATTAGTAAAAACATTGGTGGCGTACATTACTGTACTCTGTGTCTTGAAATTTAAGTATTTCTGGACCTAGGTAAATGTTCTGGAGAGTATCTCTGTTGACTCTGTATAAATGTTCAATAAACCACGGAAATTGTTGTTGCGAAATTGTAGGAGATCAGCCCGGCAAATTCGTCGTAACCATTCCTCTGGACGAGAGTCTGCCAAACAATACAAAAATTGTTCGGAAAAATTAACAGGTTTATTCAAAACCTTAGAGATATGAGAAGCACATTAAACAAGGTCAGTATTAGAAAAACAGTATTGAACCCATGAGAATTTCATTGGTACTGCATCAAATAATATGTCATATAAGTATCGTAGAATCGCATAGGTTCTTCGCTGCTTTTCCAAAACACACTTACTTCAATTTTATAGTCTTTAAGTATTTTTTGAGTCATTTGCCAGATAATGTAAATACTAAATCTTTATACTTCTAATAAAATCTTGAAAATACTGAAGATAGCTTCAAATTTCACTAAGTGACATAAACTCAGACAGTTATGACAATTCTAGGACTGACACAAAAATTTAGCCGAGCCTGAATATAGAGTCAGTATTATACGAGCAGGTTTAAACTGAGAAAGCGTTAAGTAATCCGGTTAGGAGAAAGTAAATGTTTTGAGGATGCATTTTTCCTAAATAAATAAAAATATTTATTTTTAGATAGAATTTTTAGAATTTAGAGCAGAATCCGGAAATGTAATTACCTACAGGGTATTCAATTCGATCAGTTGACGTGTATAAAATGGTTATTGGATACAATTCTACAATAATATTTAATTTAGGTTTATAATTAGTGCAAAAAATATTATATCTTGCAGTATTATCCACCTGTTTATCCTTAACATGCATAAAGATTCGTGAGGGAAGCAGGTAATTTCCAAAATTCATAACTCTGCTAATGACGGCGACACTAATGAACGAGAAACCAGCGAAAAAATTACGCAAAATAGTTGTGCTGACTGTTTTGGGACACGCATATATCAAACAGGCTTCGAAGTCCATAATTCTCGTGTGCTCAGAGGGTGGGCCGGCAAAAGTGAGACCGCCAAAGCGACCGCTGACCGGGACACGTTGACGGGTACAATGAGGCTCATTGTTAGAAACGAGCCGCCAAAAGAGTCGAGCTGGGAAAACTTTTCTTTTCGTTTTGATGGTGTTGCCCTGCTCTAATATGTTTGATGTTGATAATATTTAACACGTTCGTACGTGGGGGCGATGTGGTCCGAGTATAATGAAGTGGTAAATTCAATGGCTGCATGTATCAACTTTGTGGATGAATGGCTTCACAATATTTTCGACATTTTTCTTTTCACTAAATGCATAGTTTTGAGCTTAGCATTTTTTTAATGCAAAAGTATTTAAATTTTGTTGTCGATGCTCAAAATTGTTTAATTTTTTATAGCAGTTTTGAGACGATTTTTGAAAATGCACAACAATATTAGTTTTTATACGCTTACTTCTCTTGAAAGTTGTGGGCTGTCTCATTCACAGAACAGATGAAATAGTTGAAGAAAAATAATTATTTATTTTATTATTTTTTAATGCGAGTAAATATATATAACAATTTTTTTAGTACCGTACAAAATTTAAATCCGATGAAGTGTTTTAAGAACACTTCATCAGACCCTCCAATATTCGAATTTGAGCTAACTTTTTCTGAGAGATTATCGCTAAATTAAAAAGATAAACCCGGAATAAAATCTACTTTTCTAGTTCAATGTTTTACTTTTCACATATTATTTTTAATAAATAATGCTTCTGTTGATACATTAATTAGGACTGATTTTTCATTAGAGGTGTGATTTAAGAAAATGAAATATAAAACAGTTAGTTTGCAAGGAATGTTTTTTTCATATAAACATTCTTTGCTCATTATATATGCTGTAAAAATATATGGTAAATAAAATTAAAATTAAAAGTTGTCATGTGCAACCATACAATTAAGTGTCACCTTTTAGCTTTAACCATGCTATTGAGTTTTTAATAGCAGTTCAAACAACACCTGTGCGTCCTGTACCAGAAAACTAGTGATCCTTAATATTTATACACAAATAAATTCTTTAATAAGAGCAAATAGTATTTATTTATGAAGCTGTATTTATTTATGAAATCCATTCTTTGTGTACCTGTGTATCGTTTAAGCAGCGATATAATAACAAAAATATCTGTTTGTTTTGCTTTCCTAGTTTGGATATAATGATGTGCGAAGGGCACTATCAACTTTGATTACAGTAGGACCTTCATATCACTCAAATTCTTTAAGGCATCCACTATTCGCGAAGGTATAGAAATAAAGAAGCGACCCCCCTATCTTAACCGAGTCGATGAAAACACCTGCCTTCCTACAGCATAGAGGTCCGTAATAGCCAGACAAGACAATTCAGACATACCCACCAATATAGCAACCAATCAGCAAACACCCCCTCATCACGTACATCCACTTCAAATTGACCGACAACCATAAATAAACGAAGCCGAGCAAAACCAGGCTCGGTTCAGTTATCTAGTGAGACGAGAGAATTAAGCAGAGGCCACGGGGTCGATCTATAACCTGTACTTCTACATCAGTCCTTTAGTGAAGTTTGAACTATAACCTGATTTCTCTTATTTTCATTGTCATATATTTAGACTCAGTTTTCACCTGGAATATCGGTAAATATCGGGACAGTTAAATATGGTTGTTGTTAATTTTTTTCTTATGAGAGCTTTCGAAAATCACTTTATTCCTTTTCAATCACATAAAGCGTTGAGATTATACCTGAATCATGAAATCAGCTATATCTAATCACACAAATGCACGTACCTACAGAAAACTAGGTTGAATGGTGAAATTTTTGTTAAATACTAATTATTCGTTTGAAAAATATTTAATATATTTAAATTTAATAGTTAAAACAAATTTGAAAGGTTTAAACAAAAAAAAACAAATGGAAGTGAATACAAGGACAGGGCTGGAGAAATTAACTATGTTAAGTGAAACTGTAGAATATATTGCGATTTTGTAAAAACTGGTATTATCAAGCTGGTTAGATTAAGGAAAAAAATTAATAATAAATTAATGCTTAATATACGATTACGATTTTGTTTAATAAATTTTTTGGATTATTTTAAAGTAATACATCAATCAATTTCTGTACACGTTACGGTATTTTAATATTTGTGCCAACAAAGCCAAACTTTTAAAATATATTTTTTTGACAAATATGACCTGCCTTTGAGATAAGACGAAAAGTAAACAGGTCTGGTTAATAAAAAATATTGGTATTATAGATATAAGATCTAAAAACAGAAGCTAACCAATTATTGAAACATTTAATAACAAATTCAGAACCCCAATTCATAAACGTTATAATATGTAAACATTTTAATGGAAACCTCATCACCCCTAGTATTGCTTCCAAACAAAATACTGCCTTCTTCCGGCTCACTTTTACTTTTTTACGTGATCGCTATGATCCTCTGAGTTTTTCTATTGCTTTTGCGATACAATAGGTGTTTATAAACCAGATTATGTTTGAGCTATTGTGCAAACCGTGCGGTCATTTATCAAGTATACATTTATTTGAAAGAAATCGTCGTGTGGGAACTAAAGAAATTTAGCTTAACGCAATAATGTTTCTCTTCGAGAGTTTTGTTACATTTCGTTGACAAGAATCAAGGAAGCAAGAACTCGGATACAACAATATTGTTATCTTCTGTGAATAAAAAAAGTTGGTTTGGTTTGAGGAAACCCTGAGCATGGGAGAGCTGAGAAATACCATGTAAATTTGTTTCTAAAGTAGATTATTTTTTATGAAAAGTTATCATTTTGGTCATTTTTGATCCTACTTTAATGTAGAAAATGTATTAAAGTTGGCACAGTCCTCAAAAAAATTCTACCAATTTTGAAACGCTATACGTTTAAAACTAGTGATTTGATCTACAAATATCTTGATTGAAAATACCTCCAAACCCAACTAATCTCTAATATGCAAAAGAGGTGGTAATACGAATTCATGTCGGTACAAAGCGCCAGCCCAAAAATGTACAGAAACAAACGCCCTTGTAAACGAATCTTTTGAGGTTGTATGGACAATTCAAGTATAATGATTGCTGGTTTGGTGTGAGGGAGGAACGAACAACCGCCGAATTTCGTATAATACAGCAAACTTTATTGAAGGATTTCAAACCGTACCCGATACATTACCTCCTGAAAGATTTTGCACGACTAAAAGTCTTGTGCACACTGCAGGATGAGTAAATGAACGTTTTTGTACATTGTTAAATAAGAAGGAGTATGGACCATGTGTAGTCTGTAAGAAGGATGATACTGGGAGTTTTGACGCAGAAAATGACACCCAAATACACTGCGATTTACCAGTATATAGTGATATGAAATGAAATCACAATAGTCAAACCCACTGTATTAAGCTGTTTGCATTTGAGAAAGTACTTGCAGGTGTGTTATCTGCTTGCACATGAATCGTAATATGTTGAACTATCTTTTAAATAACATAAAATGTTTTGTTAATTACCAACGGAAAATTGATTTCTCCGAAATAACGTAATATCCAGGACTGATCTAATTGTTTCTTCCTCACTTTCATCTTGGAACGTTTCAAATTTGACCTGATCTTGACCTGAAGCCAAGAATTTGACGACTTTTCCTCGACGTAGTCTACCTTCTCTTCGATCATCATATCCACCCAAGTAGAATATTCTTCAGAGAAGACGACCTGATGCCATTCTAAATTCCAATGTTATCGTTCTCTGCACTACTGTAGTCGTTGCCCATCGATGCTCAGTTCTCAGAGGTAGCACAAAATGGAGTCAATAATGCTACAGTCTAAGAGACCTTATACGGCGGTAAACCATTGGGACACTTACAAGATGGTCTTGTTCTCCTATCCAGTCATCAGCTAAATGTCGATTTGTGGAAATTCGATCTCTTATGGCTATAAGTCTTAGACGTCGATCTTGAACTTCATTTCTGCCCCTTAGACGTCCGATGCCTACTCTCCTCCGATTTTGGATATTGGTCTCTCATAACAGTAGTTGGATTTCTGTTCGTGCCAATATCGATTTCTCGAAATGAAAAACTCGCCTCCCGTAAACCAATAATTCGAATGCTTTCAAATTTATTTAGCTGGCGTAACATTCCGTGTACACGTACTCTAGACATTTTAACATGACCAAATATCGATTTTACAACACAAAACAGTTCTTTTTTGATAAATTAAAGTACTGCAAAATCGATAAACAAAAGTATACTTGCAAAAACATTAACAATCAATTACTCCTTATTATAGCATCTATGTTTGCTAAAACATGTCTAATAAAGTATTTTTACCGGGTTTGGACCGCATCATTTTTTCGAATTAATTTATTTATATATCTGAACCAGCATATAAACAACATTTTCCGACGGTTCGCTCACACTTATTAGAGGCTTTTTCAAGGACTAGAAAAACAAAACAGATTTTACTTACCATGTGGCAACTCCATTCATTTAGTCTTTTTCTCACAAGCACACTTTGAAACTTTACTTTATTGAACTTGTCACACTGACGGACAAATCGTAAACAAAAATATGTGCCTCAGTGTTTATTCAGATATATAAACTAATTCGAAAAAATGAGGCGGTCCAAATCCGGAAAAAGCAGAATCAGCAATGGCTAATAAAGTTAAACAACTCCTTCTGGGTGTTGCGATTTATTTCAGTTAGTATATTTATCGAGTTCAACAAATGGTACTCTATTCGACGTCTGTGTTTATATTTTTATGTACCCTCTCAGTTATTTTAAACCGACCTTACCGATTTAGACATATTATATAGTATTAAGGTAGACCTGTAAGTGGTTCTAGATATTACCATTCAGTTGAAACTTACAGAAAATCGGGAAAAAGCTATAATTCATATATGTCAACGGTGTAACAAATAAGCGTTTTTATATTAGTGAACAACTACTGAGAGTTCAGATTAAAACATGTACACAATTTTTTGTAATTAGTAACCACAAAAAATATAAATTAACTAATTTATTTTTTCTGAGTAATAAAGAGTATAATATGGACAACACTAAATAATTAAACGTGTTAGTTAGCACAGGGAACACTAATAGGGTGTCATGAATATAAGTAGCTAGGAAATATAATATCAGAAAAGGGAAACACAGATAAGGACGGATAGAATAGATTGACACAGGGAAGACGATGTATGCAAATGCTGACCTCCCTCCTATGATTACCGAGATTAACATTGAAAACGAAAACAAAAATTTATCAAACAACTGTCGCGCTGATAATGACATAAGAATTAGAGAGCTGGCAAATCAACAACAAAAATAGAGCAAAAGCTGTTAAAATGGGTTACCTACGATGTTCATATAAATATCAAGACTAGAATCTGTATGAAGCGATGCTATGCATATGGACGAACAACGATGGTAGTATTGGAATATGTAGCAACTAATAGAAGGAAAAACGGAATAACAAGAACGACATGGACACAAAACATTGAGAAAGCAGTGAGTCGCCTGGAATTAGCACAATACGAATGCAGGAACGATGGCGTATGAAGTGCCGGAAGAGGTCTAGGTTGTAGGAACCACAAAAAAGAGTTCACTACGTTTGTAGTACTTTAAGGGAGGCCTTAATAAGCTTTAATAGTTATATTATACAAACATTTCTCACGGTGTAGAATAATGTAAGTTGATCTCCAAAAGTTGTGATATGCATTTTTGGTGGTGCTATTCGTAATTAGCATGGCTATTATCGAAGCATAACCTTGGTGGCAATAGTGTCCTTAACATGACAGCCATCCAAGACAACGGCGTTTCCGTTGTACATCTTGATTTAAAGTTTATATAAATATTCTTCTTTAAAAATGCACTTTGGGTATAAATTTCAAATTTTCGGGACACAAAATACTGAAATTGAAGAATAATACATAATAGATAAGAGGAATATAATAGCTATCCTTATTTTGATATATATTGGTGAGGGCGCCGGGCAAAAACGCACTTTCTGTTTATTAAAAAAGATCGTCACCAATATTATACTTTCACAAACTATCTTCTCAATTTGGCAATTGGTTGGGAGGTTTCAGAGATAAGCGCGTACGACCAACCTAATGCATAATTTTTATGTCTGCAATATAAAAATCAGTCTCTGTGTTAGTTTTGGTTAAAACTGATAAACGGTTTGACCAATACGAATAATTCAGTTTATTTTGTTTCGTTTGATTTTAATAGAGGAGGGATTTAAAAAATAAAACATGAAAAACCCCAAAAAACAGCTTAAATTTGAAACCACAGAATTGGTAAATGTGTATGGGGTTCAGCTGAACAATCGTCTAACTGAAGTGCATTCCAAAACTACCATTTCTGTCGTGCGGCTGTGTATAACTTAATTTAACTTAAGTTTTTTTTTTCGTACTGTAAATTGTTGATTTTAAGAAACGTCTTTCTTAAAATTGATTTTTAAAAAAGAACCGACTTCAAATGGGTTAAAATAAAAACCGTTTAGAAGCCGTGTGCAATCAATCAATATTTTCTGAAATATATTCTTTTTTATACGATTTAAGGTAAATTCTATTGATTATTTAAGCGTATTCTTATCTCTCTCTCTTCCTCCCTCTCTCTAATTTGTCTTTTTAGTCGACTTCCAAAACGAGGAGCTTATCAATTCGTCGGCACGTTTTGTCATGGATACTCAGTGATTATTCAAAAACAGCTTGGGCAATTTTGATAATTTAAACGCCATCGTGCTAAGGAATATTACAGAAAGGTACCATATAAATTTCTATAACATGAGATTTACGGTTTTCCAGAAAATCAGAGAAAGCATTAATTAATGGACAGTTCAGTGAATTTCAATGAATCTACACAGTTTTCTCTAAAACATAATTTGAATATTAAATCGTAAGCCATTCGTATATAAGATGGTTGTAATATAAGGTAGAATAGAATTAAAGTTATACAGGATGGTTCAAAAATGTTGTATTGGATGACACATAAGTAGTAGCGTATACAAGGTGGTTGAAAGAAGAGTGAAGTAAAACTATAGTTATACAAACCGAACCTAAAAAGACTAAAAAAGTGGTTAAATATGTAAATGAAGTAAAAAATGTTAGAAGCTGTTGCATATAAAGGATGATCGAAATATAAAGTAGAGTGGAATCATAGTTATTACAAAGTAGTTACTTATACTTGACATATGACATAGAAAAATAAAGACAGTCAATTGGGTGGAGAGGATGAATACTTATACAGGAAGGTTGCAACATCGTATAGAGTTGAATAATAGTTGTACAGGGTGATTCAGAAAATGATAGACAAATAATTTATATTGTGTGACCAATGCACAAAAACGTATACAGGTTGGTAGCAATATAGGGTGAATTAGAGTTACAGTCATAGAAAGTGGTTCAAATAACATAACAAATAAAAAAGTTAAAAAAAATATGTGGATAATCTATATATACTATTATAAAATTGTAGTTGTCTGTTTGTTTGATGTTTGTTTATTTGATTGTTACCTCATCATGTAAGAACTGAACTGATTTTGCTGAATCTTTTTTTGTTGCAAAGCTTATAGTTTCACTTAAAATCTGGTATAAATTTTATCTCCCTACATTGACAGAAACAGTAGATATAGGGAAAAATCTACTACCATGTTCGGTAATACATAGGTACACAATTAGTCAATTGTTTCCACCGCATGCACCAAATTTTAGATACTTGCTGCACCAGCTTCGCTTTTATTCAAAATTCGGAATATGCCAATGTAAAATGTTTCGATTTAAAAAAATTCCAACTAATATATCAAGTGTAATTTTACAGGGTGCTCCATATATAGGATAGGTAGAATTAGATGGATTTAAAAAATCTTGAATAAAAGGTATATTATGTGGCCTGTAAGTACTTTCATATATACAATGTGGTTGAAATAAGGGGGAAGTTATAAGGGGTGGTTCAAAAAAGATATACTGAGTGGACCATAAACAGTTGTATATATCAGGTGGTTGAAAAACGGGTGGAGTGGTGAATTATATTTATAAGGGTGGATAAGAAAATGTTATATTGTTAGGGTCATAAGTAGTAACATATACAATGTGTGTTATGTAAGCAATTAGCATATTTGAATTTTCTTGAGCTATTATTATAGTTGTGAAATGGGTTGAAGAAAATGTTAGAAGCAGATATTTATACAGGATGGTTGTGTAACGCAAAATCCTCATGACACTTTTTAGGAAATTAATTAAACAATTATTAGCATAACATCATCATAAACCATTCTAGGTAACATCATTAAATTCAGTATGTCTACAAATATTATCACGTACACCAAATAGTTGAATTAGCAAAACAATCGACTGATGGCACATTTTCGATAATTGATGAAAATCTCGAACCATCAGTCGAGTTCAAACTGTAGCTTAGTAAAGATTAGATGTAGTTAGTATAGTGTAACCAAGTAACCAGTAGAAATAAACATGTAGTCTTTACAACTAGTATTATTGGTCGAAGGCCGCTGCAACATTATAATATCACATGGCGATCCTGAACCATAAATAATGGCCAATCTTCACAGTTGAAATATAAGATGGAGTGGAATTATAGTTTATAGGGTAGTTAAAAATTTGTTTTATAACCAAAAGTAGTTCACAAGTTCACAAGTAGCATGTTATAGGATGGTTGAAATGTGTTGCAGAGTATAATTTTGTATAGCGTAGAGTAGAACAATAATTATACAGTGTGGGTAAAAAAAAATAGAAAAATTTTGGAGTACCTGAATTATGGTGCAAAGTGAAGTTGTTATCCTTTCAGAGTGTGATTCAAACAAGGTTAGAAAAAGTTGCAAATGAAGGATAGTTTAAATGAAGTGTGGAGAGAACTTATATTTGATACTTTGCTTAAAAAATTAGAGGTAATAGCGTAGCTCATAATTAGTTTCAAATTCAAACAATGTTAAAAAAAGTTGCATATAATGGATGGTTGACATATAAGGTGGAGAGAAATTATATTTTCCAGGGTGGTAAAAAATATCAGAAAAATGGTTATTTAGCGTAGTCCATAAGTAGTAGCATAGATAAGATAGTTGAAATATACAGGCGATCAGAGTTATAGTTAAGTGTTTAAAAAATGTTATAC
This sequence comes from Octodonta nipae, assembly GCA_034190945.1. NCBI lineage: Eukaryota > Metazoa > Arthropoda > Insecta > Coleoptera > Chrysomelidae > Octodonta > Octodonta nipae. The sequence continues at coordinate 38,819,660 of CM067220.1, forward strand.
CTATATGGTGACCCTTAAGCAAGATGCATATACAGCGTAGTTGAAATATTTTGTAGAATAAAATTATGGTTATGCATGATGGTTAAAAAAATGATAGACAAATAAGTTATAATGGTTGACTAATTGGCTGCAGTATATACAAGATGATTTAAATAAAGATGGAAGTAGACTTATAGCTATAGAAGGCAGTTCAAAAAAATATTTAATAAAATTGTTACATACGGTGAACCTATAAATTTGCGGTTTGGGTAAAATCTGTTGGGGATTGGTCGATTTTTAGTTATACAGAGTGGTACAAACAAACCATGAGCAGTTGCATCCTGATATATGGAATACCTGACATATGGGGCGAAACAAATTTATAGTTATATATTGTGTTTAACACAATGTTAGAACTAGGAGCATATAAAGGATGGTTAATATATAGGGCGGTGGGGAATTATATTTTACGAAGTGGCTCATAAATTATCAGAAATAATTGTTATATAGCGTATCGGGTGTAGTAGAATTATAGTTAGGTAATTTAAAAATGTTATATTGGTTGACAAATAAATAGCAGCTTATACAGGATGGTTTAACGATAGGGTGAAGCAGAGTTTCAGTTATACATGGTGGTTCCAAAAAATGTTAAATAGAATTATTATATAGGGTGGCCCATAAGTGCTAGAAGTTTCGGTGAAATATATTCGGGATTGGTAGATTTATAGTTATGTAAGGTGGTTCAACAAAGTACCGCGGATAACGGCTAGTATATAATAAAATACAAGTCAGAGGGAGGAAAAGATATGTATACGTTAAAATAATCCATAGAATTGTACCTCAAATCAGATAAAAAAGAATTTGTGCCATAAAATACTTATGGATTGCACACGGTTTCTAAACGATGTTTATTTTAACCAGTTAAAGTCGGTTCTTTTTTAAATATATATTATTTTGTATATTTTCCGCATATTATTTAACTTTTTATTCGTATTATTATTTGAACCACTTTTATAAGTAACTCTAATTCACCCTAAATTGTAACCACCCTGTATATGTTTCTGTGTATTGGTCACCCAATACAAATTATTTGTCTATCATTTTCTTGAACTAACCGTTACAACCATAATTCATCTCCACGTGATGTTGTAACCAGCCCGTATAAATATTAACCCTCTCCAGCCTAATGACTGTTTCTACTTTTCTATTGTTTAAATCACACTGTAAACGTATAATTTTACTTCACACCATATGTCAAGTATGAGTTATTGCTTATGTTCCACTCTCCACCTTATGTTTTAATCATCCTGTATATGTAACTGTTTTTTGAACCCTCCGCCCTATAACTCAAATATCCTTACTACATATGCTTATTTAGTTTTTGTTATGGTTTATTGATCCACTCTGTTTAACTGCCGTTCACTCTTATTTCAACTACCTAGTATACGCAACTACTTATGTACCACCCAATATAAAAATTTTTGAACCAACCTGTATAAGTTTAATTCTATTCCACCTTATGTTTCAACCATCTTATATGCTGCAAATGTACCACCCAATATCACATTTATTTGTAAGCTTTTTTTCACACATGTATAGCTGTAATTTTACTTCGCCCTTTATTTCAACTGCGCACATTGCTTGCTGCTTGAATTGCACGCACACATACACCTACCACCTTATGCCGTAAAGGAAAGGTCGCCCACATAACAATTTTTCTTTTCGATACATTTCGGTCAGCATTAAGCCCCGTAAAATGAAAAGCGTTATGCCACCCTGTAACCCTGTGCGAGATACTTTCATGGGATATCTTACATATATATATATATATATATATATATATATATATATATATATATATATCCGGGAATTCATCCGCGTAGTTCCCGGAAACCACCTAAAACATTTAGTGTCCGCGAAAACTTAAAAACAAATATATATATATACTTTTTTTCCCGTTTTCTGCACAAATGTTCTAGATTTTCAGAAAAACGGTATATTTTACGTTATAGAAAATTGTAAAAATTGTACTGAATCAAGCTGAAATATCTCTTTGTAGAAAACAATTTAAAATATTTAAATTAATTCACCCGTTCTAGAGAAAACAGTATAGATTCATTGAAATTCACTGATTTCTTGATTTCTGATTTTCTGGAGGACCGTAAATCTCACGTTATAGAAAATTATATAGTACATTTCTATAACTCTTCATAATGCAATGCTCTGTAAATCATCAAAATTGCCCAAGCCGTTTTTGAATAATCACTGAGCATACATAAACGAAACGTACCGACGAATTGATAACCTTCTCCTCTTTGGTAGTCGGGTAAAATGGATTTTGGTACACTTTGCGAATATTTCCCATTTATTTTGATCTGTCATTATGTTTGTAAGTTTAGATACTCACAAATTTTAGCGTTATCTCGAGTTATTTCAGGATATTTGATATTCACAATTGGACGTGGCAGGTGGGCCTGATATCATGTACTTGGATTTTTTTAAATGTTTGGACTGACACTGAAATTTTTGTGTGTCCTCCAGTGGGTTCCTCGATGGTTTAGACTCACAACTGGGCTCGGTAGTTGATGCCGCGATCATGTCCTGAGAGTTATTTTTTGTATATCATATCATATAACTCGGAACCGACTGCTAGAATTAAGATAAAAGTTGACATTCATAATTATTTACAGTACACTAGAAAGAACATTATCTAATGTTATATATTATTTTCTTATAATAATTTTGATTACAACAAAATTAAAAATTATATACCTCAGTACATTACATTGTAAAAAATGAATAGTTCATAACTAACATTGTGTTATTATTTTTTATTAATACTCTGTTTTCCAATAATTTGAATGTTGGACTAAATTCACCAATGAAACACCTGTTTTTGTTTTAGCTTTTATAAAAGTTAACTAGTGAGTAAGGTGCATTTTATTGTGTGAAATTTTACGTAAGTCCGTTTGATCTGATAATTTTATCTGCTGCTGCATCTATTAATTCATTTAAATAACAAAAGCTTTTTTGTGGCTCTCGGAAGACGGTATTCGTTAATTCTGACAGAACTGTAGCATGTCCATAAAAGTTCGCAATAACGCAAGGAAGCGCAAAGTAATCCTAATGACCTTCCAAACGATTAAAAAAACAAGAGGAAACTTAATCAATGAAGTCAAACTATGGGCGGCGCGGCCCTTTCAAAGCAGGAACTTAATATGTTAATGAGACAGATTATTACAGAACACGTGTGTTTCTCTCACTCCAACGAGAAAGAACGAGTACTTTTTGTTCTTTTATTGACACCCTCAATAGTCCGGTCACTATGGATGCTGAATGCCAGGATACTCATATTTTTATTTTTTAGTTGTAAAATCCGAAAATAAATTATTTTGATATTGTGAGCTCCTAAAATAAGTCTAAATTTTGATTTAAAGCATTTAAAGAAAATTTACAGATAAATGGAAGAAAGTAGAATTTATTCAGTATTATAGCAGGTTAAATATATTGTTTTAACTTCAAATATCCAGAATTCACAAAAACTCATTAAACTTTTTTTGAGTGATTTGTAACTATGATGGGCATTGGAAAAAGTAAAGAACGAGAATTTCACAGTCTGAGTTTTATAGAGAATATGTGCGAAATTTTTATTACACGACCTATTATATAATACTTAATAAATACACTAATATAATATTATTAAAGTCTTTAATAAATGTGGAAATTGTTCAATTTGTTCCAAAAGTGCCAGACTAATATTCTGATTTGATAATAATCATATAAATATATAAAGGATTTCATAAAAAAATTGATGAAATGACTTTAATTGATTTCCTAATTTCGTAAGAAGAATTGCTTCTCAAATTCAAACTAGTTATTGTGGGAAACTAAAGCAATATTAATGAATCGCGAACCCCAAGATTTAAAAAATTTAACTCAATACAAAAAATGCATGTATTATCTTTTCGAGATCAATTGAAGGGAGCGCAATTGATGAAGGTTCTCGACTAGAAACGATATATCGTCTTGCGTTTAATGGATTGAATTAAGATTACTTAAAAAACAACAAACACTTGTTTAAATTTTCACTTTTAACCTCTTTAAATTTGACATATGTTTCGCCAAGTCTGGCTTCATCAGAAATTGGAAATACAATGAATGCTAAATTTATATTACATACAAAGGAAATACAGATAAGGTAATAAAATGATTAAAAGGTTTTAATTCTGGGGAATTTCTGAAGAAGTGGGCTGGATATAGGTCAGTTAAATTATACATATATAATAATATAATATTATTTAGAGATGGATTTTAAGATTAAGTAATGGAGATGAATTGGTATCAGTTTGGTCGTTTAATAGATTAGGAGAATTTTTGTTTTTATTAATTTTTAGTGATTCAAGCAGATATAATTTTTTACTTTTGTTTTGTAAATGTAAAATATCAAGTGCATTCTGAGGTACATGGTTTTCTTTCATCAAGTGGTCCGCAAATGTGGCTTTGTTTTGTTGTTGATTTTCGAAACTTCTAGTGTGTTCACGCTATCTTGAATTGAAAGATCTTCCAGTGTAACCAATATAAAAATTGGGGCAACTACCAAAAAGTGAAAATTTAAGCAAGTGTTTGCTGTTTTTAAAGTAATCTTTAAAATAAATTTTCATCAAGTGAAGACTGAAACAATCATCGGATTGAAAATTCTCGAAAAGATAGTACAACATTATCTTTTATAGTTTGAATAATTTTTTCGTATAGTTTCTATACTAGGAATCACTGGAAAACGAGTTTAAACACATTAAGTCTCCCGATTTGGAGTCTCGGTGAGCTGGTTTTTTCCGAAACTCTTAGATGTCGAAATTCATTTTTCAAAAAAATCAGCTTAAATCTGACTCAATATAAATCAAATCGATATCTAGGTATGAGAGCTACAAGTTGAAGATAGCAGGAGAACTACATAAAAGATACATTCAGTGATAAACGATTTCACCAAATTATATCTTGCACCATTTGCAAATCATCTATTTGCAAATTCCGTAAAATTATTGAGACTTTCACTTTACTCACATTAATAACAGTTAAAGTATGGGGTTAACCGGCTGACAAGCCGATCCTCATTAGGTTCAGTATGTGGAATTGATCGACTTATACCGGATTATGTCATCTACTTAGATTACGAAATGTAGTTGTGATAAAGAAAATCAAGAATCTTATGCTTACACACATGAGTATTCTCCTTAAATATTCTGTTCCCGGAATTGTCTGTAATGTAGAATAGAATCACAAAATTTCCAACGTTCTCAAATTAGTTTTTACAATTCGTTCCTAAATCTGTACTAGAAGGTACCTACAGCAACGTGCTAAGCAAATAATACTTAACAATAATTTAAAATCGGTATGTGTAACTATTCATACAGAATTTCGTATGGAAGTTGACAAGCTCTTGAAGCAAAAGAGCGAATCGGGTTGTGTGTTAAGCATGAGCATATAAACTGCTTCTGAGATTAACTGAGTAGACAACTGAAAGCAATAAAACTAAAACCCAGTCTAATATCAATTAACTGAGAACCAGGTAAATATTTTCAAACCTACACATATTTCTATTTTGTTCGTAAATTATTGCTGCCACTTTTTCTAGGACAACCTTAATTTAGTTTACGAGGAGACGATTTTCCTCGGACCTTTCATACTAGCTATTTTGTCCCACTCTTTCTACGGCTACATTCTGTTCTTTCTTCCTGTTATGTGTCCAATAGTTAGTATTTTCCAGTTCTCTCACACAACCTCATTCTTATTTCTAGGTTTGTGTCACTAACTTTTAAAATTTTTCTATTATTTGTGGGAAGTAAGTTCATTTCTGGTGCTTCTAATATCCGCCTTGTTATAGATGTGTCAGGACCAACCTACGCGGTGTAGGTTATGGTCGATCTTATGGTGCTGGTGCTCTTATTGACTTTGTAATTATATTAAGATAATTTTTCTTCTACAAAGTGTTATGTAGGCAGCCGGCGATTTTGTTAGCTTTTTCATTGCAACTTAACTCAATCAAATGAAGATAATAACGATTTGAATATATAAGAGGAAATAAGAAAATATCCTGGTTATTACTAAATATAGTTATCAAGTTATGATTAACTGAAAAATAAATCGTAGACTAAATAGCTTAGTACATTTTCCTCGAAAACCAAAAATTTTAAATACAAATTCACTATATCTGATAACTTGCTGGATTAAGACAGTATATCTGCAATTTTTGAGAACGTAATGGAATACAAAATTGTTGAGAAAGTTACTGAATCTAACACATTTGCAATGCTGCTTACAAAGTATTAATATTTTAGACTGTATACAGTTTATACTTTATACTTTATAAATATTACCTATGAAATGCTAAAATCTTGTCGCCAACATTTTAAATAAGTTGGCATAAACATTGTATAATTTATAAAGTTATATTAAGCAAAAATGTTTAGCTCCTGTGCTGAAATTCCTTAGGCACGAACTTTAAATTGTGGGCGAAGTGACTGTGCTATAAGCTCTTTCCACCCAGTGCGAACATCGTTCATCATTTTTACACCTCTTCCTCTCCATCCTTTTTTATAGTATTTCGAGAGATTTAATTATCCTTTTCTATATTGGAAACGATCACATATCAAATCTCTCAAAGGAGCCGACTATTTAACAATTTTATATTATTGGTTTCTCCCTGCGGTTATGGCTGCATGAACTTTTCTTAAAAGCCGAACATAAAACGATATTTTCTGTGAAATCTATACACTGGCTGGAGTGATACGTTGGGAAGTGATATGCAAAAGATATTGTTTATGTCGTAATTTGTGTAACAATGTTGTTTGAAACATGTAATTACTATAAATCAAGGAAAAACATATAGCAATATTTGTCACAATATTAGACACAAATCATTCATCAGTGTTGGTTTTCACTTATGCATTCTAATGATGATGACATAAAAAAATGCTTAGAAAATATATTTTTTAAAATACTGTAGAAATTACTGCATTCAAATCAGTTAAGCTAAATTCCATCACGCAAATATCTGCCACGTACATTTCTTCCTGGGAGGTGACCAATTGTTATCTTCTAAATGTTATTTGTGGCATATTCTTGATTATTTTTATGTTTTCTTAGGACATAACACTACTATCGTAATAAAAAGCTGTATATAAATAGAAAAACCAAACGTTTCAAAGATGATTCTGACTTCGTTGTCAATGGCTTTAAAATTTTCAATATACAGTTTTTATTGCGACTGTGGTGTTTTTCCCCAAAAAAACATAAAAATAGTGACCAATTATGTCTATTATCTACTTAATTTCTAGGGGAAGAGAGTTCACGCTTCAGAGAGGGAAATATTAATTAAATCACAATATTTATGTGAAACAAGACTGAGGAAATTTCACCGGAAAATTCGGTATCTGCTGTAACTGTTTGTATTGTTCTTCTTTGTGTATGTAATATGTACATATATATATATATATATATATATATATATATATATATATATATTATATATATATATATATATATATATATATATTTATTATACTGTTATAATTTACAATTATTATTAGATTTAGTTTCTTTTGTGAAATTAATGAATTCTTTTATAATGAATTTGTTCTAATTTATTGTTTATTATTTCTAATTCAATTAAGATTATGAACATTTTTAAATTGCAAGTCTTTTAAAATCAGTAAACTAAAGAAATAAATCAAACATTAATTTCTTTTTAGACAACTATTTTAAAATACAATTTAAACTTTTTCAAGGATAATTACAGAAATGTGGAGGTTTCAATTAAAAAATTACCCATATTACTTATTATTATTATATACACCTAATTACTAAAATCATGAAATATCAACAATAACCATTATCAAATAATAAACATATATACAAAATTCAATTAAAACAGATTAATCATTGTTTTTATTTAAAATCGTTTATAGTGTGATCTTTATATATCTGCTGCGCTTAATTGTCTAGTATTTGATGTCGTTCTCTGCTCCATAAACATCTTTTTGACTTTGTGTTTTAAATGTCACTTAAACATTCGTTTAGCAAAGGGCTACTGATAACAACAAGTTGTTCACTTTTGTTTAAATGCACAGTTTACTTGATTATTTAAACAAAATCGGGGTCATGTGGATCGATGGAAAAAGATACAAAAACATTTGCCATCTTTGTCAAGATTACAAATTGATATAATTTGTGAAATAAAAATTTTAATTAAACCCTTTTGTATCATGAAAATCTAGGAAAAAACTGGTTTTCTTGATAAAACTTGTCTTACAATTAAGTTTTAATCTCGTATTTTTCAATTGAATTTCTATGTTGACATTTTCTTTTGAACTTTAGTATTTCTTTCTAAAATTTATATTCTAATGTGTTTTTGTATTTTTAACTACTATTAATCTGATATGAAGATGTGTTTTGACTATGCCATACAATATTTTCCCTGATTTACCTAATCCTGTTGAATATTGAAAAATAATGACCATAGTTTTAGACTTTAGCCCTCAATTGTAAGTATGCTTTATATTTTCCCACTAGATCTATGATATTTAGGGTTTTTACAATAAATTTAATCATATTCATCATTACAATGTCATGTTTGCCTGATTAATTAATCTTCATTTTGCTAAAAATCGAAACAATATTTAAAGAAACAAGATGACATCCTTAACTTTCAAAATAGGGATTAAAAAATGCAGTTTACCAGTTTGTTACCTTCAAGAGATATCTGGGCACTGACTCCAACTACAATAGAGAAGAGGCGTACACTTAGTGAATTATTAGTGATTTAGTCTCCTTTACCTTGGTTTGCTAAATATTTAAAGTCAGTTTACTCAACATTATACGGCGAAGTGAATTGGGACATGTAGCAGTTTCAGAAAAAATATAATATTAAATACATTTATGTGCTAAATACATTCAAATTTATTGGAAATTACAATCAGTTGAGATGAGCGCAAATGATGAATGTTCTCGACTAGAAACATCAGACTGACTTGCGTTCAATGGATTGAACAGTCTGGAAAACTTCGGTTTACTTACTAGACTTTGGATTATACAGCAAGTATATAATTAAATTAAATAACACAGAGAATTTCAATTAAAAGTTGTTTTTTAGACCTCCAGTGGATTTTCGAAGCTTCTCTATCTATAATATTAACAAGTTTTTAAATGAAATTAAAGAAAATGTGGCAATTACTTAGAAAGACCTTTAAAATAAATCCTCCTTTTTCACCCAATATCATTCTTTCTTTTTCTTTGTCGCATTATTTTTGTCTTCCACATAGTTATATTAACCAAGTGTTTTCTCTACTACATTACACTAATAAAATCGTTACACATTAATTTTGAATGTCTCACCATCAGAGCACAGTTCTAACAAATAGAAAAACAAAAATGCTTTGCTCAGTTAAACGTTTTTTATCATTTCTATAGTATCAAAATTCAAAAATATATATATGATCAAGTCTAAACTCTTTAGAAATAAATTTAAATTAGGTCTTCAGCCAAGCGTTTTAAAGTGTGTATTTCATAATTACAACAAATTGAAAATGCTGTCATTGTTCATTGTTCAATTCTTAATATATTTAACATTCTTAAATTACTTGGATAAACGTTTTATTATAAGCATCTGTCGGCTCGTGAAGGTATACGAATCGCTTGACTAGTGGCAACGCCTTGAGAACACTTACCTTTAGTGTGGTAGACCGACCGACTCCAAATTGGGCCACCCAGTGCCCTCATTCACCCTCATTCAGTTTCCTTTTCGCAGCCCTAATTTTGAGATGAATCATGGCGTGAATCCCTCCCTTGATAGAACAGTTACAAAGGGAGAATTTGAGTATGAAAGGGCATTCGAGTATGGTAGAACCAGATTTATGAGTGATTCCGTAGGGGAGAGCAATGTAATAGAAATATTGCCATCGTCGTTCATTTAATTTAACAACGACACGTTTACTGAAGATTAAAATAAGAAAAGCATGGAATCAGTGATCCTGTTTTTTATGTTTGGCGTCTATAAATTAGTCTGGCTACAATATAACTTGATTTTAATAAACATTTTGAGAAACGTATTAAATAATCTCCGAACATACTATTTCAGAAAAATAGTTTTAGTACAAGGAGAAATAATCCAAATATTTTTTTTAACAAATACGTATGAATGTCGGACCTAGAGAATAGCATGTGACATTATAATTTTCGTCAAATGAAACCCGACCACTGACACGGTATATTCCATATTTGGGCATATTAATCCATAAGGTTTCTTTTCGGTTTTCTTTGGTAACAGGACAGCCTGAATGTTGGGTAAGACACCACCTTGTGCAATTGTTCCGCCAGACAACAATTTATTCAATTCTTCGTCGTTTCTGATGGCGAGTTGTAAGTATCTCGTAATGATACGGGTCTTCTTGTTATCACGTGCAGCATTACCGGCCAACTCCAAAACTTCAGCAGCCAAATACTCCATAACTGCGGCTAAATATACTGGTGCACCGGCGCCGAGGCGTTCAGCATAATTTCCTTTTCTTAATAAACGATGAATACGGCCTACCGGAAACTGTAAACCGGCACGGCTGGATCGATTTTGCCTTTCCTTTGACTCTACCACCTTTTCCATGGCCAGACATATTGCTTGGTTAAGAATTTGACAAAAAACTAGACAATGCGATAATGAAGACAACTCACTGCTTCGAGTGTGCGATTCGATATGAACCATACTGAATGATTAAAGGCTAGTATATAAACAACTATAATGGCAAACTAATTAACAAATATGTTGATTATTCAATACCAAATCAGCGAAAATGTAAGAAGAAATTTGTTAGTTATGTTATAATTAAATATTTTATTATTAAGAATTATTTCCATAATACACTACTAAAATCAAATAGCGATAAACAACGACTTCAGACTTAGAATTGAAACGTCTCCCCACCAGGGAATTATGACCAGTTTCCACAAATACGAAATTCCTGTCCATATCCAGTTTTGTCCGTTATTAATAGTTTGTGATAAATTTTTTACTAAAACGATAACACTATTGCCACTTCTATCAAATTACATTTTAGTATTCTAGTGTGAACATAAAAAGTGATACTTAAGTGAATACACCTAAGAGCATTCCCTCATCAGGTACTGTCCTCAATATTTCAATGAAATATTATCAGTCATTCAACCTCATTTTAAGAATTTCATTTCGTTAATTGCTTTTATAATTCTGTATCTGACAACAACTACCTACCTACAGTAAAGAAAAATAAAAATATCCTTCTTCACATTTTGAATGACACATACATTGTAATTTGAAAATCATTATTCTATATATAAATAGGAAATGACAAAACGATTAGGTACCATTTTCTCCTCTGTCTCTCAACCGATTTTCTTCATTTTTGTTTTTTTTTTAGTAGCTACTGACGGCCTTCAGTGCAAAACGCTAATATTAATTTATAATATTGGTTCATTGATTAAATAAAATATAATAAAAATTCATTGTTTACAGTATGGACGCCAAACAATTATATATTTTCTTAGAGCATGTACTACTATTGGAAGTTGTTATTGTTTAGTGGTAAAAGAGTCAATGTAGTAGATCAGTATTGACTTTTTGGACGCGTTGCAGTAACTTTCATATTAAATATTCTGTTTTTAATGTGAAATTAATTATTTGCATAATATATTATTATCACAAACTTCCCGAATGTGTTGTGTAAAATATGTCAGACAGCAGACAATAGAGAATGTATTAAATATTTAAGTCCTCTCTTTTCTTTAATATTCCTGAACTTGATTGAAACCGCAAATGACGAAAACTTTTAGGTTGCAAAGAGCAATCTTCCAATTATTATATCGAATATTTTGCCAGGAGCGGTTCAAGCCAAAAATTTGGGGGTTCATTCATTTGTCAAAAATAATTCGAATAGCGATATTACATTTTTATTTTCTTTTTATTTCAACAGATTTGTCAATATGAGTGAACAATTTTGGTCATTACATCTACTTCTACGATTTCTCCACAACTCTATTTCTTATAAAATTATACTTTTTACAATTTCATGAAAAAGGCTCGAATTTCGACTACTGGGCGACCACTAGTCTGTATAAAAATAGACAAAAACGGTTCCGTACCATTTCCTGCTCTGTCCCTCAACAGATTTTCTTTATTTTTATTTTGTTTAATAGCTGCTGCCGACTTTTAGTGCAGAATACTAAAATTAATTTATAATATTGGTTCATTCATTAAACAAAAAAATAATAAAAAATTCCTTATTTACGTCCATACTGTCACTGCCAAACAAGTATAGTGAATGCTGCTGGATTGCTTCGAGAGAAAATCATCACATGGATTGCCTAAAATGTGAAAGGCAAATTAAATTAAATGTAATACTAACAAGTTTAGGCCCTTCGCTAAAGTTATGATACATAGTCATGCTAATGAAATAAAACCCAAAAACAATTTTTTTTTATTTAGATTAAAGTGTCTCGACTACATTTGTTACTAGGACTATGCTGAATATTTACAGTTACTATTTACATTACAGGTATTTACAGTTTCTATTTATATTTTGTGGTATAGGTTGATGCTGTGAAGAAATTGTATTGCTTTATCCTGCTGCTCTGGTACTAAGGATTTCCCTGAGATTGTTCCTGAGATTATGTTCTCTGCGTTCATCTCTGTAGTGTGGGCATTCTACTAGGATATGTTGAATAGTGAGTGGGCTGCTTGGGTCACAATGCTGACATGTTGGTGGATTGTCCTTGGTCATCAGGAAGCTGTGTGTAAGTTTAGTGTTACTAATTCTTAGCCTTTGAATTTTTATTTTGTCAGACCATTTCATGTTAAGGTCTTTCGCGCCATTTACGTGTGGTTACATGTTATTTGTTTTGTGTTTGACCTGTTCCAGACTTCCTGCCATTTTGTAGACTTTTCTCATATATTTTTGAGGTCTCTGAAAATACATACGTTAATCTTTGTAGTGAGTGCTCTCTGATATAGCTTCTTTGGCTGCCTTGTCGACTAACTCTTTTTTTTTTTTCGGCCTATATGAGATTGTATCCATATAATAACTTTTTGATTTCCTCGAGATTTTAGTTGATGAATGATTTTGTAAATTTCTTGTACCTGAGGATGGTTTGTTTGTTTCGTTCAATTGTCTTCAATGCTTTTAATATGCTGTACAGCTGTACTCTATGTATGCTACAGTGATTTTCCAATCTACTCTGTTTACGGCAGGTTTGAGTGTTGACAACCGAGCATCCCACTCCCTGGTTGTTCTTGGCAGCATCTGTATAAAGGGTGGTATCGGGTTGAATTCGGTTGAGGATTTGGGGGAAGGCTTTTTTTAGGATAGTAGGTTGGGTATCGTGTTTGCTGTGTTCTGTTAGAGTTGTGTTGAAGGTGGGCAACATGAGAGTCCATGGTGAGATATTCGAAGTTGTGATTGGAGTTATTTGTTGTAGGTCTATGTTTTCCATCAAAGGTTGAACGGTTTGGAGTATTGGATTCAACGGCTGTGATGAAAATTGGATGGGATGTGTGGAATGAAGAAGTTTATAAACTGGGTTTTTTGAAGTAGTGGATATTCTCGTTGAATATGATAGGAGTAGTTTCTGTTGTCTGAGGGGGAAGGGCAGTTCTCGTTACAGTATTTAGTATTTTTCCATTTGTTTTTGAGGCAGACATGAAGACTGGGCTGCGGTAGTCTAGCTTAGAGCGTATTAATGATCTGTAGATTCTTAGTAAAGTTTCTTCTTCCGTCCCCCATTTTTCGTGTGCCAGGGTTTTGAGAATATTTAGGCGATTGAAGCAGCTTTTCTTGGTTTCTTGAAGGGTGATGATGTTGTTCATTGTGCTACGATTTTGTCGAAATTCTGACTGTGCGTCTGATAATATGTTGTTCTTTTCTAAGTACCACAGTAGCCTTCTATTGAACATTGTTTCTAAGACCTCGCATAATGTGCACGTCAGTGAGATGGGTCTGTATGACTGTGGAACGAGTGGTGCGTTTTCGTGCTTTTTTAACGGAATTATTATAGACTGTTGCCATTTGATTCGAAATTCTCGTTATAGAAAAATTTTGTTGTACAGTTCTAGGAGTTTTGATAATGAACTGGTTTTCAGGTTTTTTAGAAATAGGAGAGGAATGTTATCTGGTCTAGCTGCAGAATTTCTTGAAGGCGCTACTGCGATTCTTTGTCAAGAACAATTATATTACATAATAATCGCCGTTTATTAGGCTACCGCAAGTTTGCAATTTTCATATCATATTGTAAATATGATTTGTCAACTAAAATCAGAATTTATTGCACCTGAACAATTTATTTCTGATAATATTTTATTAATTTTACACATATATATTTAGTTTGTATTTCTTTTATTTTTCTCGGATAAGTTTCAAATAATTTGACTAAGATTGCAAAAAGTTATGCACAGATCGAAAAATTTTCACATTTCAATACATTTTTCAGCAATAAGGTTGAAACTTTTTAATTCAGTCACAAAAGTTTTCAATGTATTTTCACGATTTTAATTCACAGAAAAAAATTGTGAAAAATAGGTCAGCAATTATTAGCTACTTGTCTTTAACTCATATTAATGTAAATAAACTGAATCTTAAGATATATTGTAGTTTAAGGTTTATTAGTACTTCCCTTTGATACTAACTTTTGAGTTACTTTTTTGCATTTTCTACTTACTAATTAAATCACTTTAAGACTACTCAAATTTTATCGGTCTCAAATTTAAAAAAATAATATGGTATTAGCTTATTAAAATGAATTTGAAATTTTTTATACTGAGATTAGGAACTGCCATGTCATTTTGAACAACACTGAATAGTGGTAGTTGGAACTTTTTGTTTTTCCCTAATAACATTAATAGGAAACATAAAAATCTCTATGCGTCTCTAGGGAATAGGTCTTTTTACAATTTAGTAGCACCTAGGAACCTTACATTAAATATTTATTCAAATTCTCACAATTTGAAATTTGTTAGACTCAGCTTGTATTAAATTACAATTAATTTACAAACATATACTCTTTTTTTAAATTTGCATTTCCTTGTATTTTCTTATAATTCCCTATAACCATTAATTTATATTTCTATTTAAGAACTGCTTATCTCTTGACGAATCACAAACATATAGTGAATTCTGCTTTCTGCAATGGTTTTGTTGTCTATAGGTAATCTCGGACACATTTAACAGTTTTTACACTTAAAAAATGCTAAATTTAAAAACGCTAAATTTAACGAATCATTCGATATTTTAATATCCTTATTGACAGTCAAATTTATACAGCTCTGTGAGAGAAAATTCAATTATATCAATGTAGGCTATAAAAATGTTTAGCACTGGAATCCTATAAATTCATTTCTAAACTAAAATGGAAGATAATAAACACCAAAATAGGTAAAAAGCCAGAAAACAAAGCAACGTTGATTATATTTTCGATGAAAATTGATGATCGTAGTGAAGTTGCCAATATTATGAATAAATAGTTCAGCAATATAGGTAAGGAATTAAGTGAAAGTATTCATCAACTACCAAACTCTAGATTTAATTTACCACCATATAACTATAAAACAATGTACCTACATCCAACTAACTGAAATAAACTAATAAATTAAACATTTGAAATTTAAAAATGGTGGGATATATGAAATTCATGTGATAGTAATCAAAAGTCTCTCCTACTTCATTGTTACGATATATAATTAATATAATCATTTCACAAACTACATGGCTCAGTGTACTAAAAAATGTTGAAATAATCCCTATATATAAGAGTGGCAATAAACACTTTAAAATTATTTACAACCGAATTATGAACTTTTTGAGCAATTGCAAAATCTTATCGAAAAAGCAATTTGCTTTATTAAAAATAAAGGTATAACTGATGCCCTTTATTTGGTCACAAATCTGATTCTAGAAAAGATGGATAATAGTTTAGCAATAGCTACAACTTTTGTTGACCTAGCAAAAGCTTTTGATACAATTAATCACAAAATCCTACTTGAAAAACTAGGCAACTATGGAATCAGAGGTTTGCGAATAAATTGGTAGTGAGCTAACTGGGCAACAGGCTAGAACGTGTAAAAATTATTAATACAGTGAGTGAATTTATGCCCGTAACTACTGGTGTTCCTCAGGGACCCATACTTGGCACTTGGCCCTCTGTTGTTTATATTGTATGTAAATAACCTTCTAGAAAATATGACTGATAACATCATCTTTTCTTACGCTGATAATACTGTGATAATAACTTATGACAAAACTTGGCAAGCTGTAGAATCAAAAATGAATCACTGCCTTATTCAAATATCGGAATGGCTAGCCTTAAATAAATTATCCCTGAATATAGATAAAACAGTTTATATGCTTTTCGGGAATCGATGCGACAGTTTACCACATTCTACTGATGTTCATATAAACGGAAAGAACTTACGTAAGGTGAATCAGTTCAAATATTTAGGTGTCAGTTTTGATCCTCATCTAAAATGGGACAAACATATTGAATACATTACAAAAAAAAATATTTGGTTTTTATTCTTTATAAAATATCCAGATATATGGACACGGAAATATTGAAAATGGTTTATTATGCTCTGTTCCATAGTATAATCAATTATGGCAATGTAGCACGGGGAGCCTATGACAATAATCTTAACCTGCTGCAACCGTTTCAAAACAGAATATTAAAAATTATAAACAAGAATAAATATATTTCTAACAAAAACCCACTGAATTTGGATCAAATTTTCTCCCTACAATCTCTATTATATCACTATAGAGAATTCAGTAATAGATACATTACATCCAATTCTAAAACGAGATGTAAAAGTATACAGTTGCCGAAGATGAAAAAGAGAAGCAGCGAGAAAAGAAGTCTTGTCGTGGTCACTAAATTGTTCAATGAGCTTCCTAATGAGTTCCAAAGACTTAGAGAAAACCTGAGAAAAAAGGAATTAAAACAACAATGGATTCTGAACAACGTCTCATGATTGTAATGATTTTCCTTTCAGTAAATATCAAATAAGAGTATTAAGAGTATAAGTATTGTTACGAGAATTCATCCGACAGCTGGTGCAATCGGCTATCAACAAATTCGTGGCAGGGACGTTATTCCCACACTTCTGGGAATGCGAAATGTTTTGTCTCTCAACAGGCCGACCCCTGCCGTTACTGGGAATTCATCCAGAACATGAAAGATTTTTCCCGATGGTTCGTGCACTTACCAGACAATTCGAAGAGAAATATATAAATATGAATAGCTGGCGATAGGAGGCGTTCAGTATTCGACGGTCGTATTTTATAGTTAAGAGAAATATAGATCGTTCTTGTGAATATAAATTGTGTTAAAGTAGTGGAAATAAATTAGAGTGAGTTGAACTTTGATTTTAAATAATTCCAAGAACTGAACAGCCTCGTGTGTGGAAATAAAAACATTACAGTATAATATCAATATAAGTATAATATAAATATAATATAACTATTATATAAATATAAAACAAGAGAAGTGTATATACTTATTATATATATATATATATATATATATATATATATATATATATATATATAAATAATTTCAGATTGTGTTAGCATTTGTTAGTTTAAGCTTTTAGTTTTAACAATATTAATTAGCAGTTATATCCCAGTCCTATGCACAGGCAACACTAGATTGCCTCTGTAGGTGCAGGACATTATAAATCTATTTTTTTATCATATATTACTGGTTCTCAAATAAATAAATAAATAGACTTATTGTTAGATATCCATCGAAAATTTTAGATATTTTGTTTTCTCCAATCCGTTTGTAATTATTGCTCTGACACTGTTTTGGTTGGCTATAAGAAATTGCTCTTATTAAAATAATTGCATAGAAACACAAGTATGATAATATAATTCGAAAATATCGTATCCCGTTCTTTAATCCTTCCAACAAAAGCATTAATCTAGTACTGGATTTCTGAACTTCCCTTCAACTCGAATAAATCAAGACTTCGTGTCTACAACCTCTTTACCATTACCGCCTTATTCAACCTCTGTCATTCGATACCAAAACACATCCTAGGCGGTACCTTTCAGATATTCGACCGACAAACGGTTTCGGCACAATCAGAAACGCTAAACCAATAAAATGACAGTAAACAGCTCAGTGGGAAGTTGCATTTTGCTCATTGTATGTGACACAATTGTTACTAGTTAAATTACTACAGAAAAGAATTTGGCAAAAGTGCCGCAAATGTTAAATTTTGTTCACAAATCAACCAAGAAAAATGTAGAATGAAAGTAATGAAAGAATTTCGCTTTTTCATGCTCAATTTGTGCACATACAAGGACGAATATGGGAAAGACGATAATTTTTTTGAATGAAATTTCATTTTATTTTTATGAAAGGGTATCAATGAATTTAAATAATTCATTTATGGTAAAAATAGTCCGGCTAAAATAAGTAGAGAGTCTGTATATTTAGCAATTACCGCAAGTAAAATAAAGTGCCATTACAAATAAATCAATTTAGTTAAAAGTTGGACAATTAATATTAATTGAAATTGCTTTATAACCCAGAAGAGATCTCTTCTGGGTTGTCTAATCGCTATCGGACTTTAATGTTTGATAACAATTTTTATTTCAAACTGTTCCATTCTAAAAACCTTTTAAGCCTCCGCAAAAATTGTTAAATATTGCATCTTGTCAGAAGTGAGCAAATGTTGATTAGTTGGTAATAGAACTGACAATGAGAATATACAGGGTGTAAATGGTATGAGTGTCAATATTTTCAGTGAAGTTAAAACAAAACAAAAAAAAACCTTTTTAACCACAGCAAATAATGTTAAATATTGTAGCTTGTCAGAAGTGAACAAATGTTGATTAGTTGGTAATAGAACTGACAATGAGAATATACAGGGTGTAAATGGTATGAGTGTCAATATTTTCAGTGAAGTTAAAACAAAACAAAAAAAAACCTTTTTAACCACAGCAAATAATGTTAAATATTGTAGCTTGTCAGAAGTGAACAAATGTTGATTCGTTGGAATAGAATTGACAATGAGAATATATAGGGTGTAAATGGTATGAGTTTCAATATTTTCAGTCATGTTAAAACAAAACATAAAAAATGAAAATGTTACAAATTTCACACCCAATATACCAGTCATCAATATAAAATGTTGATTTTAAAATACTTGCAAATCTTCATATGAGAATTCTAAACAGTATATATGGATTTATAAACCAGATTGACATTGCGAAACCGTTTTTTAAAGTTATCAAAAATATAATTATATCTCGAAGGAAACTGGACTGAGAAGATATGATAAACCAAATAGACCTTAACATAATAAACTAAAATGTAAAATAAAAATAATGACATTAAACAACTACAGAAAGATTTGTTATAATGCTAAAATACGAAAAGAAACCAAACTTAAACCGGAAATGGTACTATTAATATAATATACAAACCACACTGTGAAAATATGTTAAGACCTAAGCGCATATCTAACAAAACAAAATCCTAGAAACGATTGAAAATAACAATAAAATTAGTGTATCAACGTCTAAGCTGGTCAAAGAGAAATTCAGGATGACGAAAATAAAGTATAAATATGAAAACATATTGAGAGAAGTGACACGAATTATTATATAAATCCAAACACCTTATGAACATTTCTATACATCCCGCTACAGTTAAAACTGAATCTGATGATAGAATGGTTGTTAGCATCAGCTGAGGATTCGTCCAAAAAATCACGATATCCGAGATCACACTTATCCGACAGCAATGAAGAAAGACTGCTGGTAAAATCTTCATAACTTTCCAAATGTTGAAAATGGGAGGCATTGCAGTGGAAGAAGATAAGAGAATAACTGTTTATAACAAACAATGATACGGAACAGCTCTGAGGTCCTACTTGTATGAACAAATGAAAGGAAACTAGGTATAGGCGCAAACGTTTATTTACCCACCTATAAAAAATACTAACTTGAATTATTACGAATTGTATTACAATAAAGCTTAATTTAGGTCATTTAGTGGCTTTAGTAGCTTTCAGAAAAGGTTTTATTACTGTCGGCTACTTGCAAACTGTTGCACACTAATCGAAGAGATTACAGAATATAAGGACCATTTGAACTTGCCCCACCGGGAGGTGCTGGAAGATGCTGGAGTAGACTGGCAACTTACGATATGTCGACGAGCATATAAAAACATAGAGGTAGAAGAAGTAAGTAAGTAGAGCACTTCTATCTCATCTTGGCACTAACTAAGTGCAATAGAGGTCTGAATAAGAGTTGAGTTCTGAACGTGAATCACTTGAGGTTCGCAGACGATATAGTACAGGTCAGTGCAGACATAGCAGAAGCAAAAAAAATGCTACAAGATTCATACAAACAACTAAAGAGAAGAGTGCTCAAAATGAACCAACCACCTTCATAAGACCAAAATAGTGGGCTACACACAGAATGATATTACCATTGACAACGACTCCCTAGAGAATATATGCTAGTACTTATATGTCGGTAACACCACCCAAATTGGCAAGAGAATCAAAAAGTCGAAATGAAACAAAAAATTTAACTGTCTTTAGAGAACTCAGTTCTGTTTTTAAAAACGAAAATATACCAATGAGCCTAAAGTGTAAAGCATAAAAAGTGCATATTTCCACTAAGTATATATAGATTGGACACGATAGCCTCGACCAGGAAAACTACGAAACACCTACGTGTAACCCAGTTACCCAAAGGAGCCATGAAAACAGTCATACTGGGAATATCTTTTAGGTGTGAAATACCGACATTCGCAATAGAACGAGAGTAGCGGATGTCAGGAGACGTCTTACGATGCTCAAATGGGAATGGGTCGAGCACGTGGCAAGATAAACCTCAGACAAATGACAGAGATAAACAAGTTGGAAACCAGGTTAAACTAAAAGAGACGTGAGAATTGAGGATGTAGAAAATCTTCTGACAAAACAATGGGCAAGATAAAAAAAACTAGAATAGCATAGAGAAATTAGGAAGTAGCCCATGCCTATCAGTGAAATTATATAGGTACGCTGAGAAAGACGAAGACTAGTGCAAACATGGCTAAAATCGAGTTGCGATTTTGTCAAAATTATCCCATTGTTGTAACTGACAGCTTCCCTCCTTATTTGATGGATATGTTCATGAAAGAGTAGTTGCTCTATTCTGCTGTAAATTGCATGCGATGAAAAACTATTTACTCTATATATTATTTATTATGTGATTATTTATAAAAAGTATGAAATAATACTATTATCCCTAAAATGACCTGGGAACGTAAGCCATTTTTTTTCCGCGCCGTACTTGAAAATTCTCCTTTGAAAAGATTTCTATAAACCACAAAAATCTTAGTTTATTTACTAATTTAATCTATTAAGACTGGTTTTCGGATTTTAATATTTACAAAACAGATAATGTTGTACGTCATACGCCAAAAATCAATCGCACCAAAATAAGTTAATTAATAAGAGGTTTATGATAAATCACTGTCGATTTTTACCGAAATTAGTTGTAAAGTTTACTAACAAAATTTGCGATCAACGTACACAAACATTGTAATATTAATGCAGTAAAATATAATAATGCTCCATTAAGTGTTTTATCTTAATTACTGCTGGCGCCTTTACGTCTGAATATTAAATACGTTCCTGTATTTTGGGAAGCTTGGTTCATATATTTTCCCCTGTGACACTAAGAAGGTAATTTAATATAGTATTTAATTTTTGTAATGGCCATCTTTCTTAGAAGACTAAATCGATTACCACTTTGTGATATTAACGCTTACGTTTCAGACAAATTAAAAACCAATAGAACTATTATAAGAACTTGTTCACGCTAATAGCTTCTACGTATTGTACTTCAAAAGCAAGATAAAATTATGAGAGTCAATCTTACGTTTTGTGAAAAAGTAAATGTTAAAGTGCGAAAATGTGCGTTCAGAGTTGCAAGTGTCTTATGTCTGATTCCTTGGTATGACTTTAAATCAGGAAATCTAGTATATTATCGATTCAACAAACTTTATGCGCTAATTTATGCAGCTTTTTTCATAACTCTACTTTGCAAGTTTTCCGCTCCGTGGAAGAACGATGGTAGTGAAATTGACAATTTATTATTAAAAGTGACAAACACCATAAAAATGGGAATATTTCTATCTCTAGCCTATAACATTGTATTTGTAGATAAAACAGAATTTATGAATTATTTGAAAAAACTTTCTAATATGAATTGTTTGCATTATAAACAATTTAAAAATGGGGGAATGTTTAACAGTTTTCAGATACATTTCTTTATAGGACATTTAATATTTGTGACTGTATACGGATACGGTTTCTACA
This sequence comes from Octodonta nipae, assembly GCA_034190945.1. Taxonomy (NCBI): domain Eukaryota; kingdom Metazoa; phylum Arthropoda; class Insecta; order Coleoptera; family Chrysomelidae; genus Octodonta; species Octodonta nipae. Next base: position 38,842,032 of record CM067220.1, read on the forward strand.
AATTAATTTACAACAGAGGACACACATTTCTGGGTTTATTTTTCACAGAGGTCTTAGTGTGCTACCCAATATCTCTATTATCTATGACACTTAGCTATATAGTTCTAATAGTAAAATTTCAGTATAATCACCTTCAGAACTGCCTGCAAGAAATATGCGTGCAAATTTCGAATATAATGGAGGAAGATATCCTGCGAAGAAAACTGATTTATATTCAAAAAGTCTACATTGTTACTTCCGATTTGATAGAATACTTTAATCACTTAGAAGGGTGGAAAATGATGTTGATGATTGCCCATGCGGCTATGGAACTTATAACGTTTATCAATAACTTGCTACATTGGAAAGAAGCCCATAAAACTATGCGGTCGGTAATTCCATCGTTTTTAATTACTTGTTTGCATGTGGTAAGTATAAACATAAGTTTGATAGTTTTATGCTAAAATGATTCCATAGTCCAAACACATACATCTTTACTTTAAAAAGTTTTTTATTTTTAATTATTGCACAGGTCATGGCATTCGTATGCGTTGGGTAAATTAAAAAAAATCGCAAAGAAAAATTCTCCTTAATAATTTTTATTGCTTTGAAAGAAGACAGAAAATCCCTTTAACAAAATATGTACTATTAATTCACGATTCAAAGACTGCAAATATTGACAAGCCGTCTTAGATTTGTTAGGATATTAATCTATTTTATATAGTTTCCGATCTAGATAAAATCTAAGTTTACGTTTAATTATGCCATTGATAAGCGGCCGTTTATAAAATCTTTTGGGACCATACCCTCCCCTTTCGTCAAGTGACGTCACACTTTCTGGGACTCCTTCTATAAATATTAGGTCAAAAAATCTGTGTATCATATATTGTGACTAAAATTACCCAAATATAATATAATAAATAATCTTCTGGAATAACGATCTTGCAATATTTTCTCCAATGTTTTCAATGCTAGCATTTATACTTCTATTTATTCTGTTTTCATTTTCCGATATGTATTGTAGCTGTCGAGCCAAACTTTGGTGTCCATTTTGGGTAATAATTTCTGATTTGCCTTTTTCTGTTTTTCTGGATAAGTGCTATATAAGTTTGGGTATAACTTTTAAAATCACTTCTTACACATACCCTTTTCTCTAGAATTAAAATGTTAAATATAAAAAAGTGATATGGTAGACTCAGTACTATATGTCATATATAAAATAAAGAAATTTGTCTGTATTCATTTATATAATTAAATATAGTAACTCATTTATTAGAAATTTGTATATCAGAAATTATGTGTCTACATTTACACTGTTATAGATGACACTTTATTTTACCATCGATCGTTTAAAGTCTTGAGAGATTACTTTCATTTGTTATTGAACAGAGGCGACAGAATCCGTGAAAGCGTTATATTCTATAGTTTGTAAAGAGGAACTGATAGTAACGGTCGTCAACACTAACACACATGTCGAAAAAATAGATATAATTAAATATACCAAATAATATGTTATGTTATTGTGACTAAAATATTATATTATATGTCACTCAACAGGCCTTTGAGTACGAGATCTTTCACTATTCTTTTCCACTTATTTCGCTCCAACGCCTACTTCTTCCAGTCCCAGATTCCCACTTCCACCAGACCTTTTACCACCTTCTATAGCCATTTTTACCTAGTTTTTCCATTTCTTCTTTTTTCTTCCTCACTTCCATAGATTATTTTTTTATCCATCGTTTATCCGGCCTTCATGAAATGTGTCCTAACCATCGAGCTCTTTGTATTCTCAGCTCCAGAACAATCCTTGGTTTTTGTATAACTCCTCAATTTCCTTATTTGTTCTTCGCCTATATTCGTCCTGGCACTTAGTTCTTCCAAAGATTTTTCTTAATAATTTATGTTGCCAAATTTCTAGTTTACTTTCCATTTTCTTCGTCATTGTCCTAGTCTGGCACGCATAAGTGACTGTGGGTCTTATTATTCTTTGATACACCCTTTGTCTGGTTCCTCGTGATATATTTGTAGCTCTTAAAACCTTTGAAAAGGTACCTGCAGCCTTGTTTTCTCTAGCTAGTATTTTTTCTATTTCTTTCTCTTCATTTCCATTACATGTTATTGTTACAGCTAGGTATACAAAATAATATACTTTCTCTAATATGTATGTCCTGTTCCCATGGGCGTTAATAATTACACCACTTGTGGAGCTGTCCTTCATGGCCATATATTTAAATTTATTTTCATTTAATCCAAGGCCGTAATCTCTGGCCTTTGCTTCCAACTGTTTGAACGTCCTTACTTCATCCTTGGGCATCAGCACAATGTCATCAGCATAAGCTAGGCATTGGTAAATGAAGCGATATATCAACCCATTAGAGATAATACCACTTTCCCTAAGAAAGATTTCTTAGGGAAACTCTCCTTGTCGTAACCAATTCTGTATTTAAAATTCCTTGTACAGGGTCCCATTGATAATAACTTAATTTTTTGATATTGTTACGGAATTTACCCAAAGCCGACCTTGTGTCATTCAGCACGACAACAAACGCTTTACGATAAAAAATACGATTCTCGAAAAGACTCGGCAGCGGAAGGAACGATGATGATTTCTACTGGAGAATTCTACGCTGGTGATATAAAAGAAGCACACCACTATCGCCAAGCAGATATACCGCGACGACTAGCTTATATGAAAATGTATTGTGAGTCAGCTGTTTTAAGTGTAAATAAGGTTCTAGAAAAGTGAAAGTAAATATTAGTTGTTATAATTTTTACATTGAACCCACGAAGTATACAACATTTGGTGTTAGAAGTGAAGGATTAGTGCAGTTAACATCCTAAATTGATTTATGGAAACTCGTAGTATGGAAAAGGTAGACGAAAAAATTGCACAGATTCTAGAAAAACGTGACAAGAAGGAGAAACAACATCAAGAAGAAATTCAACAAAGGTTAGTGAAATCTTTTGATGACAAACTTAAAATTGAGTTAGGAAATCTTGTCACTAATATCGATGAAAAACGTAAAATAGAATTAGAAAATCTTGTTTCTACAATGAAAAGCGAACAACAAAATCTTGTCACTGCCATGGAAGAAAAACAAAAAAATTTAATGGAAGGATTATTCTCGAAATGTGTAGAAAAACAAGATCAAACTGAACAGAAAAGACAACTGCAATTCGAACAATTAATGCAAATAGTAGGACAAGTTAATGAAACAGTTAATGAAAGAATGCAAATAGTTGAGTCTGATATAAAAGAGATAAATGATGACATTAAGACCATAAAAAATACCGTGGACACTCTTGAAACAAAAGTAGATGACCTCGATTCCATCCAAAGCCAGGTAAAAGTTGAAATCAGTTCAATTCAAAACACAGTTCAAGACCAAATCAGTGCCATCCAAGACAAGGTAGAAACAGAAATTAAAAAAATGCAACAGGACTTACAGCGAGGAAAATACCAGAACACCGTGAGTACCAGAGGTTCCATTAGTAAACCACCCACATTTGATGGCAGTTCATCTTGGCCTATGTATAAACGGCAATTTGAGGCTGTGGCTACAGCTAATGGATGGGATAATCAAGAAAAATCTACGTCTCTGGTAATTTCGTTAAGAGGTCCGGCCCTAGAACTCCTCCAAAGCATTCCAGTCGATGAACAAGGTAATTTCGACAAGATCATCGCCATCCTAGACAGACGCTACGACAATCAATCCTTGAGCCAGGTATACCAAGTCCAACTCAGTGGAAAAACGCAAAGATCCGGTGAAAGCCTTCAAGAATTCGAAGCAGAGATTAGACGGTTAGTACACTTGTCCTACCCAGACCTGCCAGAGGAAACGAAAGACCAGTTGGCCACAAAGAGTTTCATAAACGGCATAAGAGATGTGGAAGTACAAAGAAATTTAAGACTGAGTGGCGTCAAGAAAAGTAGTGAAGCTCTACTTCGGGCTTTGGAAGTAGAGGCCGTCATGAACATGTCCAAGCCGAGGGTCCGAGCCGTTTCCTTCAACCAGGAAGAGTCAGAGTCACAATTGCAAGCGCTGCTGGCTGGTCTGAACAAATTATTAGACCGGTCACAAAGAACTGGCACCAGAGGGGCATGTTACCGCTGCGGACGGACAGGGCACTTCCAACGTAATTGTCGAGTGAGGCCACCTGAACGATCACCGACCAGGGGTAACCAACAGAACAGCCACATGTCCAGGGACCGTCAGTCAGTCAGCATAGGGGGGCGAATGCTGACTGTCCCTCCACCAGCCCCCAAAACGTTATCCATCCGGGGATTTTGCCGAGATAGCGGCAGCCTAGTCATCAGAGGCACCATCAACAAGCGAGCAGTTACCATCACCATCGATACCGGCGCCGCTGTGTCCATTGCCAAGTCCAGGGTTTTGAGAGCATCAGAAATTCGGCCAGTTACCAATAACATCCAGCTCAGAACAGTCACCGGCGAGTCCATGTCAATACAGGGTGAGGCAGATGTCGTGCTACAGATAGGGGACAACATGATCCGGCATAGGGTCCTGGTAGCGAATATTGAGGACGATTTTATACTGGGAATGGACCTAATTAGCCAGCATGGATTTATGTTCGACCCGAGATATGATGTTCTTCGGTTCCTGAATGAGGAATTTGTATTGACACGGCCCGTCAAAACATCAGTCACGCCCATAAAAATTGTGGCAAACTCTTCAGCTAGAATTCCCGGTCGAACTGAACAGATTATTCATGGGCAGCTAGACAGCAATCCTGGGAGCTGCGTTGGAATGGTAGAACCCGTACACTCAGCTCATGACTACTTAGTTGGACGGGCTATAGTTAAAACCGGGCAAGATATACCAATCAGAGTCCTGAATCTGTCCAACAACGACATCAGAATTACCAATGGTCAAGAGATAGCTTGTTTCGAGCCAGTAGAGACCATCATCAATTGCGAAGAAGAGTACCAGACGTCGGTGAAGGAAACAGGGCCCGATAAAGAGTTCCTACAACAGTTTGCTGACCACTTGACACACTTGACACCAGAGAACCAGAAGAAAGCCAAGCAATTTATCACAAAACACTGGCAAATTTTTAACAGTAAAAATGGAACTACCGGTCGCACCAACATCATCCAGCATCGAATAGATACTGGAAAGGCTCAACCCATCAGAATACCACCTAGACGACTACCATTGGGGCAACAACAGGCCGTCGAGGAAAACATCGAGTCCATGTTACAAAATGGAGTTATTGAGCCATCCATCAGTCCATGGTCTGCTCCCGTCGTGCTAGTTAAAAAGAAAGATGGAACCACCCGATTTTGCGTGGATTACAGAAAGCTGAATGATGTCACGAAGAAAGACAGCTATCCACTACCCCGAATCGATGACACTTTGACCACACTAGCAGGCTCCCGTTGGTTTTCCACACTAGACCTAAAAAGTGGATATTGGCAGGTTGGTCTGCACGCAAACGACAGAGAGAAGACAGCGTTCTCCACCAGTAAAGGGCTGTTTCAGTTCACGGTCATGCCCTTTGGGTTATGTAAAGCACCCGCTACATTTGAGAGGCTAATGGAGTATGTACTGAGCGGGTTAACATGGAGGACGTGCTTAGTATACCTCGACGACATTTTAGTCATGGGCCAGACATTCGACGACCATCTGAAGAACCTGGGCGAAGTATTCTCCAGAATTAATGACGCCAACCTGAGACTCAATCCGAAGAAGTGTTCCTTGTTTCAAAAAGAAGTAGAGTTTTTGGGCCACGTAGTGTCCGAGTCAGGAATCCGCACCAACAAAGACAAGATAGAAGCCATCCGTGATTGGCCAGTTCTAAGAGACAAACATGAACTCCGAAGCTTCTTGGGCCTCTGTTCATACTACCGGCGTTTTGTTGAGGGATTTGCCACCGTCGCCGCCCCTCTACATCGGCAGACCACTGATAAAGAGACCTTCCATTGGAATCAGGATTGCGAAACATCATTCAGGCGACTGAAGGCAGCACGATGTTCCAGCCCAATCCTAGCCTTTCCTACACAGTCCGGCAAGTTCATCTTAGACACCGACGCCAGCAACACAGGTTTGGGGGCCGTCCTATCCCAGGTGCAAGATGATGAAGAGAGGGTGATCGAGTACTACAGCCGTGGATTCTCGAAGCCAGAAAGAAATTATTGCGTCACCAGAAAAGAACTTCTTGCAATAATAAGGGCTGTAAACCATTTCCATAAATACCTGTATGGTCGCCATTTCTTAATCCGAACAGATCATGCCGCACTCAAATGGCTGCTGGACATGAAGACACCGGAAGGACAACTGGCCAGATGGATGGAGAAATTACAGCAATACGACTTCAAGGTGGAACACCGTGCCGGTCGGTTGCACAATAATGCCGATGCCCTATCCAGAAGACCCTGTAGAGCGGAATGCAAGCATTGTCTGAAGACGGAACAGCGAGAGGGTATCTCCATCAAGCAGATCCGAGTGCAGGCCAATGAAGACTGGACAACGGAACAGTGCATCCAGGACCAAATAGCTGATCCAGACATCGAACCAATCTTGTCACTCAAAATGAGAGGGGCACCCAGGCCACGATGGGACGAGGTAGCTAGATACTCCGGCGTGCTGAAATCGTTATGGGCTCAGTGGGACTCTCTAAGAGTAGACAATGGAATGCTCAAGCGAGTTTGGGAAAGCGCTGATGGACGAGAAACCAAGTCCCAACTGGTAGTTCCGAAGAAAAAGGTACCAGCCATCCTGACCGAAGTACATGATGGAATTACCGGAGGCCACCTGGGCATGAATAGAACCCTAGACAAAGTTCGCCAGCGGTACTACTGGGTGAATTACTTCGAAGACGTCAGAGCTTGGTGCCGCAAATGTGCCACATGTGCCGCCAGTAAGGGCCCGAAAACCCGAACCAAGGGCAGAATGCAGCAGTACAATGTAGGCGTCCCATTTGAGAGAATTGCCATCGATGTCGCCGGTCCGTTTCCCGAGTCTGAGAGGGGGAACAAATACATTCTGGTCGCAATGGATTACTTCAGCAAATGGCCTGAGGCATATGCGATACCCAACCAAGAGGCAACCACGGTAGCGACGGTGCTAGTAGAACAACTATTCAGCCGGTTTGGCGTCCCGATGGAATTACATTCAGACCAGGGGCGTAACTTCGAATCGAATGTATTCCAGAAGGTCTGCACGATGTTGGGGATCAGGAAAACGAGAACAACACCATTACACACACAGTCAGACGGAATGGTGGAAAGATTCAACAGGACCTTGGAACAACACCTATCCAAGGTCGTCAGCAATAACCAGCGTGATTGGGATGAGCATATTCCCCTATTCCTGTTGTCGTATCGCTCTGCTGTACATAATAGTACAGGCCTGACCCCAGCCAGGGTCTTATTCGGAAAGGAGCTGCGACTACCATGCGACTTGGCATTTGGCTCCCCTGAAGAACCTCCCCAAGACATCGACGATTATGCCGACCAGCTCCGACATAACATGCTGGCAATACACGAATTAGCCCGAACGCAGATGTTGGCCACCAGTGACCGGATGAAGACGCGATACGACCTCAAGGCCAATTCAGTCGGGTTCCAGGAGAGGGACAAAGTCTGGCTGTACAACCCCCAACGGAGCAAGGGTAAATCCCCATAGCTTACGCCCGCTGGGATGGTCCATACGAAGTGGTCAAGAGGCTGAATGACGTCGTCTACCGGATCCGTCGAAACCCCAAGGCTAAATTGAAGGTGGTTCACTTAGATCGACTCGCTCCCTACCATGGAGGGGATGTTTCTGATCGGGACGATCAGAATTAAAGGGGGAGCAGTGTTACGGAATTTACCCAAAGCCGACCCTGTGTCATTCAGCACGACAACAAACGCTTTACGATAAAAAATACGATTCTCGAAAAGACTCGGCAGCGGAAGGAACGATGATGATTTCTACTGGAGAATTCTACGCTGGTGATATAAAAGAAGCACAACACGATCGCCAAGCAGATATACCGCGACGACTAGCTTATATGAAAATGTATTGTGAATCAGCTGTTTTAAGTGTAAATAAAGTTCTAGAAAAGTGAAAGTAAATATTAGTTGTTATAATTTTTAAATTGAACCCACGAAGTATACAACAATATTCTGGTCTTCATCTCTATTAGCTTTCTAAGCTTCCTTTTGGGACTCCTAACTTCTCTAATGTCTGATATAGGTTATTTTAATAGTGTCATATGCTTGTTTGTAGGCTATGAAAATGAGTATAAACTTAAATTCTGCTCATAAGCATTTTCAGGGGTTAATCTTGCTCTCCTGAACCCACTCTGGTATTCCCCTACATACTCTTCTTCGTATTTTTTTTGAACTGATCTTTTATTAACTTTGCTAGGACCTTGTACGTCACTTCCTTTATTGCTATTCCCCAATAGTTACGACATTTCTCTTTATCTTCCTTTTTGTGAAGGGGTATTATCAGCGCTTTGTTCCATTTATTCGGCATCCTTTATTGTCTCCATATTCTTTCTATTTGTTTCCATATCCTACATATTAAGGTCTCTCCACCATACTTTAGCCTTTCTGCTGTTAGGTTATTTTCTCTCTTGTTGTCCTTTATATGCCAGATACAATCCTCTACCTCTTTCTTAGTGGGTTCCTTTAGTAAGGAATTTTCATTTATACTTTCCACTACTGTATCATGCTCACTTCAATTATTATATTGTTCAGTCACACTTAACGGCTGTGAAAAATATTGTGCAAATCTTTTCCGTTTTCCTTCGGTTTCCCCTACTAATGTTCCTTATTCAGTTTTTAAATTAGAGGAGTTCTCTTCCGTCATTACTTTTACTTTTCTCTAATTCTTGGTAAAAATTCCCGGTTTTCTTATTAGTATATGCTTTCTGTACTGCTTTCAATTTTTTCTTCCAAATGTGTTTTCTTTTTCATCCTACACAATGACTTGGCTTGCCTTCTCATGCGGTGGTAAAAAGCTTTGGTCCGTTCACTACATTCTTCCATAAATCTCAGGCGTGCCTTGTTTCTTCTTTCTTATATTATTTTGCACTCCTCATCAAACCACATATTTTTTTAATTGTTTGTGGGGTTTCCCAGAATGTTATCTGTGGCCGTTTCCATAATTTTCTCGTTCTGCTCCCATTCCCCCCATCAATTCTTTTTGGGTGGGATTGGTTTCAGAGTGCCTGTAACTTATTGCTCAAACTGCCGTATTGATAGTGATAAATTCTTCACTTATACTATTTGGTCTTACCAGTTTCATTTCCATTACAACTAAAATGTGGTCACTGTTGCTATCAGCTCCCCTGAAGCTTCTTGCAATAATTACATACTTTGCATGCCTTCTTTCTATAAGGGATTCTGATTCGTTGACAACCCATTAAGTGATACCCATGTTTCTTTTTGAACATGATTGCAACCAAAAGCAGTAGTAACAATTCTCATATTGTTTTCAAAAGCAAATTCTATCAGCCTCCTCCCATTATCGTACTAGTGGTATGTCTGCCCTTTCCTCCCGTTACTTGCTCTCTCCTCTCTTTTGCATTTATGTCCCCTATTACTATTTTGATATTAAAATTTACAACTCTTTCCAGAATTTTATCAAGCTCTTCACAGAACTTTGCTTTGTGTCCGGGTCCTTTTCCTCTGATGGAGCATGCCCATTTATTATATTCAATTTTCTAAACCGCCCTCTAACTCTTATCCTACACATTCTATCCGAAAACCTGTGGAAATCGATCACATTGTTTAAGAAATCGTTATTGGCAATGAAACCCAGTCCAAGCATCCTTTTTTCAGTTCTACTATTAAAAAATATATATTCATAATCGAACTGCCTTTTGGTTTAGTTTACAGCAGTGCCAGTATGTCAATCTTGTACTTTCTCATTTCATCTATCAAATGTTTCAACGCCTCTTTCTGTAAATGTACCCCTAATATTCCGTGTACCTTTCCTAATATTCCTTTGTATATTTTCTTTTATATGAACCATACTTTTCTTAAATTTATTTATTTCGTTTGCCAGTTAATAGCCATATTTCTGTCCGTAATCTTAAAATTTACTTTACAATTTCTCGTAGCATATTTTCCTGTCAGTTCCATCTCCACAGCTGCCCATTTACCATCAACTTTAGAAAACCCATTTATACATATTTCCCATTTGCCTAATTTTTCTTTGCTTTCTGCCTAATTTTATTTTGAATAACTCTTTCTTCTGTTATTAAGTCCCCATTGAAAATTATTTTATCTCCTGGTCTTATCCTTAACTTATTTTTTTTCTGCATCACCTTGCATCACCTCAGTTTTTGTTTCTTCATTGGCTATTTCTACTAGGCAAGTTTTTGGACCTAATCTACTTGTTTTTCTTAGATGACCCTTTACGCCTACCACTTCTTCAATAAATTTTTCCATTTTCTCTTTTAGAACGTTACTATCTCCTGTTTCTATTGCATCCCCTGTACGATAATATTTCTTCTTTTTTTCTCTCGTTCTAGCTTCTCTAGTCTATCATTATTTAAGTTTACGTCCTTCTTCAGATTATTTACTTCTACCCATATCTTTTCGTTCTCCTGTATTAATGTTTTTTATAATCTGCTTGTTCTAACTTCAACTCTTTTGTTTCGTCTCTTAATGCCTTCCTTTTATCTCTCAGGGCTTGTTGTTCTAATTTAAAATCTTTAATATCTATTAATATATTTTCCTGTAGCATAATCATTTCACTCATTGAGTGGTAATGTATTTTTTGGCGGATTCTCTGCTACTTTTCAATTTTTTGAAAACATCATCTTCCAGTTCTCCTGCCATTTTCCGTTTTCCACCATCGGATGTTTCTGATCCCATTTTTTTCTCTTCAACTAAATCTTCCCATTTAGACTCTAACGATTATTTATCAGGCCGACCGCGCAAAAAATCCGATTCCAGGCGACCCTTCGAAAACCGGACTTTTATCGGTATAGCCAAGAATATTTTTGGTAAATGTTACTAATTAATACAGTACCTGGTTGGTTCCGACTTAATTTCCTGTTATGACACTTTATAATATATTCCAGTATTACTTTGGCAAAGCTCGTTTTTCCCAAAAATGTTTGAGTATTAATACGGAGCGTAATTATAAACCAACCATTCGCATTTACACTAGAGCCGGTATTTACAATACTAAAATAAAATACTATTTATATATTGAAAAGGATTAAACGACTGACTGTATATCGTAATACAAACGTTAAAAAATGCAGTCGAGAGAGATTGTTTGATAAACTAGGAACGTCACATATCCTCAGACCGCGGAGCCCCACCTCCATTCAATGTGAACGTATTTTATGAACGATCTTTAAGGATGTCAGACTGATATTTTGAAATGTTTGAATTTATATTTATAAAGTTCATATTTTCCAGTAAGGCGTTAATTACCAAAAATCTGCGAAATGAAAATAAACAGATTACCGAAGATCTTAAAAGGGACAGTTACAATTAACTAACATTAACTTCAACCCTATTATATACATATATAATAAAATTGTAGTAATATCATTTAATTATAATGGGATACGAACAATACAATGTGGAGAGACTATACATTTTCTACATTTGCTCAATTAACCAGGATATATTTTAAATTCTTCACCTGCCTCACTCAGGATTTGTTTTGGACCGTAAATATTTGGCATATTCTCAACAGACAAAAATCACATGGAACCTGAACAATCATAATCTGTGAATTATTAGCCAATACAAATTGAAAAAATCGAGACGCATTATAACTTCTTACAAATAGCTTACTAAGAAATATAAAATGGAGAAACAAAACAACATTATTATAGAGGTTAATTTAGTTTATAAGAAGGAGCAGTAAATTTTTAAATGTAATTATTAAACCATTCTAGATGCAAAATATTATACACTGAAAACATCAACATCTTTAGTATTCTTTGGCAGCTGAAACCTCCAACATTAGTAATTGACCGTCAGCCGATCACAGATTAGGCTCCATTATTTTCTCCATTCTAAATCGGGGGCGGCTGAAAATTGTTGTGTTCTGAACATTAGAAAAATGAACGAAAAGTAAAGACAGTATGAAATATTTTTCTAAATAGGGTTTATGTTGGAACGTATCCAGATTTAGATGTTAAAACAAAACACCCTGCTTCATCGGCAGGATCACGATTATGGAAAATAGAAAAGCAATCGTTTCTAATATAAAGTAAAAACAACCAACGAAAATACTGAAATAGAACCAATTAAAAAATAATTAAAACGACTGAAACAAGTTTACAAGAGACTTGAAATTCATTGGTATCTATGAATTTATGTGACCGAAGTAAGATTTCAATACAAAAGAGGTCAGAAAATTACCGAGGTGTCAGCTTATTGAATTTACCTTTAAATGGTAACCTCTTTTGTATAAATTAGGGATCAGAGATCTGTGGAAGCAACAATGCATCTAATGTTAAGAAACCATTTATTACTATTTCGATAATTTATTATAATTAACTAAAATACCTATTTTATTTTTCAGGGAGCTACTTGCTTTACAATTTTATGTTGTGAATCTGCCTCTGCTGTGGGTAAAACCATGGAACAAGTATGCTATAAATTGCAAGGAAATTTTATGAGAAATTCAAAAGTGAGAGAAGAGTTACTTAGATTGGCCGACATTTCAAGATGTTACAGACCACAATTTACAGCTGCTAACTTTTTTATTATTAATAAAGGCACAATATTGTGGCTAGTAAATACAGCAACAACATATATTATTATTTTAATACAATTTAGAATGAAGTTAGAGTAAATTATATGCAATTTTTTGATCGAATATATTAGTCAATATCTTGTTTCTCATTTTCATTTTCAATTACTTGCAGACAATATAAATTATCTCTGTATAGAAGTTAATATATCTTTGTTTGCCTTACACTTTTTGTAGTATTTGTTATTCCTGCTGCAGCTGTGAGGTTTTTACAATAAGCCTATTTCTTGAAAAATAATTGAGTATCTACTTTATTTAGAATTTTTACTTCGAGAGTTCTCAAGATTGCTCGATTTTGATTATTTTGGAATTTAGTTTATTATATATTTTAAAATCAGACATCTTTTATAGAGGTTGACGCTATCTCGTCTAAGGGGTGGATTTATTTTTTACTTAAAATATTCGCACATTTTAAACAAATAATGCAATATAAAATTTTGTTTCTTGATAAACTAACACTTTTCAGTTATTTGCGATTTAAAGGATGATTTATTACTAAATAACCGAAATAGATGCGAACACAAGAATGTTTTCTGCTTAATAAATTATAGTTTTAAAAATTGAAAACACGCTTAACTAGTATAAACTGATTTATGTTAGTGTATGTTAGTTTTATCTCAATACGACAATTAGAAATGCGTTAAAATTGCGTTCCAAAATTGGATTACCTAGTTACAAGTGAAGCAAATAAAAACGCTTTAAAAAGGCTGTTGTCGAATGGTTTTCGCGAACACATCGACAACATTAGGTTTTATTAAAATTAAGAGTATGATGTCAAGATAAAACTTATAATAATTCCAAGAAGTGTGTTTATGAATGATATAAGTGTGATACATCCGCGTTAGGTATCATTGAAAATGACAAGTTTTTAGTCAAGCACTTGAGTCAACATATTTTACTTTACGTCAAGTAACAGAAAATGGATGCTTTTTTCTGGAAAAACACAAAGATTAAGTACCTAACTGAAATAGTCTTTAAAACAATTAATTGAGACATATTGAGCAGTGGGGCCAACAGAATTTCCTGTAAAATAATACTAATCATATTCCGTCTGCTATTCATTTTACTGTAGTATTCTTCATGTGATCCATAAGACTAACTAGTCTAGAAAGAGTTGTGCTGAAATAATAATATATTTGTTCAAAAAACATTTTAAAAATTCTTTAAAAAATTGTAATTTTTTTTCGAAAACTAAGATTTTTACATAAAAAACACCAGATTAACAAAATCTAGGTTTTTAGGACAAATCTAACATATTGTTGATATTATTTGCAATCGAGTGTAAATATCAATTTTCTGAAGCCTTACAAATCCAAAAATTTTATGAAAATACAAAATTTTGAACGTATTTATGAACATCTGAAAGGTAAACAATTTAAATGAAGAAAATAAAACAAAACAAATAATCAAAATTTGAGAACATACAAAAATTGTTAATTTTACGTATCCTTGATTACAGTACCACGTTAATATGACAGGCAAATAACTAAAAAGTATTGATTCATCAAGAAAACTTCATATCGCATGTATTGCTTGAAATAAATCTCTGTATAGAATACCGGGGTTATGTTGACTGAAACAATTTCCACGCCTAAGGAAGACTGGCATCCACGTAGGGGTTTGTCCCCATTTTCAAAGGTTTCTAATTTTAAACAACTTAAAAAAAGTATTTAAAAACTTTTCAAAATCCAACCTGTTTTTGGGTACTTTGGATGAAAAGATTTCAGGATCACAAATAGATTGAATACAAAAGGTAATATCCGATATAATTGGCCTATAGTATAAAATTGTCTGTCTAAGAAGAACATTAAACAAGTTGTACCTTAGAATTCGGATTGAATTCTTTACAAAAGGTGTTATATAACATGTTAATAAATTATTAGTAACTCCTCTAAATAAAAGCATTAACCTCAAATTTATTATCAACCAAAAATGACCCACAAACAGTAATACATACTTTATTATTTCACTTTTAAATTAATATCATGACAAGATGCAGCTTAAGAAATTCCATGTTATTGTTTTAATATTTGAGAACAACATCGAACTTTTACCAAGAAAAGTACCCCAGTCGGAAAATTTTCAATAGAAAAATGTTTCCAAGAATTCTTAGTAAAGTGCAATCGTGAAATCTCAAGCAAGGTCAAATGTAAGAATGCACTCAAAAAGTCACTGCGTGTATACATACTTACCTCCAAGTATCCTGTGAATCGTGTAATCCTTTTTGCCATCGGAATCCTCTCTGCGGCTCCCACCCCTGAGTAATCTGCTTATCGAAGAAATACTAGGGGGATCTGAAATTCCTTCCTAGGAAACAAAAGTATTTGTAATTAGGCGTTATTCTTTTCAAGAAGTGAAGTCAATATAAGATGGCAAAAAATGCATTCAAACGGGAAAAGGTTTAAATTCAAATGTAAACTCTTAAGAAAAAGTCTTAGTGGCAGATAATGAAAAAGCTTTAGTAGATCTGTTGAAAATTATGATTTTTATATTTTTGTTATTAAGTTGTATCGTATTTTTTGAGCGGCTGATATACAAAATAGCGCTGTTTGGGAACAATTATCCTTATTTTTAAGGAATACATGTTAGTCAATTAGCGTGTATTAATAAATATACCGGGGTCAGAATAGATAGAATAGATAGTGTCGAGCAAATTATATGTTTTAATGTTTAGAATAATCTGGTAGAAATGTGTATGACCCCAAGAACAACAAAAATATTGATGCCACGTAAACTAAATTTTAAAGTTTAATGTCTTTATAATTATATTTTTTAAGCGCATTCACCACGTATACGTCTTGCCAACTGTATGTCCTTCGGCATGATGGTTACACGTTTCGCGTGGATAGCACACAAATTAGTATCTTCGAAAAGACCAACCAGATAAGCTTCGCTAGCTTCTTGTAAAGCCATTACTGCTGAGCTCTGAAATCCCAAGTCGGTCTTGAAATCCTGTGCGATTTACCTAACAAGACGTTGGAAGGGCAGTTTTCTGATCAACAATTTGGTGCTTTTTTGATAGCGACGAATTTCACGAAGAGCTACTGTACCGGGTCTATAACGATGTGTTTTTTTAACACCGCCTATAGCGGCCGCACTTTACGTGCTGTATTTGTTGCTAATTGTTTTCTAGGTGCTTTACCACCAGTCGATTTTCGAGCGGTTTGCTTGGTACGGGCCATTTCAATATGATAACGAAATTAATGTAAAGTATGCGACAGCACCACGACGACGACGTTCAGTAACATTAAATAATCAAATGTAAGAAAAGGTTTTATCACAGTCACGTTTTCTACATTTTTAGTGTTTGTTAAATAATAAGGGCAGGAAGTAAATTCTGGACGATATTCCTGTCAATCGCATTGTTATACACGAACCTAATGAATCATTTTTATTGTTATTATACCAAGTAAAATTAAAAATAAAATCCATTGTCTGTATAGCTAGTCAATTGAAGTTGTGCCTATAATATTGAGGAAACCAAAAAATTACCGTTATGAACGTAGCTCTAAATTTATGGAGGCACATCTTATTAGCCGATTTCTTTTTAGGGTTCCGTATATACAGTATACGGATACCCTTATAATATCACTCAGGATTTCTGCCTCTGTCACATCACAGCAATTTTCTCCTAAACTACTGGACGGAAGAGGTTGAAATTTGGTATGAAGGTATAGTTTGGTGACCTGATCAGGAGCACATATCGCAAAAGACGAAATTTTGATTTTAGTGGTACTTCTGGGGAGAAAAACTAAAAAAATCGACCGTTCCCCCCCCTGATCTCCGAAACTACTGAACCTAAAATTTTGAAAAAAATAGAAAATATAGAAAGTTGCCCGAACTTTACAGGAAAAATAAGGAGAAACCATTAATGTTAATTTTGGGGGGCAAATTATAGAATTAAATAAAAATTTAAAAATAACAAAAAATTCAAACTCATCATGTAATATATCTAATGAAAGGTCTCATTCTGAGGAACACAAATATATTATTTTCATATTTAAAAAAAATTAATTAAAAAGATATTAAAGAAAATATACCAAAATTTACCCATTCCCCCCCTTATTTCCGAAACTATAAAACGTAAAGTTTTGAAAAAAAAAATAGTTTTATAGGTTCTGACCTGAAGTTTACTGGAAAAATAAGCAGAAACCTCTACTTTTCATTTTGGGGGGCAAATTACAGAATTAAATGGAAAATATAAAATTAAAATTGTTTCTAACCCATCATGTTATATATCAGATGAAAGGGCTCATTACGACGAAAACAAACATATTTTTGTCATATTTGTAAAATAAATAAATTAAATATATTAACAAAAATATAAAAAAATTTACCCATTCCCCCCCTTATCTCCGAAACCATAAGCTGGAAAATTTTGAAAAAAAATTGAGCTATAGCCCCTTACCTGAACTTTACTGGATAATTAAGGAAAAACCCCTAATATTTATTTTGGGGGGCAAATTATAGAATTAAATGGAAAATATAAAATTAAAATTGTTTCTAACTCATCATGTTATATATCAAATAAAAGGGCTCATTATGACGAAAACAAATATATTTTTTTCATATTTTTAAAATAAATTAATTAAAAGTTATTAACAAAAATATAAAAAATGTCACCTATTCCCCCCTTATCTCCGAAACCATAACCTGTAAAATTTTGAAAAAAATATAGGTATAGCGCCTCACCTGAACTTTACTGGAAAAATAAGGAGAATCCCCTAATATTCATTTTGGGGGGCAAATTATAGAATTAAATGGAAAATAAAAAATTAAACTTATTTCTAACGTATCATGTAATATATCAAATCACAGGGCTCATTATGACTAATACAAATATATTTTTTTAATTTTTTTTTAAATAAATATTTTAAAATATATTAAAAAAAATATTAAAAAAATTACCCATTCCCCCCTTTATTCCCCAAACTATAAGACCTAATTTTTTTATTTACAGGAAAAATACGAATAAATCTTTAATATTAATAATGGGGGGCAATTTATAAAAATAAACGGAAATTAAAAAATATTTTTTTAACGTGTCATGCAATATATCAAATGAAGGGGCTTGTTATGAGGAATACAAATATATATTTTTCATATTTTTAAAATTAATTGTTTACAAGATATTAACATGAAGATATAAAAAATTCTCATTTCTCGCTTTATTTCCGAAACCATACTACCTAAAATTTTGAAAATAATTAGGGGTACTGGGACTCACTTGAGATTTATATGAAAAATTATTAGAAAACCTCCATGGTAATTTTAGGGACAAATCATACAATTAAATGGAAAATAAAAATTCAATTTTCAAAGGAATCATGTAACATATCAAATAAAAGACTCATTATGTGAATTACAAATATATTATATTTTTAAATCATTTGTTTAAAGGATATTAGCAAAGATATTAAACATCGACTTAATTCCCATTTTAGAAACTATACTATTTAAATTTTGAAAAATATATTTTATTTGTATTTTTAAATAATCTGAATAACAGATTTAATAATTTATAATTTAAAACTTGACCTATTTTGCCCTTTATCTTCCAATCTATAGAGCCTCAAAATTCAGACTATAGATTATAAAAGGCTTTCCTGAAAGTTTATTAGTAAAATAAAACTCTAATGTTAACTTTTGGGGGCCAAATTAGAAAACTAAATACAGCGAATCTTGAAGGTGGTACGGAACCCTTACAATGCGAGTCCAACTCGCACTTGACCAAATTATTTTTTGACTAATGCAGTCTCCTGATTCCGTTCCTTCACACCTTTTTTCAGTCTTGAATTAGCGTAGAAAGTCATAAACTTGGCATTTTGTCTTCGAAACTAATACTTTTTACTCCAGACTCTATAAGAAAGCTCAGCCTTTCAAATTGTAGGTCAAATATGTTGGCAGCCAGATCCGCAGATTTGCTTTCTCTTGGTATTACAAACATGTTGATAAAAAAATAAATACCTATTTTGGAATTTTATGCTGTTTAGTTAAGTGACTTCTATGTATTTTGAACTCAATTTTTGTTTTTTTCATACAGGGTGAAATTGAATAAATGCAAAAGATTTCAAGATGTGCTTTCTCGAGTCATTTTCTGACGAAAATGTCCTATGTCATATGTCCGCCAACACTTCGTTACCGATCTACAAGGTGTTAAAAGTTCTTTTTCTTCTGACTACTAAAGTTTTCGAGATATTTAGTTCTATTTTGAAGCATTAATGCCTCTATAAAGTCTTCATTATAAAATCGCAGAAACGGTCATGAAAATCTTCAAGGTGGTGCTTTTTCTGAGGTCACGTGTTCTTTCTGCCCCTAGAACTTTTGTTCAGTACGCAATTGGCAATTGAATTTGGAATCTTTTTTATTTCTTGCGTTTTTTTTCGTATATGCCCCTGTTTTTGTGTAAAAAAATGATCAATGTTATGTGTAACAAACAATCTTTCTGTTATTTATTTTTCTAGTAGGCGGCTGTCATATGAATTCCTCTTATTGACAACATTAACTTACTTGTTGCTAATTGACTTGTGCGTGATGTCTGACGTATTTGCACTAATATGGCGGTTTATTCAAACGTTGAAATGGCTGACATGCATGTCGTATACGGTCTCTCTAATGGTAATTCCTTAGAAGTGTCGAGAGGATATGCTGCAGTGTATCCTCAACGTGTAGGCTCTCATCACATATTGTGTGGGCGGTTTCATCAACGACTAATAGAAACGGGTAGCTTCAAACCTTGAAAACATTATTGTTGTCGCCAGCGGGATATTAGAACACCAGAATTGGAAGAAGTTGTACTTCTTTTAATTGTCTAGCAACCCAATAACAGCACTAGGAAAATTGCTGTACAGCTACATGTTCATCATATGACGGCATTTGCCATCATAAAGGAATAGCTGTTATATCCATATCATGTACAACGAGTCAAGGCACTGCTATCTCGTGATTTTATTAACCGTCTTGCATTCTCGTTTTGAGTGCTAAAATGATTAGACAACACCCAAAATTCTTGAGCATATTTTACTCACGAGCAGAGCAAGTTTTTCAATATTGTTAATAACCACCTCAACCATGTATGGTCGGAAGAAAATCCTCATGCCATTCTTGAAGCTCACCACCAGGAACGTGTGGATTGTAATTATTGGACATTAAGTGGAGCTACATACACTCGGTTTCTAAGAAAAGAGTTGCCAGTTCTACTTGATCGGATTCCTTTAGGTGTCAGAGGGGGAATGTGGTTTATGCACAAGGGCGCTGCTGCCAATTTAGTATAAGGTCCCGTCAGTATTTGAGCGAAACATATCTAGATCGCTGAATAGTTAGAAGTGACCTCCATTTTGGCCAGCTCGTTCACCTGATTTAAATCCTATATACTTTTTAACTTGGGGATATTTAAAATTGTTCGTTTATAGTGGAATCCTGTTCAAGACATAGACATAGACATTGTAGTTATTCAAGATTGTCCTGGAATTTTCAATCGGATACGAAGACCTGTGTGTCGACCTTTAGACTCCTCTGTAATGGCTAAAGGTGGCCATTTTAAGCACTTAATTTGATCCCTTTTAAAGCTAGGTAAACTTGTTTTTTTTTAATGATTTTAAAATAAAAGTTCTCATTGCATCACAGAAGGATTCTTTGATTTTTCGGGACACATGAAATTGACACAAAAATAGAACTGTTCTTCAAAAATAATTCAAGGAGGCACATCTTTAAATTTATTGCACTTATTCATTTATGTCCTGTATCTATTTTACAATTTTTAGTGTTGTATTTTACATTGCGAAAAGTATGGCCTATTACTTTTAAGCAACATTCATTTTTTTACCAACTTCGTTTATTTTAGAATAGAATAACTTGTTTTCTTAATATTAACATGTATTAAGAAACCTTCCATATAATTCTAACTTAAATCCCACTGTATGTATATGTAGACGAATAGAGAATGATAATCTTTTTAAAAGTCTGGTAACTGTAATAATAAGATAATTTTATTTCGGATAAATTCATGTAATGGTCTCATTTCAGCCAAATTTTATAAAATCAGATTTTTCACTTTTCAAAAAATATATTTGGTTTACATGTGTTAGTGATATATTGTTGGCTCTATTTTGAATTTTAATTAAATTTGTTTAATAACAATTTTAGAAATTATGAACAATAAAGGTACCTAGCTTTTAAGCAATATTCATATTATTTAACAAACCTCGTGTAAAAAAAGACTCTTAACAAAGGGTCATATGCAGACTAATGGATAACTCCATTTTAAAGTCGATTATTAAATGTTTTTATGCAAAAAACATTTTGTTCATATCATATCTATTCAACTAATAGCGAAAAGATGCAAAAAACTGTAAACATATTGAACTGAACGTTTGCTATATTATGACTATACGCACAATGCGATTCCATTGTTCATTCTACTAAATTAGAACGCAAATTTCAACATCATATGTGGATTATTTAATCTATCTATGAATATTAAACGAGTAGGTAATGAAGAACGTAGAAAAGCCAGACGTTTCAGGCTTTACAGCTAAATCGGATGGCATGTATCACTCAATAATTATGAAGAAGAACAATTTTCAATGACATTCATAAAGTGTCCTTTGGGGTATTGCCGTTTGCACGGTAGAGAGTTGACATTGAATATCAAGAGGTTGGAAATTATCTCACACAGCTTTTTATTGGGCGATAATCCTTTTTCTGAATTTCAGAATAGAACTCAAAATAGAAAGCGGACGAGGTGCGACTAGAAACTACGATAGTGGCAGGCAGAAAAAGGTTTCACGATTGCATCCGCAGAGGTGGAAGTCCGTTTAAACAAAATTTATAGCAAATTATTGCAACTTGATGTATGTTTTATTATTTGTGGTTCTAACCTTGTAAGTTACAATCACAAATTTTATTAAGATACTAATTCCTTTCCAATACGTGGGATATATCGCTGGAAAGGAAAATATTTGTGAGCATTCGATGTTCTCGATCTGCTCCTTTTTGTTGAATGTGATGAAGTGTTTAACTTAATGACTCTTTTAATAGAACCGCGCCATTTGTGGACTCATATAATTTTTTAAACCAATTATTTGTGCAAATACCGCATGCGGAAGATCAAACAAGTTTATTTGGTGATGATGCAGTAAAAAATAAAAAGTTACAATAGTTACAAAAATCTGGGAATTAAGGAAAAAAATTTAAAAAAATAAAATAAAAACCGTAATTTAAATGTCATAAATCAAATTTTCATTTTGCAATTTACGTCAATAAATATAAACCCATTGACAACGCAGTCAGAATAGACTATAAAATACTTGGTTGTCCTTCAATATACGTCCTTTTATTTCGATTGTGGTGTTATTGCCCAAAAAAAAATAATAGTAATCAAGAGATGACTAGGTCTTGATGATAGACAAATCTTAAAACGAACCAAATTTTCGTATCGCAGGTTTTCATGGCCAAACACGACTGAATTTTCAGCATATAGAGAGCCTTAATAGGATTTGAGAGGAGAAGGAAACTGCGGTTTTGAACGCGCCATAAGCTCTTTACGCAAAGGAAAACATAACCGATACAAATGGAGTGGAGAAAAAGTAATACCCGAAGAAATATATAAAATTCAACAGAAGGGTAATTTCTTTTCCTAACTGGAGAACTCTTGAATAAAGTGTTCATAAAACCACGGAAATTTAAAAGCAGCTGAAGAAGTATAATGAATTCCAGCACAAGAAGATTGGTAAGAAAATACATCTTCGTGAGCTTAACCATCATTTGTAAATTCAGAAACATTGACGGAGTTAAAGGCTTTAATTGGAGTTTTCACAATTGCCAGGAGTTTTTAAAATAAATGACACAATCACCAGAGCTGATTGATAAGTAAAGTTTGAAGATTCGATGACTCTTAGTCGATTTGACTTTTGCTAGTTGCCTGACATTTGAAAATAAAAACAATAGTGAACAACATCACATAAATGATCGCTTAGCTCGAATTCACGAAGTACTCCATCGCACCGTAAAATGTACGAAGACTACTACACTCCAACTGATTGCTGTACAGTGAACAACAATTAGCTTTTAGCGGGCGAAATATTTCTGAACCTTACTATTATAAAATTACACTTTTGGTTTGTTTATATGTTTAAAGCAATTATTTATGTAGGTCAAACATACTCAGCCTCTAAACTGTCATTGGCTGAGTACTCCTACATGTAACTATCCATGTTATTGGTCGGTATCCGTCGAAGCATAATTATCGACAATTGGTTCAGTAGCATGCTGCTAATTAGGAATCTGATCGAAAAAGATTTAACCATGATGGGAACAATGCAAAAGAACAACGGTGAGTAATTTTTGGACCTCACAAAACAGAAAGAAATGCAGCTACGTTTGCAAATGATCGATCTCTAACTACTTATTCCTATTGCCTAATAAGTTCGACTATGTGGAAATGTATCATTTTGTAAACGCTTCGCTGTTCTCCAGTCAACAACAATCAAGTCGGGTTCCAGAAAATATCTATTTTATAATATCACATAAAATGCTTGGATGTTTTCGAAGTATTCGCAAGAAATTCGGTGTCCTTAATAGTAACACTGCGTACACCAGACAGTGTACGGGTCTAGGGTTAACTCTTCTATATAATACGATTAGCTTGATAATGGTTTCATGCTTCACAGTGCATCTATAGAAAATGCAAACAAAGAATCTATAGCTCTAATTTTAATATAAATTACTGATTCTCCCTACGAGTATATATGCAAACCTAGGGCTGCCCCTTCATCATTACCGGCAATCTTTAAATCATATCTTACTTTCGTTCGATTAATATCCATTCGAAAACTTTGTTAAACAATCAAAATTCGACTAATTTTTATTATTACATGAAAGGCTGATTCTGCTTTTTCCGGATTTGGTCCTCTTCATTTTTTCGAATAACTTTATTTATATATCTGAACCAGCATATAAACAAAGTTTTCCGATATTTCAAGGCCTTTTTAACGATGAGAATAAAAACAAAACAAATGTTACATACCTTTCGGTGACTTCATACGTTTAGAGTTTTTCTCACAAATACGTTGAAACTTCTTAAACTGAGGCACAAATTGTAAATGACTAATACTTTGGATCCAGCCAACGAAGAAATAATAATTGCCCCCTCTTCCTCGAATTATCAGGCAAAAAAAACGTAGGAGGCACTTAATGATATTATTTTGGATTGTTTTACGGTTGTGATGATATTTTGAATAGTTTCCTAGAATTTTATTAGTACGTAATGTAAATGATTTATTTTGTTGAGATTTCTGTTGAAATGTGGATGCAAGGTTGTAAGTTGGGCGATTTGAACGGCCTCTCGGAATTTTCTGGTGAAATAATATGGAGATTTGGCCACGACATAGGAGCTGTCGAAGAGGATTTGGTGGTTCGTTGCGTGATGATGTTCAGCTACAGCAGAGTTTGAAAGCAGGCCCATTTTCAAACAACGTTTGTGCTCACATAGACGAGTGTTTATAGACCGACATGTTTCACTGATGAAAGAGGATTTTGTTTATTATTTGGAGAGGGTAAAAAAATTTGGATAGTGGTTTGTAGACTGTTTTCACCTTGTGCTTATGGAAAAGTTTTCCAATTTTATCCGCGACCTTACTGATTTATGGCAAATATGCTACTGATTTACTAGGTAGCAATTCTTTCTTAGAAAGTGGACTTTGGTGACGAGAAATGGAATAGCGAATCTCGAGTTTACCATAGCCGTTGTTTAGTAGGCTACCCTCGACCCAATCTAATTTCCTTCGCAAACTTTTGGGTTCGGAAATTGATATAGCTCCATGCACCAGGGTGTTCACTACTGACCGTTTCTGAGATGGATGATATATATGTTGGTTTTCTGTACATTGAGTGGACCATTTAGCAACCTTGAAACCAACACGTCCAGGAAGGGCAAGGATTTATTGGACTCAATTACCATCGTGAATTTAACTTCTTATCCTTGAAAAAGCTCCTAATAAGTGTGGGCTAAAAACTTTGTTTGTATGCTGGTTCAGATATATAAATAAAGAAATTGAAAAAAATGTTGCGGTCCAAATCCGGAAACAGCTGAATCAGCTATAACTCTGTAAACGAGAACCTACGTTCTCATATTACATGAATGATTAAATTTCATTCCAGCTAATCCATCACAAAAGTGATGTGACCCCAAAAAGTTGTTCCTGATTTCAATAACAGAAATAAAATCTATATTGTTCCCATTGATAGAATCTATTAGAACATGGTGCTACCACATTTATTAATTACACAAAATTGGAAAACTTGCATTACCATGAGAATTATCTAAAATACCGACGTTCTTTTGGTGATAAGTAATACTTCATTATTGTAGACAAGGTAACTGAGATTACTACTGAACAAACGCAATCTCTTTCACGGCAGTTACGATTGCTTTTCATTACTCGGAAGTTCAACGGAATTATCGGAATTCGTATTCGTCATCGTCACAGTGGTCACACCGACTCATTCTCCTTGTCGGTACCTTCTATATCTGAACAATTAGCCGTTGCTACTACCAGGCAAGCATCTCGACGGACGCGGTCTCGCATACTCCGAGCAAGAAGAGATAATAATAGCAATGTATTCAAAGTTGTAGTGGTTCGTCGGCATTCGATGAAAGGGTACCACAACCAAAGACGGCCTGCCGTAGGACACATTACAATGATAATGGTCCCCGAGCTGACGTGGCGAGCGTGCCGTAATGCGCCGCCCTCAAATTATACCGCGCTCGGCCATCGGGACATCTGGAGATAGGATCGCGACCCACCGGACACCAAAGACAACGAAAGAACACCAACATGTTGTAACTGAAGGAGTAATAGTCCAGGCAAGATGTGGATGCATGTAATGCTATTAGATTTACTTATTAATTTACTACGCAGCATAATGACAATCAATTATAAATGCATTTATATACTTGGTGCCTTGGAAAATTCAACATCTGGAAGTAATTATTAAATCTGAAATTGAACTACAATGAGTGGAGTGGAGGAGAGTCGAATTAATTCAGTACTCGAACATTTGTGGTAAAGCATTGAGAAAATATTTGCAATATTTTTTGGAAATAATGGATTACGAAACTATTGGCAACAACGGGTTGGTAGACCGTAGCCTACAAATAAGCGACGCTATTTAACAAATTATTATTAAAATAAAGAAATAGCATTTATTTAATACACAAATAGTTTCTAAATATGTTAAGATGTAATTTATCTATATATAAATAGGCAAAGACAAAACGATTAGGTATCATTTTCTCGTCTGTCTCTCAACCGATTTTCTTCATTTTTGTTTTGTTTAGTAGCTACTGAGGACCTTCAGTAATATTAGTTTATAATAATGGTTCATTCATTAAATAAAATATAATAAAAATTTATTATTTACGTCATAATGTCAACGCCAAACAACTGAATGTGTCGCGTGCCTACGCCGCCAGACTCAAAACATTGAGTAATTATATATAGAGGGACCAATGCTGTTTATACTTAGAGCATGTACTACTGGAAGTGGCATGCAAGAGTTGTTATTGTTTAGTGGTAAAGTAATCGTTGTATATTATAATTATAGAGGGCGATTCCAGATATGTTCAAAATCGTTTTTTTCGTGGGTGACACATAAGCAGTTGCATATATATATATATATTTGTGGAAATATATTGTGGTATAAAATTATAGTTACACAGGGGGTATAAACATTTGCTACATATAAGTATAGGCAGTGAGTTATAAGGTCGCGGTATAATTATAATAATAGAGATGGGTTCAAGAAATTTTAGGGGCAGTTGCTTATAACGGTTGGTTGAAATAAAGGGTAGAGTAAAATTAAAGTTATACAATGTGGTTAAAAAATATGACAAATTTTGTTATATAGGGAAGACTATGAGCAGTTGCATATAAAGAATACTTGACATATGGGGTGAAGTAAAATTATAGGTCAAGAGAGTGATTCAAACAATATAAAAATTGTAACAGTCAATAAGATGAAGAGGATTAATGCGTATACAGCGCGATTTTAAAAATATCAGGGGGTTGTAACTTCGTGAGGAGGTAAATTCTGGTAGTACAAGGAGATTCCAAAAATGATAAAAATAAGTTATATTGGATGACCCATACACAGAAGCATATACAGGGTGTTTGCAATATATGGTGAGTTACAATTATACTTATTGACAGTGGTCCAAATGATAAAACAAATGGAAATAAGTTTAAAAAATTTTGGAAAATATTGAAAAAGAATACAAATTAGAGAGAAGGAGAGAGGCAAAGAGAGAGAGAGTGAGAGATAAGAATATACCAAAATAATCCATATAATTGTACCTACTAAATCAGATAAAAAAAGAAGATATGTCAGAATATAGTGAGTACTTGAATACGGTTTGTAAACCCTTTTTATTTTAAGTTAGTTGGAGTCGGTTCTTTTTTAAATATGAATTATATATAATATTGTATTATCTTACCACAAAAGTCAACCTTCTTAAGATTCTATTGTCAGCAGTCGTATAGTTTGAACTTGTTGTTTCAATGTGCTTTCGGAATTTCTTACCTAAGCGTTGACCATTTGTAGCTATCAAACCTTTAGATGAGGAAAGCATTAACACAGTTCTACTAAGTATATATTCATTAACTGAGAACATTCCATCCTTTCTATTTCTTAAAAATTACCTCCTCAATCAGATTTCATACAGAATGAATTACGCTTTGGCCGAGGATGCTACTCCTTTTTTCACGACATATCTTTTGTTTCATGATTTGCCAAATAACCAAGAAGAGGACAAGATATGAAATGTGCAGTACCAAGTTTTGATTCAGGCTAACTTGATGATGTCCTATTACGTTAGATCTAGGGTGTGTTTATGTAGAAAAGTCAAACGAAATTTCATTAAACATAGAGAATTTCGCTAGTTATTTATAATGAATTACAAGACCAATTTTTCCGAAGATAGGATGATTTGCTGTTTTTGTTTGCTGAAATATTATACTTTTCCATTTGTTTGAAACAATAACTCGTCAAATTTTCATAAGCAAGTGATTTTTTAATATTAAAAATGTTAAAAATCAGTCCAAATGACCTTGTGCTTTTAAGGCGCACAAGCTTTTGGTATACTAAGGCCACCCACTGCCATTCGAAACGAAGGTAGATCTTCTACTCTAAAACAGAGGTTCTAAGTTGTAGTACTTTGACTCAGTCTGTTTCAAAAATCCATCGACTACCAACTGGAAAAATATCTACAAGCTAACCAATTTTTTTTTGGCTCAGTAATTCAATTTCATCGTATCAGCAATAACTAGTTGACAACTATTGTCAGGATGTAATTTTTTCTTCTTAACTTTCTTATTTCCGACAACTGAATGTTACTGAGATCAGAATGTAATTCGGTTTCCGATTCACTAGTGTAAACCATTTCTCGACAAACTTGAACACTAGGATTCTGCACATCGCTGTTATCGATGTCATTTACCAAAAACTTTTTGTTAATAAGTCTACACAGCTCTACTTATCAGTTAACTATTTCCTCATTTATTGGGGAGTCCGGGTAGACTAACGGGTTGGTTGTCACAGCGGCCACAACAGAACATCAGAATCAGTTCGTAGAGCGGCGTGGAAGGAGCGTGAGAGATAGAACCTACTGCACTTCAGTCCGCTTTGAATTGCCTTAAAAAGACAAGTGCGTTCCTATTTTTAACATGTCGAAAGTAAATTTTTGTGCACATGTGTCGACTTATTATTCTAAAGTTTTGTTTACTAATATAATTTTTTGTTTATTTATGATCTTAAGGATGTATTTTATGATACTGTTATATATTTGTTATTAACGTCATTGATTTGAACTGATTTTGGGAGGATATTTTCTAAAACATGTTGTAGGGTAGGTTCCCACAATTAGACGAGTACTGGTAGTCACTTGTGACAGAAAGAAATTTAAAAGAAAAGAAAATGACAACGACGAAGACGAGAAAGAATATGAAGAATTTTGCTTAATCTGCTTGTCTCCACACTCTTCAACAACTTTTATGGAAATCTAGATTCAATGCCCAGATTGGAAGTTCTGGGGTCACAAGGCATGCACGCCCACTACCTGCGGCACAAACTGTACATTTCCGGCACAAATCCTTGAGATCTGCGTGGCAGTTTACCCAATAGAAGCATTCTCTTAACTTCTCCAGATATCCTCCGGTTGCACCGTTATATAGCTCTTGGAAAACCTCTGGTCTCCTATTTCTGGGGATTACAATCTGTTTTCTTTCCTTGCCCTCCGCTGGAGTTTCCAGCACGCGCATCGGAAGTCCTTTCCCCAGGATGAGGGAATTCCACTGAAACTGAACAAAGCATTACTTTATGGTGGGTGAGAAACAGGAAATCATCTACCGCATAGGTGTGCGGTCATCTTCCTTTCACCGGATAACTTATTTTAACTCCGGATCCAATTTCTGGTTTTTCTGGATCTCCTCAGATTGCCAGTGGACATCGTTACCGGTAGTTCTACAGAGAACAGCCCCTTTTCCATCAGCTCGCTGACAATGGTTTTAATCATCATCAGGTCATGGTCTCCTTAATAAAGGATCGGCATTCTTGTGGCTTGTTCCAGCGCGATGTTTAGCCTCGAAGTTGAATTCTTGCAACCGCTCAATCCACCTGGCCACTTGTCCTTCGGGATTTTTAAACTGCAGGATCCACTTCAGTGCTGCGTGATCAGTCCTCACGAGGAATCTTTTACCATAGAGGTACTTGTAGAAATGTTCTAGCCACTTTACCACAGCCAAGAGTTCCCTGTGAGTATCGCAGTAATTCCATTCTGGTTTGCTCAAGGTCTTGCTGAAATATCCTATGACATTCTGCTGGTCCTCTTGGATCTGCGAAATCACCGCACCAATTGCGACATTGCTTGCGTCTATATTCAAG
The DNA here is from genome assembly GCA_034190945.1 of Octodonta nipae. NCBI lineage: Eukaryota > Metazoa > Arthropoda > Insecta > Coleoptera > Chrysomelidae > Octodonta > Octodonta nipae. Next base: position 38,871,692 of record CM067220.1, read on the forward strand.
TTTAGGTTCCCCTCTGGTAAATGATAACTTAAAATGGGGACACTGGTCAACGAATGCTTCAGGGTCTCGAATGATCGCTGACATTCCTCGTCCCACTGGTACCGCACCTTCCCTTCTGTGAGTCTAGTGAGTGGCTTGGCCATATTATCAATTCCTGCTACATATCGACGGCAGTACGTGCATAATCCCTCCAAAAATCTTAACCTGTGTATATGTTTAGGTATCGGCCATTCTTGGACGGCTTTGATTTTCTGTTTGTCCACAGCTACTCTCTGTACGAACACCACATTTCCAAGATATTGCACCTCTCCATGAAACACTTTTTTGGGCTTAACTTTAGTTCGGAACTTAGAAATCTCAGAAATACTCCCTCCAGATTCTTCACGTGATCTTCAAACAAATTTCCAACCACGGTAATGTCGCCAAGATACACCAGACATGTTTTGCATGAAAGTCCTTTTAACACTGTTTCCATCAATCTTTCCAAATGTTGGTGGAATATTACACAACACAAACGGCATCAACTTGAACTTGTAAAGTCCTGATCTAATGGTAAAAGCAGTCTTTTCGTTGTCTTTTTTCGCTAGTTCCACTTGCCAATAAACGCTCTTCAAGTCCAGGGTGGAAAACATTTTCGATCCAGACAACGTATCTATAGCAAAATATATTGCAGAAATGTTGCAATACTGGCGGTAAACTGATGATATTGCAGAAATATAAACATGTTGTTATATAGAAAGTTTCTTGATATTGCTGAAATATTACATGATGATATATAAATAAGTGATATTTCTTTAATATTGCGGAAATATCTAAAATCGCAGGAATATCGTAGCAATACTGCTGCAATATTATTCGCAATACAACTGTGATAAAATACTAGCGGACATTGAACATTTCTGCAATCTTGGAGTAATATTCTTGACAATATTACAAAGCGTTTGTGACATTCTTGTGATATTGTTTCAATAAATAATGCTATGTCGGATAGAGTATCTCAAATCTTGAAAGAAGGTGTGGTTTAGTTGCCTATAGTCCACGCAAAATCGGGTTGAATAATCTTTTTTTTTAACCAAAAAAACTGGAGAACCCCAAGGGCTATTGGATGGTTCAATAACACATTCTTCCTCCATTTCGCGGACTATCCTGTCAGCTTCTTCCCTTTTAGCTAAAGGTTGTCTTCTCGCCGACTGTCGGATAGGTTAAGCATCCCCGGTATTAATTTTATGTTTCACCAGGTCTGTCCGTCCTCTTTTTCCATTCCCTACATAAAAGATATCCTGGTAGTTTCTAACGATCTCCCTCAATTTTGCTTTCTTGTTTGGTTTTAAATTCTTGGAAGAATATGTTATGAGTTTTTTCAACTCTTCAGATAGTTTACCTGGTCGTATTACTGTATGTTGTGTGCTTCTGCCTACAGAGGAAACTGTTGAAAAGTTCTCCAAAATTGTTCCTATCGTTACCGCAACCAAGTAATTGTTCAGGTTCATTACTCTTACTGGCACAATCTCCTTGGCGTGACACAGGCTCCTACCCAGTGCAATTCTTCTTCCTACATTTCTGTCTCTAAGTTCGGGATCAAATATCATCACAGTTCCAACTTTAGGTTTCCCATCTAGGCAAGCATATAGAATGATTTCACCTAATTCTGGAACATTGACATCCTCTGCTAAGATTTCTCGAAGCATTATGTCATATTTCCCATGAAGCACGAATTCTTCGTCATTCACCAGCAGAATACCGTCTTTTAAATTTAACTCGACTCCCTTGGAGCTCATGACATCCATTCCGAGGATGACTTCGATGTCCGCCACTAAAGCCCGTCTAGAACAATGTTGGGCCTTATGACTGTTTTCGTTGCACCAGTATCCAGCAGCATTGCACATTGCTTCTTATTAATATGGCCATCTACAATGACACTGTTAACGTGGTTCCGTAGTGAAGCGACATATACGTTGATAATTGGTAAGGACTTCCTCTATCTTTCTTACAGAGGCTTCATCATTTCCGCCATCGTCTGATTCTCCGTCAATGATTCGGACTCTGACTTGACCTCTGCAGGTATTTTCGCAGTCTCAAATTCCAGAGTTTGAGCCAGTGAATCCACTACTTGGGTCAGTCGAGCTAGCTTGTCTGGCTTCGTGGTCTAGAAGTCCATCCAAAAATGCATGGACTGCTAATCTTTCTATACATTTTCCGGTTTGGCCGGATAGGCAAGGCGAACTAGACGGGCAATATCAGCTTCAAACTATTTTAGCGAGTTCGAATTCTGTTGGAAGTGATCAAGGTATCCAAATGGGTTTGTCCATATCTTAATTCTAAATGTTTGACCAGTTGATCGTAGTCTTCTATCATTCAAGGTTTGTAAAATATCTGTAGCATCTTCTCTTAAGGGTTAGTGCTATTGCCTTCTTCTCTGCCGACCATCCCTTTAACTTTGCTGCATCCTCGAATTGGTGTCTATAATTAGCCCATGGCGATTTTCCATCAAATTTGGAGGTTTCATTTTATGTCCTGTACACTCGAGGCCATATTTCGAATCCACTTCTCTGGACTGTTTCTGCTTTCGGTTTTTGTTTGCTTTTCTCCCATTTGTATTGTGACTACCTCTTCTCTTATTTTGCTGATCTCACCTCCATTATCCGTTTTAGTTCTGCTATCCTCATTTCATATTGTACTGTAGTCTTGCTTCAGGTTCTCGATTCGAGCTTCATTCCAGACGTTTTTCTTTTCCAGCATTTCAGAATTTTACTGTACCATGCTCTTCAAAATTTCTTTTAAGAATTTAGGATTTTCGAGTAATTTGTCTTCTAGGGTTTTAGATTTTTCTTGTAATTTTTCTACTAATTTATTTTCTAGGGATTTAGAATTTTCATGTAATTTATCTTCCTTGGTTTTCGAATATTCTAGTACTGATTTTAGCTTATCGTCTAACGACTTTTCGTTCATTTTCTTTAATAGCATACTCATGTCCCCAATACAAGAAACTTCAAACATATAAGTGTCGGTATTGTTACCTTCACTTATTAGGGCATCTCTTAGATGTTGTATTAATTCACTTTTCTCCCCACTAATTTCTAAATTCCTTTCCTCCGTCCCTATTAATTGGTCCAAACTTTCCACTTTAAACATTGTCAGTCTATTTATTTCACAGTTCTAAAGTTCCACAAATACACATAAACTTGTCACAACTGTAATGTTTTTAGTTTCACAATCGGGTTCTTGGATTTTTTTATAAACAGTCCCACACACTCTAATTTATTTCCATTAATTTAAACAATTTATATTCACAGAACTATTTACAATTTATCTTCACTATACGGCAATCGAATACTGAATGAATGCTTTCGCCAGCTCTCCGTATTTATATATTACTTCTGGGAATTCTCCAATACGTCAAAGGGCCTCCGAGAGATGGACTAATTTCTTCGAGTACTTCATCAAAGCAACTCCCATAACAGTATGAATAACAAGTATTTGCTTTAGAAAAAACTTGAATAATAAAAAGTACCTGGGCAACAAGCGTCGCTCTTCAATTCGAAATTTCACCAAGTTTGCTATATGTAAACGTATTTTTCTTGGGATGGTTACTCTTTAAAGCCCCCTTTCTGTTACCTAAAATAAAATAATTTTATTTCTGTGAGATATTTATTACAATATGGTAATAAGTCTGTAATAAATTTAAAGAAACTAACTTTTCATTTGTATTCGAAATCGAAGTTTTTTTTACAATACCCAGTAACACAAAACCAACATTTTTTGCTTATGCTTTTAAAGTTATATGAAGCATATGCTTTAGGGTCCGTTATGAATGTGCTTTGCATAAAACTTCCTGAAGTATATGCTCTAAAGACCGAAATTAAGCAATTTAATACATGACATAAGAAAATTTCAACTTGATAATAGGAACCACATTTAGTAACATTGGATATTTGGGGTGTCCTAACTTCTAATGTATGTCAATCTCTAATTTAAAAAATCACAAACCGAGATTTAGAATGTTTGTTAGCACGAAAAGCAAATTTTGTGCAGTGTTTGTACATTAATAGATTTTCTATACACCAAGAGACTCTTGGTGCCTGATTCACAAACAAAAAACTAAGTTGTATGGATATTTGAAGTCAAAGGAAGTGTTGAAACGTCCTCTTAGAACAAAATCTAGTTTTTGCATTTCATTACCATACTAATCTATTTCCTTATGTGTAAATGTGGATTTCTGTTAAGAAGCTTTTGTTTCAAAAAGACACTAGATAAGGTACACTGAAAATCGAAACCTGTACAACCAACTATTGAGCAATTGATCCAAAAAAGTAATCCATAATCAAAATATAGTAGAAATGTTAATCAACAGTAAACAGTCAAGGGTAAGTAACGATATAATTTTCAATCATCAAATGAAAATATTTCTAACAGGGATCAATATTCCACGCTTGATTAACTGTGCTAAGATGTACAAACTAAAAGACGATGAGTTGTTCTGTTGCTTCAGGCCCAATAAACGCCTCTGTCGGACGAACTGGAGACCTTTCGTGAATGTTTTGATCTGTATCGAAGAACGAGTTCAGAAAATAAAGTTGATAAGATTGAGATATGCGATAAAGTGGATGTTGGTGAATGAGAAATAAGATAAGGCAATAAGGATATCGCAAGAAATTAATCGAAGCAAAATTACCTCCTAAGGGCAAGCACTGCAATGCGATATATGCGACGTTGCAGTACGTTGTTATTATACCTTTACTTTGAATATTATTATATATTTTTATTCATAAATAAAATTACACAGTACACAATATAAATAAGGATAAGGTTGAACAACGAATTAAGATAATAGTTTTTGTGGGATGATGTCATAATTTATAAATAGTAAATACACGGTGCTAAAGAAACAATTGGTTTAAGAATATATAATTCAGATCAAAAGTACGAATAATTTAATAAAATTATGATATGGGATATATTTTAAAGTTTGCTTAGACAAAAGTAATATATGCAGGCAGAACAGCACTTTCACCAGCTAATATTAGGAAATAACAGGAAATCCTGTGAAATACAGAATTTTCAATGTTAAGCCAAAAGTTGTTCTACATTCGGCTAATGTTATAAATTTGTTTTTATCAGGATGTAACGGCCATTAAAAGACCTTAATTTTAAATGAACTTATTTCAACACGAAATTATTACTGACGTTTAAAATTTTCAGGTAAAATAAGTCTCCAGAAACCCCTAGTTAATTTTGAGGTTTTTAAGTTAGATGCCAGATGACATATAATCCTCATTATTTAAAGTTAGAAACTTTATGAATGTCGCTTTTCAATATTATTACATTCAATCCATATAAACATTTATTAAGGCTTAAACCCTCCCTACACGATAAGAAGAGGTTAATATTACACAACTTCTCATCTTTTAAAGTATTTATTATTTTAATAATAAAAAATAGATGAGTGAAACATCTATAACAACAATAATAAAATAAATTTGTTAGTTATATGTTTGGCATATTTGTAAAGGCTCATAATTATCGATAATTGGCGTAGCAGTATCGTCTTCTTTGTCTTCGAATCTGCGTTCACTTAATCTTAAACTATCTACTATGCATTTTTCCTGGGAATGTTTTCATCCCCAATATTCATAGGAGCTCCAGAACTCAACTAGCTGCTATACGACTTGGTTGTATAAGAGGACCAATCTCATTTCAGTTTGGGTATATTTTTTTTTTCTATATAACATATTTCAAAAGTGCGTAATAAATTTTAGTGTAACGCATTGCTTACATTTCCTGTTTTTTCAATATCTTACCTGTTAAAACTAAGAAATTTTAACGTATATTGGATGGTACGCATAATAACAAGAATAGCATTAAAAAAATGTAAATGGTTTTTGTATTTGTTGACTGCTAAGTGTCGAATGAAATAAATTTATAGCAGTAAATATAATAAATATTGTAGAACATTTAAAATATTTGTTTTGTATGAAAAAAATGTAGTAGTAACTCACTTATTGGAGTTACTGTATATGAGAACATATGTGTCTATAATAACACTACTACAGACGTAACCTCATTTTATGATCTGCATTGTAGAGGCTTAAGACAGTAATTTCATTTGATATTGAATCAAGAGCACGGAATACGTAGAAGCACTAGTTTCTATTATTTTTCAAAATAAAAAGGAATCAATTGTGAAGGACGCCAAAGCTAGGTCGATGTCGAAAAATAACAATAATAACTATACGAATTTATTGTGACTAAAATATATAAGTCAAAAAAGTCAAGAGAAAAATTCAATTACAAATGTTTGATGAATTACGAAAGTCATATTTACTTAGACATGGGATGGAGGTCATCCCATGTCACATCCTGTTATATTAAGTGATAACCCCACCCCTATATGAAAACAGTTTTATAAGATCGATATTGTTATTATTTTTATTCGTTTTCCTCTCAAATAAAGTTAGTTTCCATTTGATTTAACTTGGTCCGAGAGGTTTGTCTTAGTTATAACTTATTAGTCTACCCTGTAATAATATTACCTATTTTAAGATTTCTAAATGCAAGTTCACGTTTAAGCATCGATTTTCATTGGCCAGTTTCTAAAAACTCTTCTTCCTTGCCTATATTCTTAAATCTCTATTTTATTCCACTCGAATTTATTTAAGTCCCTGAGCCGCGGCCCTTGGAACTATCAAATACTTTATTTTTATAATGTTTCTTGCCCAAGATCGTTCTCTGATCTTTAGTGTTATATCCAAGATTTATCGTTCGTTAAACTTTATGTCATTAAGCTGTTCATACATTGTACATCGTATTTCAGAAATTTTCTTGACCTGTCTGATCACTGATGCGCTGTTCCAAATACAAGTGCCTACATCCTCGTGTTTTGGGTATTTCTGTTTTTCTTTCTGTACCATGGTTATGGTTCACACGACTTTGTTATCTTAGACCAATTTAATTTATGTTCATTTTTTTACGATGTTTCTTATTACAGCTTTGTTAACTTTGTCTCCAAATATTTGAATGATTTTGCTGTATCAACTATACCATTAACGAATCTTGAGCATCCTATCATTTATTAGTATGCCCTTATTTCGACAACGTATGTTTTGACAGCATCATCCACAACATTTCACAAACAACATAACAAACATAAATAACTGATCAGTCCTAAAACGGTCTAAAGCTAAAATATGGAACTTTACCAACAACACAAGATTAAGGTAAGGCCTTTGGTAACCCAGTTTACTTACTAATTGAGTCAATAACAAACTGTGAAAGTTTTAAAATTCTTTTGGGATTCACACACTACAAAATTCGTAGTGTGATGACCCTTTTGGCAATCAAGTTGAAAGAGTCTTTTCAGACTCACGGAAAGTAAGAATATTCTTTGGTCCGAAAACCGGTTATGTTAAGCTTTTTTCTGTAAATTCAGAATTGGTCAGATTTTGTCAATTGTCTCGCATATCTTAAAAGTTTGGATATTAGGTGTGTTCTTTCTTCTGATCCTGATGATTATTTTCTATTTTTTTTCTCACCTTTTTTTGTCGAATGGAGAATGTTTCTCCTGCTGCATTTTTCTCATGCCTTCTATATCTCTTTTTTTTTTAATTCATTAACGTAATAATATGTTGGTAACTCTTTCGTTTAAGACATTTTATATCACTATTTCTACTTTTAATTTCGTTGTAGTTTTATAAGTTACTTTCTCAACTCTCTAGTTTCCTTTACTACATGTCTGAATTCCTCATATTGACATTTCTTAAATACCCATCATTTTATTTATTTTTAGAAATAAACGCAGTTGTTCTTCTGTACAGTTTTCATTTAAGCAACTATTCTATTTTGCTTCATCACATTTGTAAATTGATCATTTGAGTTTTACCCCTATATTTTCAATTATGTATTTAATTCTATTGGATATTCTAATGCACCTCATTTCAGTTTCTCTGTGTCAATTTTTGGTATTTGCTATTACAATGCGTTTTTTGTGTTTGTTAATATGATTTTTTTGACTAATTTTCGAGATTGATTTTGATTGGACTTCTTGGTTGACATGTTTAATTGTATTTGTCTCATTGCATTCAGGTCTGGACTGATCCATGTCAATTTGATTTGTTGTTGAAATATAACAAGCTCATCTCGAGAGCATTAATACAGATAACTGTATTGGATTCGGCTCATCTTGAAACACCCATACAGTCGACTGCTGTTTACTTTCGGGCTTATACACGTAAATCCACGATTCATCACCTGTCACTTTGTCATAAACGTGTTTTGAAGCACCGCGATCGTATTTTTTGAGCTTTTCTTTCGACCAATCGACACGAGCCTTTTTTTGAACGATTGGTAAATTGTGTGGGATCCAACGCGAACATTTTTTTGTTTGAGGTTCAAATGTTTATGCAATATTGAATATATGCTGGTCCCACTAACGTGTAATGTTCACTCAATCTCACGATAGGTCACATGAAGATCTTGCAATATCAGATCGCGCACAGCCTTAATGGTTTGCGGAACAGCACTGTTTTTGAACGACCTTTACGAAATTCGTCTTGGAGTGAACTACGACTTTGATTGAATTCACCATACCATCGATAAACAGTGGTCCTTAATGGAGTTTCATCGCCAAAAATTAAATTAAGTTCATCCCTGCACTCTTGCTGACTTAATCCACGTCGAAAGTTGTAAAAAATAATCGCACGATAATGTTCACGATTTAATTCCATTTTTTGGCCGAGATGAATCCTTTAAGTTACTGTAAACAATACATAGCGCTCGTATGTCAAAACGTTCTGAATACGTATAACCTCAAAAATGTCAAACTTTACGATAGAGCTGTCAGTTGTCAGATTGAAACACTAGGGTTGTCCAATCCCGAAATATAAAAGGCAGCCCTCGTATAATACGTTACCTGTTGTCTCGACTCGTCTGGTCTCGCTTAATTTTATATAATGATAATAAATATATTAATTAATTAACTAAATAATATCTAATCTATATACCATTATAAAATTGTAGTTGTCTGTTTGTTTGTTTGTTTTTTACCTCCTCACGTAATAACTACAGAACTGATTTTGCTGGATCTTTTTTTGTTGCAAAGCTTATAGCTTGACTTAAAATCTGGTATACATTTTATCTCCCTACATTTACAGAAACGGTAGATATAGGAAAAAATCCACTACCATGTTCGGTAATACATACACGATAATTAGTCAATTGGTTCTACCGCATGCACCAACTTTTAGATAATTGCATCAGCTTAGCTTTTATTCAAAATTCGGAATATGCCAATGTAACATGTTTCGATTTAAAAAAAATCCAACTGATATATCAAGTGTAATTTTACAAGGTCTTTCATACATATGATAGGTAAAATTAAATGGATTTGAAAAATTTTGAAAAAAAAGTATATTATGTGGCCCACAAGTAGTTGCATATTTACAATGTGGTTGAAATAAGGGGTGGTTCAAAAAAGATATATTGAGTTGAGTATCCCAGGTGGTTGAAAAACGGGTGGAGTTGAATTATATTGATACAGGTCGGATAACAAAATTTTATATTGTTAGGGTCATAAGTAGTTGCATATACAATGTGGGTGAAATAAGGGTAAAATAGAATTATATTTATAGAGGGTGGATAAAAAATATGTTATGTAAGCAGTTAGGATATTTGAATTTTCTTGATCTATTATTATAGTTATGAAATAAGTTTAAAACATATTTGGGTGTTTGAAATATAAGATAGAGTGGAATTATAGTTTATAGGGTACTTAAAAATTTGTTTTATAACCACAAGTAGGTCACAAGTTCACAAGTACCATATTATAGGATGGTTGAAATATGTAGCAGTGTATAATTACAGCTATATCTACAGGTGAGTTTAAAAAATATTATAAAAATGTTATGATCTACAACATGTTTCATATACCGGATAGACGAAATATAGGATAGACTAGAAATCTAAGTATACAGGGTGGTGAAAAAATGTTATATAGAGTGGCCTGTAAGTAGTTGCATATACAAGGTTATTGAAATATAGCGTTGAGTAGAGCAATAATTATACAGTGTGGTTAAAAGAAAAAAAATTGGAGTGCCTGAATTAAGGGGCAAAGTCAAATTATCGTTACACAGTGTGCTTCAAACAAGGTTAGAAAAAGTTGCGAATAAAGGATGGTTTAAATGAAGTTTGGAGAGAAATTATATTTAATGTTGTGCTTCAAAAATTATGAGGTAATAGCGTAGCTCATAATTAGTTGCACAGATAGGATATTTGAAATATAGCGAAGAGTACAGTTAAGTAGTTTAATATTTAAAAATTGTTACATAGGGTGCCCTATAAGGAGTTGCAGTTGGATTTATGTTTATACAATAGGGTGATACAAAAAATGTCAAACTGGGTGGCCGATAAGTAGTTGCACATACAAGGTAGTTGAAATAGAGGGTGAAGTAGAATTATAATTAAACAGTCTAGATAAAAAAAATTCGATTTTTTTTTTAAGTTTGAACATAAGCTGTTGCAAATGGAGCGAAGTAAAATAGTTATACAGTGTGATTAAAACATATTTGAAAAAGTTGCATATAAGGAACGGTTGTCTTATAAGGTGGAAACAAATTATATTTTCCAGGATGGTTAAAAAATATCTCAAAACTGGTTATATTTAGCATAGTCCATAAGCAGTTGCATACATAATATAGGTGAAATATAGAGTGGATCAGAGTTATAGTTAAGAGTTTGAAAAATGTTATGTTTGGTGACCCCAAAGCAAATGCATATACAGCATATTTGAAATATTTTGTAGAATATTATTATGGTTATACAACATGGTTCAAAAACTGATAGACCTATAAGTTATAACGGTTGACTAATTGGCAGTATCATCTTTGAATGATGTACGTGTTTTTGTCAATTTTTGATAACGCAGTTTAACATACATTTATCTGTCTTCTAAACGTTGTTTGTGGCATATTCTTGATTACTTTTATGTTTTTTTTTTGGGCAGTAACACCACAATAGAAATAAAACGACGTATATTGCAGGAATACCAAACGTTTCAAAGTCTATTCTGACTTCGTTGGCTATAATTTATAATGGGTATAAAGCCATTGACAACGAAGTCAGAATAGACTTTGAAATTGTCTTCTAAACGTTGTTTGTGGCATATTCTTGATTATTTTTATGTTTCTTTGGGGAATAACACCACAATAGAAATAAAATTACGTATATTGCAGGAATACCAAACGTTTCAAAGTCTGTTCTGACTTCGTTGTCAATGGCTCATATAGAATACAAAAATACTTTTACAATAGCAAGTTTTGATATAGTAAATCTTTATAACAATGTTCCTGTTTCCAAAACACTTCCAATAGTAAAACAACTACTAGAACGGGACTTTTCATTAAATCAACGAACTCAGTTATCAATTGATACAATAATGGAACTACTAACATATTGTACCAAAACTACATACTTTCAATTAAACGATGACTTTTACCAACAGGATTTTGGCATGGCCATGGGTTCTTGTCTCTCACCAGCATTGAGTAACATATTTATGGAAAACTTTGAACAACAAGTAATTTTATCAAAAGAAAATAAACCTTTAGTTTGGTGGCGTTACGTTGATGACATTTTCGTAATTTGGGAACACAATCTTGAAGAACTAGATAAATTATTAAATGATATAAATAACAAAGAGCCAACTATCAAATTTACCCTTGAAATTGAAGAAAATAACAAACTATCTTTTTTAGACATACTGATAACAAAAACAGAATCTTCATTCGAAACAGAAGTTTATAGAAAACCAACTCATAAAAACAGATACCTAAATTTCAATTCAAATCATCCGAATACAGTAAAGAAAGGTGTCATTAAGTCATTATATGATAGAGCAAAGACCAACTGTTCTGATGATAATAAATTCAACAAAGAAAAAATAATTATAAAGAATGTTCTCACTGGAAACAATTACCCCACAAAATTTATCAACAAAGAATTAAACAGACTTGAACAGAAAACAAACCTTCCGAATCAACCCAGAACTTCTCTTAACACTACTAATACTCAAGACAACAACATTACAGTTACAACTATGCCATATATAGGTACAGGGTCTGTCAGAAAGATTGAAAAGAGTGGGCAACAGATTTAATGTTAAAACAACATTCCAAACAAGAAATACACTTAAATCTTTAATATCGAAAACAAAACCAACAAACAAAACCCAGAACTCAAAAAACTGCATATATAAGATTCCTTGCGAATGCAATAAATTTTATATTGGAGAAACATCGAGACCATTAAACGTACGAATAAATGAACACAAGAATTACATAACGAAACGACAATTTGAAAAATCAAAAATTTGTGAACATGCTTGGGACCTAGGCCATAAAATACAATTTGACAATTCAACTATACTTCACAAAGAACAACATAACACAAAACGAAAAATAAAAGAGTCTGCCTTAATTCTTTTGAATGAAGACGATTGTATCGCTTCTACTTCTGTAGAATTTAATCGTATCTGGTTACCGACAATTAAGGAAGAAATTATTAATGGTAACCTCCTTTTGAACAACCCAATATCGGGATAGTTCATAAGGTTTTTCCTAGGTTTTCCCTTATGACGTTAATGGGATCACTGAAACAATAGAATTCTTTGATCGCATTTTTGGAGAATGCGCTATCTTTTAACAAAGTCGTACCTAGGAACGCCACTTATAAATTCTAAAGACAACTCTTTCAAATTCTTCTAATTTGAAAGCTGGTTAACTATGATTCATGATCTTTAGAATTTTTTGTGCTACCTGTATATCTAAAAACAACAAATTTTCTAATGTCAATTTTAAATGTCATAAATCAAATTTTCATTTTGCAATCTACATCAATAAATATAAAGCCATTGACAACGAAGTCAGAATAGACTTTGAAACGTTTGGTATTCCTGCAATATACGTAATTTTATTTCTATTGTGGTGTTATTCCCCAAAGAAACATAAAAATAGACTTTGAAATGTTTGGTATTCCTGCAATATACGTCGTTTTATTTCTATTGTGGTGTTATTGCCCAAAAAAAACATAAGTTATACATTTATCTCTACAGAATAATTGAAACTTTTTATTGCATATAAGTTTCTTACCAAATACTTACGTATTCGACCAGTTCTATTATATATACTTCCACAAATGTGGACAATATTTGTTCAGATTATTATTACAAGAAATACAGGAAATAACAAAAGTTCTCCAGATGTACAAATAGCAACAAAATTTTCAAAGCATCGGTATTTAGCGGTAATAGTTGTTCGTTAAGTATTGAAGTATATATATATATATATATATATATATATATATATATATATATATATATATATAATTTCCAGCAAGAGAAACCCTGTTAACAGTATTTACGTTCATTAGTCTGCAGTTCAATGTAGACATATATATTCAACCGCGAGTAAGGTGACCCATCCACCTTTAAGAAAATCATTCGAACTTAAAATATAAAAATCAGAGAGGATAAATATTTATGATAAGAGATACGTTACTACAAGAAGCGCTAACAAGTTAAAGTAAATTGCGAAAAATCATACTTGGTTATTGAGTCTTTTTTAAATTTACAAATATTTCACAGATGGTCACCAGATTTTATATATTGTAAAATATGTGGCTTTCTATGTAGACCTCTTCTAATTTTTCGAATAAAAAGTTTTAACGAGACCAAATACGAGACTCTCGTATTGCACTGTATGTAATCTCGGTATCCCCTATAGCGAGACGAAAAAAAACTCGCTCTCGTGTGAAGTCCTATAAGTAATTTTGTGCCATCTCTATATTCATGGTTTCTATAGGTTCCTCAATTGTAAAGTTTCTTATTTTGTACTTTTTCTGACCTGGAAATTTTCTCCAAAGTTTTCACTTTTGTCACTGAATTTCCCAGTTGCTAAATCGAAGTATACTAGAAGGTTACTAGGTGTTAGTGGATCTTCATGTGATCTTTAGTTACTTATTTTAACATACATACAGTTTATTTTATCATATTGTTGTGTTTTCCTAAAAGTCTGCTCTCTGTGTATTCATAAACGCCTGTTGTCTGTATTTTCAGTCTTTCTCATTAAAGTGCATAAAAAATTATTTCATTCAATACACTTACAGCAGATCTAATGGCTATTGTATTAATTTTTTATGCCCATAGTATATTTGGGCCCTAAATTTGTTTTTGTACACAGCTGTAACGCTAAAGGTGCCTAAGTGATTGCATTGTCTTTTCCCGATATCTGATTTTCTACATTCCTGTATTCTACCTATGTAGTTTGTTAGATTCTTTCAATTAATAGTTATATTATTTGCCTTTTGATATCAGTATAGCTATTATATATTATATATTGCAGCTTCAGCACATAGCGTACATACGACTAGAGGTTGGTATTTAAACATCTGCCACTGTAGATAGACGCGGTTGTAGCTGGAATAGTACGTGAGATAAATGGTTAAATGAAATTCAAATAAATTCCTTATGGTAATAAGCTACATGGTAGAAATTCAACAAATCTAGAACCATGTTCTACCGTCTATGTGCACGTTACATTCGACATTGAATCCAAGGGGATTCCATCAGTCAGAACTACCTACTGAATTTCCGTTTTGCTGTACATCAGCCTTTTTATAGCATCGTAGTTGTTCTTTCCTATTTCTCGTTGTGATTCTATCCTGCTAATTAGTATAATTTCTTATTCTGGAACAGAATGAAATTTATTTTATCATTATTTGAGCGTTCAGAAAATTGGTTTTTACAATTAATTCAATAATCGCAGAATTATTTTTTATAGAGGTAGATTTATTTCTAAATGTGTTCCAGCATATGCATGAAAAACAACACGGGACCTAATACAAAGCCCTAAGTAACACCAACATTTATAGCTGTCACTGAATTGATCCATTGCTCTATTTTCGCTTTTTGTGTTATTTTTTGAACGAATTGTTTTAACAATTTTAATTTGAAAAGAATATCATGAGAAAAAGTCTCAAACCCCTTATTAATATCAATAAAGGCACCTACAACTTACCTTGATTAATCTATGGAATCAACACCGTTGCTTAGCATATTCACAATTGTATTTTCATTCTAAGACTGTTTTGTTAGATAAGGTATTATGCTCTCTTTAAAAGTTTATAATCATATTAGGGTTCCGCATATACAATATACGGATACTCTTATAATATCACTCAGGATTTCTGCCTCTGTCACATCACAGCAATTTTCTCCTAAACTACTGGACGGGAGAGGTTGAAATTTGGTACGAAGGTATAGTTTGGTGACCCCATCAGGAGTACATATCGCAAAAGAAGAAATTTTGATTTTAGGGGTACTTCTGGGGGGAAAAACTAAAAAAATCGACCGTCCCCCCCCTGATCTCCGAAACTACTGAACCTCAAATTTTGAAAAAATAGGAAATATAGAACGTTGCCCGAACTTTACAGGAAAAATAAGAAGAAACCGTTAATATAAATTTTGGGGGGCAAATAAAAGAATTAAATGAAAATTTAAAAATTAAAAATTTTTAAAACCCATCATGTAATACACAAATATATTTTTTTCGTATTTAAAAAAATTAATTTATAAGATATTAACGAAAATATATCAAAATTTACCCATTCCCCCCTCCTTATCTCCGAAACAATAAAACGTAAAGTTTTGAAAAAAAAAATAGAGGTATAGAGGCTGACCTGAAGTTTACTGGAAAAATAATGAGAAATATCTACTTTCAATTTTGGGGGGCAAATTACAGAATTAAATGGAAAATATAAAAATAAATTTTTTTTAACGCATCATGTTATATAAATATATATATATATATATATATATATATATATATCAGATGAAAGGGCTCATTATGACGAAAGCAATAAGCTGTAAAATTTTGAAAAAAAATATAGGTATAGCGCCCCACCTGAACTTTACTGGAATAATAACGAGAAACCCCTAATATTCAGTTGGGGGGCAAATTATAGAATAAAATGGAAAATAAAAAATTAAACTTGTTTCTAACGTATCATGTAATATATCAAATCACAGGGCTCATTATGACTAATAAATAAATATATATATATATATATATATATATATATATATATATATATATATTTAAAATAAAAATTTTAAAATATATTAAAAAAATTACCCCCCTTAATTCGCCAAACTATAAGACCTATTTTTTTATTTACAGGAAAAATACGAAGAAATCTTTAATATTAATATTGGGGGCCAAATTATAGAAATAAACGACAAATAAAAAATATTTTTTTAACGTTTCATGCAATATCAAATGAAGGGGCTCATTATGAGGAATACAAATATAAAATACAAATTGTCAGTGTCAAATTTTTTGACAAACAATAAATTCAAAATCAAAGCGAAAATTTTTTAGAAAAAAGCCTCGAAAACAACACTAAACGATTGACAACGACTCCAGACTCGGAGTTGAAACGTCTCCATACACAGATAAGTATTACACAATATACAATACATTACTTATATACAGGAATACTGGTTGATCATTTTATAGACATCTCTTTCTCTCAGAAAAACTGTGAGGAAGAATCTCTGTACAGACAACCAGTAATCCGGGCAATTTTACGAAATTGCCTTACTACACTTTGTTCTACATATACAATTTTTTAAATACTTATCTGTTACAGGAAAAAAATTTGGAGGAGAGAAAACCCATGAATAGACAAAATAATACAAATATATATTTTTCATATTTCTAAAATTAATTAATTACAAGATATTAACATAAAGATATAAAAAATTCTTATTTCTCGCTTTATTTCCGAAACCATACTACCTAAAATTTTGAAAATAATTAGGGGTACTGGGGCTCACTTGAAATTTATAAAAAAATTTATTAGAAAACCTCCATGGTAATTTTAGTGACACATTATACAATTAATGGAAAATAAAAATATTTTTAAATCATTTCTTTAGAAGATATTAGCAAATATATTAAACATCGACTTAATTCCCATTTTAGAAACTACTCTATTTAAATTTTGAAAAATATATTTTATTTGTATTTTTAAATAATTTGAATAACAGATTTAATAATTTATAATTTAAAACTTGACCTATTTTGCCCTTTATCTTCCAATCTATAGAGCCCCAAAATTCAGACAGAACATTATAAAAGGCTCCCCTGAAAGTTTATTAGTAAAATAAAACTCTAACGTTAATTTTTGGGGGCCAAATTAGAAAACTAAATACAGCGAATCTTGAAGGTGGTACGGAACCCTTAGTATGCGAGTCCAACTCGCAATTATTTTTTAATGGCAGTTAAACAAATTCTGCAAAGTTCTCTATAACTGACCTGCTGCAGAATGTCATTAGTTAGTTTTTTATTCCGGATATAAATATTGCAGTTATCATTCTCATTGTACTGGGATTATTCTAGTTAAGAGACAATTATTTATAATGTGTTTAGTGGTTCTAAAATATGCATATTTGGTTTTGAATATACAGGTCTCTATTCGGCTTTCCATAGCTGATTCTTTTTTGTCTATCTTATTAGCGAGTTGATAGTCCATATTGGAAGCATAGAATTTATTAAATAATGTACTTACTCTTTCAGTGTAATTACCAGAAATTTATTAGCTGGGACGTTTTAGTTCGCCTATTTGTGACACTGCATATTACGTTCCAGATTTTTCAATTATAAAAATACTGATTTTTTTATCTTTTAATTGCTTTGAATCTATCTGCAGTTATATTTATTAACAACAGTAATTTAAATGCTTTCGCATATAACTAATGATAGTAAGAATGCATACATATATTTAAAATATCTTTGAAAATCGTCCGTTTCATTACCGCAGCCTCTATAACTATTTGTGAAAATTGTAGGAAAACTCGATTTATTTAACTAATTATTAACACAGAAAGCACACACATACCAGCAAATATTTTTATAGCGTTCAGTATCGGTGAATTATAAATAAATTATAAGTAAAATATACATCTAACTACCGTTAATTTCCAAAGTAATGTTAATAAAGTGACACGCTTCTGCACAGTTTTGAGAAGAGGACATTTCTAAGGTAATTTATTTACCATTTATTTAAATTAGATATTTAACGTTTCTTGCATTTCATACATTAGCTAACCAAATATCGCATAGTTCATATTCAAATTGATACATACTTTACGACTTAGAGTTTCCAAATGAGGAAATTGAGAAAGTTAGATGGCAGATTAGCAATGCCCTCGCCCACACCCACTCATTACGGTTGCATAGAATAAGAGAGCTAACTGATAACTAAATGTATTATAAAATATTGTTTGTCTTCTGGTGATCCTTGGGAAAGTCTGTATATTTAAAATTTACCAAACGTTTCAAGGTCTAAATCTGACCCCCTTCTCAAGGGTAACAAAATAAAACGAAGAAGGTAAAGAAACTAAAATTTAAAAATTCCCCGCCACAATATTTATAGAATACACAAATTGACATTTTTGTCAGTATGAACAGATGCTACTAAAATAATTCACTGGTATTTTGCAATATATAGGGTGTCACCTAAAAAAAATGTTATCAGAATTTCTTTCAAATTTCAGGGCTTTTCTGATCGTGTGAGTTCTTCGACCTTTTTAAAAGTACATATTTTTTATTGGAACATATTGTACAATATTTAGGGAGAAAATAAAGACGATTATTTTTTGTGGAGCAAATTTAGTGCTATAGAACTTGCAGAAAATTCATAATAATGTGAACAAAATTTAAAAATTCAACTAGAATTAATATGTTATGCAGATGATACAACTGCAGTTTTTGACTGCTATAATTAGGATTAGGATGAAGTTAAACAAATAGTAGAAAAATAATAAAAGATAATAACTTGAATATCTCAAGCGCATACCATGTAACCTTTTCTCTATCGAATATTTAGCAATCATCGCTAATTTACCATAACTCTAATTAAAACTGAGTACCCTGCAAAAGGTTCTATATAAAAAAACAAATAAAGTTATGCATCTGAAGGTGAAAATCGGTCAACACTTGCTCTGGTATGAACACATCACGTGTACCGTAAAAGCTAAAGAATTTTAATCCTTATCTAAATTGTGTATTTCAACATGTATTTTTATTGAAAAAGTGTAATGCCTTTGTAGAATAGTTTAGCCGAATCAACAATATCATACCGTGTAGTAGCCAGGGGTGGTACCATTCACAGTATATTGCTTAGTTTGCTACTAACTCAGAACACCATACAGAAAATAATTTTTAGACATAAATGGATTTTTTTACATTTACTATACCAAAGAACAACACACAGAAAATAACAGAATATGTTAATTTTACACAGCACCAATAAGAGGAAAACACAGAAGGGACAGCACACCAAAACATACATACTTTTCGATTAAAAAAACATAGTTATTTTTGTCACAGTAAAATTTTACAACCTAATTCCAGTAGAATAGTAAAAAATGAATGCTTAATAAACAGTAACCCAGAATTTTCTAATATATGTTTTATTTAAACACTAAAGGTAAAACTATACAATATTGATAAGCTACATCTTCCGATTTACTTTCGCATTAGTCATAGTTCGGTAAGATCATACAGTGTGGAACAGCCAAATGTAATAAATTCCATAACGAATAAAGGACGGCGTGTTGGGAAAAACGCTTGGACACGTCGACATGTATTTTTAAATGGGCATGTATTTAACAAAAAAATTATATAGGGTCATATGACAGAGGCCAATGCCAACTTCCTTATTTTAAATGCAAGCCCCTGTATATTATTTATTTTCTGGATTCTCCAGAAGATTCTAGACATAATTCATATAGAATGTCCTACACATATCTTCAAAGTGTTTTCAGATGTATTAAAAAAAGAAAATTATTTGATTTCATAAATTCGCTACATTACACTAAAAACCTAATAAGTAATACTGATTATTTCCTAATAATATAAAAAACAACAAAAAACTATTAATGTTAATGTAGGAGATGTTCAAAATGCTCGCCGCGACCTCCATCTTGTATAGAAATTTCTTCTAAAATTACTCAACATCTCAGCCGTCACTGATCTAATCCACTGTCACATGCGACACCCTATATATTTTTTTCTTGATAAAATGCTCATTTAAAAATAGACATCGAGGTGTCCAAGCGTTTTTCCCTACAAGCCTTCCTTTATTCATTATCGAATTTATTCCATTTGGCTGTTCCACACTAAAGTGTGTATAAATAGAACAGAAAGCTGTATAGAAAATTACAGTAAACAATGCATTACTCTTCATGAGTTATTCAAGGCGCCTCCTATTATATTTGCTAAGGTATTTTTGCTACCACTTGACAAACAAATTATTTCAGTTGTTCCAGTGTTATCGCTTGTTACTCCCAGGCTTTGCTCGCAGGATAGCTGGACAACAAATCACATGACTTCAGAATGCGTAAAAATGAATTGAGAACGTTTACACCTATCTGGTCCGATGGCTAGTTGTCAAGGCTAATTAGTTATTCAGGTCATAATGGAGAATTGAGGGATATAGAATGTACTTTACATTTTTTAAAACCGCAAAGTATTTACAATGACAGTTCTTTAACTGCACTTCAGTGAATTTCAATTAATCGTCAGTGTTTTCTCTAAAACTGCTCAATCAATTTGAATATTTTAAATTGTATTCTACAAAGAGATGTCCCAGCTTAATTAGACATAATTTTCTATACCGTAAAATATACTGTCTTTCTGAAAATCGGAAAAATATGCGCAAAAAAGGTAAAAATCAATGTAAATGTCATAATCATAATTACCTAGCTTAAATGTCAAGACATACCATGAAAGTATAACGTACAGGGTGTTTGTAACGGTTGTTATTTTACGGTCGAGTGAAGTATATAGAAAAGAAAAATTGACAAGAATTTATCTAAGTGATCTTTTCTATATAATATACGTTGGTATGTGTGTGCATGTGCATGGAAATTCAAGTAGCAAAGCAATGTGCGCAATTGAAATACAGGGCGAAGTAAAATTACATTACCCAAAATCTTACCAGTAAATGTGATATTGAGTTGTACATAAGCAGTTACATATATAGGATGGTTGAAACATAAGGTGGAAGGGAATTAATGTTATACAGGGTGGTTTAAAAAAATTTGTTTGTATTGGATAGCACCTACTTAGTTGCGTATACTACGTGATTGAAATAAGATTGAAGTAAACCTATAGTTAAACAGAGTGTTAAATAAGCATATGCAGTATGGATATTTAAGTTATAGTGTGGATGGTTCCAAAAATGTTAGAAGCAGTTGCGTATACAGAATGATTGAAATATAAGGTATAGAGGAATTATAGTTACACAGTGTGGTTAAAAAATATTATATATTATGGAACATAAGTAGCTGGGTATACTTTGATTCAAACAATAGAAAAATAGAAACAGTTAATAGGGTGAAGAGGATTAATACTTACATAGGGCGGTTGCAACGTCGTGTGTAGTTAAATTATACTTATACAGGGTGATTCAGAAAATGATAGACAAGTAGTTTATATTGGGTGACCAATAGACGCAAACTTATTCAGGGTGGTCGCAATATAGGGTGAATTAGAGTTACAGTTACAGAGAGTGATTCAAATAATACAACGAATAAAAAAGTTAAAAAACACGTGGAAAATATACAAAAAAATACAAGTTAGAGAGAGAGAGAAATAGATATATAAACAGAGATAGACATACATAAGAATTCGCTAAAACAATGAATAGAATTCTACCTTAAATCAGATAACAAAAGAATATATGTCAGAAAATAGTGACTGATTTTACACGGTTTCTAAACAATTAAATACAAATTATATCATTCCTAATGTCATTATAATCAATTAATTTATTTTTTAATTAATAATATGGATATCGCCGTCGTCCAGAAGTTGTTGTGTAAATTGTTCAAATAATTTTGTTACATTTGTGGTGAATATGTAGTGCAAAAGGTTAGAAGAAGGCATACGTCGATTACTTTAATGTATAGATGAAGACTCTGACCAAAGCGTAGGTTCCAAACATTGTGTACAAATTGTGTAGTAAATATTTAAGAGAGTGGGCAAATGACAATCCTAATCATTTAAAGTATCCTGTGCCGATGATTTGGACAGAACCGAAAAATCAGATTGATGACTGTTATTTTTGTGTTGTTGAATTACATCGTATAAACAAAAGAAAAACGACATATCATGATTTAGCGTCTGCTAAAAGACCTTGACTTTCTTCCATTTTTTAGCTCAGAAAGTTATATAGTTTCTAATGAAACTGGGGCTTTCAAGGTACAAACTGCAAAATGGAGATTGTTTATGGACAGCTGTAAGCGAAATTAAAAATGAGTTTTACTAGACATTGGTAATAAACATGCAGTTGTGCCTATTGCTCATTCAACGAAATTAAAAGCAGAGTATCATAACGTTGATCTTATTAAAACAAAACTTAAGTATTAGGATACCAATGGGTTATATGTGTCGATTTAAAAATGGTCAAGTTTCTATTAGATCAACAAAGTGGGTACACTAAATTTCCATGCTCCATATGTTTATTGGACAGCAGAATAAACAAAGATCAAGAAAGATTAGTCTTTGAGAATTAAAATTATTTTAATCCCCCTTTAGTTGTATATCTTTCAAGAAAGTTTTTCGATTTCAGTGAAGAAAAACAAAAACTCGTATTTTTGATGGCCAACAGATAAGACTCTTTTGTTGCTGTTGTTATTTTTTTTACGAAATAACAAGTTCGGAAGTTACAAACAGTTAGTTCAAAACCTCTTAATTAATTTTACACATCTTCAATGAAATATTAGCATAAACGTTCACTATCTGGACCTTCATTTAGACAAGTTTCCTGAAAATCTTGGTGCGTATAGCGAAGAACAAGGAGAACGTATCCATAAAGATATAAAGGTGATAGAAAATAGGTATCAAGGTCGCTGGGATGAGCATATGTTGGCAGATTATTGTTGGGGTATTACACAGGAATATAAAAAGAGAAGGTAAAATAATGTAATGAACTGTAGTTAAAATTTTTGAATTAAAGGTTGTTTTGTCTTTTAATAAATTAATTAAATGTTTTTTACTTTATTTACCTTTGCAAAATCTCAAAAACTACAAGTAGCTTTCAAAAGTATCAAGTTTTTATCAGGGTACCGAATGTATTTGAAATCAGTGTTGCTTTTAGCGGCACCAAAATCATTGTAGACCTGCCCATGGAGATGACGAAATAACTTGAATTTTTCAAGAAAACTACATAACTGACGGTTGACGTTGTACGGTAACTAAAATACTTAGAGGATAGTAATGCCTAGGAATTCTAGTAAACACACATAGTGATACAAATTGGTCTACAGAGCGGAGCATTTCAATCTTGATTTGTACAGCTGTTTCATTTGTAGTATCGACTCCTGAAATTACTACTTAGTTCCTTGTTCTACGTGATTTATTAAATAAAATTTGTTTTGGTCAATTAGACTATTTCCTTATAACATTAAAAATAAAAGGTAGCCCTAGGAAGGGCTACACAAGTTTCAGTACAAACTTTCAATCTGGGAGTCGATACAAGCAAAATGGAATCATTTACCACGAAGAACGGATTTAACTATTGAAATAAAATAAGAACATATTTATGTTTGTTGAGAATCTTATACAAATTCAAATGTTCCAACAACAGTACATCCAAATCCGTTAACAGCGATCGTATTACAAAGAGTAATTGTTTATTTTGCGATCCCGCTAAAAACTCTCTGATACTTTCGTTGCTAAAAATCTCAATTCTCAACCTAATTAATTATATACAAGGGGCACAATAACTTTTGGACAAATTACATAGCTTCACAACCAGAAAATTCTTTCGATTTTGCGACTGAATATCGTATTTTTTACGCTTAATCTGAACACATTATCAGAAAATTTCATATGCCCCTTAAATCATCCTGCATCGTCAGTATTAAATTATTGAACAGCCCGATAAACTGGCACTGTTCAATTTATTAGACAAACACAAAACAAGATAAAAATTTCAATAATCCTTTGACCAAAAAATCTTTAAAAAAATAAAAAAATACTCATATTCCGTGCTTGTTATATTTTGAATTTCATACCTGAGACTAGTCATATTTATATACCTGCTCCACTTGTGTAGGTAATTCCAATATTAAGGTGACACCTCTACCACGGGCTACTCACACAAGCAAAAACAATCATCAAAATCGGTCCAATTTAAAAAGGCAGATAATCATATAGTAAGGCAAACTCAATTTTTAATCTAAATCTCCCATCTAGAGACCTACCCAAACATATACAAAATATCTCATTAAACTCGGTCCAGCCATTTAGGTGTTCAAAAAAGTTTTCCTGCCACCTGACTACTGCGCCACCTAGCTGACTGAATTGTGAATTTAAACCATCCACGGACCCACTCAAACACACACAGAAAAATTTATCAAAATCGGTCAAGTCGTTTTGGAACAGGTAGAAAAACTATTAGACTCTTTTTTTCATCTAGGAAAATTTCTGATAATCCTCAAAGGACTAAATAAATCTTCATAAATTATAGAAACTATCTCGTTCAAGTCAGCTTTCGAACACAACAACTGTATCAAAATCTGTCCATACGTTTAAGAGCTACGATGCCAAAGACAGACATACAGATCTACACATACACTCCATAATCTCCAAACACCCCTTTTGTGCGTCTGAGGCAATGCTACCGTTTCTACCGATATGTCGGCAGTCTGCGGCTTTTTTACCTTTTTTAAATTATTTCATATGTAATTTACCGATTTTTATTTATTTACCAACAATTTATCATTTTTTTTTCTATTTTGTCAATAGATTCTTATATTTTTTATCAAATGTTTATAAATAGCTATTGTTGCAAGTTTGCATAAAACTGAAATTTAACAAACATTATAACACTAGTCTAAAAAGTACTTAAACAATGAATAGGAGATGTAACCGTGGGTCATGTGCGAAAAAGATTGGCTGGAAAATAAGTTATTTAACAAACTTTATTTGTATGACTATTTCACTGAATTAAAATAGAAATAGAATAGGCACATTTAAGGATGATGAACTAATAAAGGTATTTACTAAACAAGACATTTTTTGGGCAATAAAAAGAAAACTGGAACATCAATAATAGGTTATAAATATAATATCGGATTATATAAATGGGAAAACCTATCTGCAAATAAGGTACATTAATAGAATGTTAAAAAAAGACCATAGCATAAGCAAATTCTTGGAAATCTCGAAATAACCCAACGCTTGTGGCTGTTTACATTTTAATGAAAATTGTCATGATATTATAAAATATCATCATAAAATTATTAGGCATTTTAAAGAGTCTTCAGAATCAAATTTTAGTTTGTGTCACTCAGTGATTCATTTCGATACAGTGAATTCAGTCGTTTGATCTGAAAGTTTATTAGGTGTTCTTATTCTTATTATTATTTATTGTGAGAACAGTTCATACTATTTATTTTTCCAGCAAATATGTCTCTTAACTTTCTATAAATCACAGTTAAACGTCATGAAATTACACTAACTCTCCGATGGCTACTGAAATCTACCGAATTTATCCTTCAATGCAAGCGATTTCTGTACTCTGGGATGTGGCAGCCCTTTGAGGTTAAAAAAAGTGCGTCCCAACTAAATTCAAGGAACGCATGCCTAATATAACACTGGATGACAACGACTCCAGACATCGAGTTAAAACCTTTCTACAACATTTACCTAAGTATATACAATAAACCCAATTGTTCATAGGATCAAATTGTAGACATTACTTTCCAACAGGACATCTGTGATTTGTGAGGAACACTTTCTTTAAAGGTCAACCAGTTACAAAAAAAAACAGAGAAAATCCTGATGAGTGGACAGAACAACACTAAGGACGTTCTCAAGAATCGTTTCTAATTTAAATCTAAGTATCTCTAAGTCAATATACAAATTTCCAATAAAAAAAATTGTAAATATTATTAAACATTAACAACATTCAGGCTAATGCACCCATTTTAAATGCAATTGTTGCTTTATACAACGTTTTGCTCATTGCAAAATTTTGCCGAACCTACTATCGAAGTAGCAATTTTTTCCAAGTTGGTCACGATTTGACGTTATTTGCAAGCACAATATTTCTTTGTTTAAGTGTCGGTGAACGACACACAGCGTGGCATATTTCACGACCATACCTCAGATCGCATGCAATAACGTCCCAGCTAAATGTCTATAATTTAACACACACAGTTATTTAGCATAAATGCGACTAACACCTGTGCTTTAACATCGCTATGGTCGAGCTTGGTGTCGGAACTTTAAATCCGTAACCTTTGCGGTTTGTCCCTGTCTCGAAAAACGTTGGGCTTCTGCACCCTCAGTGGCGGACCATATGATTCATTAACAACGGTTAGTATTAGTTATCGACAACCATTAATTGGTTTTCTATTAAGTTAACGATTCATCTTAAATATAATTACGGTAATGACATTTTGCTTAAAATTCTCAAAGTATTCACAACGTATCATTTTATTAACACGAATTTTTTCTTGGCCGTTCCATTCCATTTGACATTTTGTATATATTTTATCCATGAATATAAAAAAAACATAAAATATGTGTGCGTGTGTGAGTTTCATTATAGTCCTTTACTGAATGGTCTTTCCTGTTATTTCTGGTGTACATATCGTTGTAAAGTCCGTGGGTTCAATTTAAAATTATAAAACTAATATTCACTTTCACTTTTCTAGAACTTTATTTACATTAAAACAGCTGATTCAAATATCACAATACATTTCCATATACACTAGTCGTCGCGGTATAACTGAACTCACCATCGTTGCTGCTTCCTTTATAAGAACAGCATAGAAAATTCTCGCAAAATCAATCATCACTCCTTCCACTGCCGAGTCTTTTCGAGAACCGTTTTTTTTATCTCAAAGCGTTTGTTGTCGTACTGAAACGAAACAGGGTCGGCTTTGGGTAAATTTCGTAACACTGTCCCCCCTTTAATTCTGATCGTCCCGATGAGAACCATCCCCTCCATGGTAGGCAGCGAGTCGATCTAAATGAACCACCTTCAATTTAACCTTGGGGTTTCAACGAATCCGGTAGAAGACGTCATTAAGCCTCTTGACCACCTCATATGGACCATCTTGGGCGGGTGTAAGCTTTGGGGATTTACCCTTGCTCCGTTGGGGGTTGAACAGCCAGACTTTGTCCCTCTCCTGGAACCCGACAGAAATGGCCTTGAGGTCGTATCGCGTCTTCATCCGGTCACTGGTGGCCAACATCTGCCTTCGGGCTAATTCGTGTATTGCCAGCATGTTATGTCGGAGCTGGTCGGCATAATCGTCGTTGTCTTGGGAAGGTTCTTCGGGGGAGCCAAATGCAAAATCGCAGGGTAATCGCAGCTCCTTTCCGAATAGGACCCTGGCTGGGGTCAGGCCTGTACTATTATGTACGGCAGAGCGATATACCAACAGGAATAGGGGAATATGCTCATCCCAATCACGCTGGTTATTGCTGACGACCTTTGATAGGTGTTGTTCCAAGGTCCTGTTGAATCTTTCCACCATTCCGTCTGACTGTGGGTGTAATGGTATTGTTCTCGTTTTCCTGATCCCCAACATCGCGCAGACCTTCTGGAATACATTCGATTCGAAGTTACGCCTCTGGTCTGAATGTAATTCCATCGGGACGCCAAACGTGCTGAATAGTTGTTCTACTAGCACCGTCGCTACCGTGGTTGCCTCTTGGTTGAGTATCGCATATGCCTCAGGCCATTTGCTGAAGTAATCCATTGCGACCAGAATGTATTTGTTCCCCCTCTCAGACTCGGGAAACGGACCGGCGACATGGATGGCGATTCTCTCAAATGAGACGCCCACATTGTACTGCTGCATTCTGCCCTTGGTCGGGGTTTTCGGGCCCTTACTGGCCGCACAGGTGGCACATTTGCGGCACCAAGCTCTGACGTCTTCGAAGTAATTCACCCAGTAGTACCGCTGGCGAACTTTGTTCATGCCCAGGTGGCCTCCGGTAATTTCATCATATACTTCGGTCAGGATGGCTGGTACCTTTCTCTTCGAAATTACCAGTTGGGACTTGGTTTCTCGTCCATCAGCGCTTTCCCAGACTCGCTTGAGCATTCCATTGTCTACTCTTAGAAAGTCCCATTGAGCCCATAACGATTTCAGCACGCCTGAGTATCTAGCTACCTCGTCCCATCGTGGCCTGGGTGTCCCTCTCATTTTGAGTGACAAGATTGGTTCGATGTCTGGATCAGCCATTTGGTCCTGGATGCACTGTTCCGTTATCCAGTCTTCATTGGCCTGCACTCGGATCTGCCTGATGGAGATACCCTCTCGCTGTTCCGTCTTCAGACAATGGTTGCATTCCGTTCTACAGGGTCCTCTGGATAGGGCTTCGGCATTATTGTGCAAATGGCCGGCACGGTGTTCTACCTTGAAGTCGTATTGCTGTAATTTCTCCATCAATCTGGCCAGTTGTCCTGGCGGTGTCTTCATGTCCAGCAGCCATTTCAGTGCGGCTAGAACTGTTCGGATTAAGAAATGACGACCATAGAGGTATTTGTGGAAATGGTCTACAGCCCTTATTATTGCAAGAAGTTCTTTTCTGGTGACGCAATAATTTCTTTCCGGTTTCGAGAATCCACGACTGTAATACTCGATCACCCTCTTTTCACCATCTTGCACCTGGGATAGGACGGCCCCCAAACCTGTGTTGTTGGCGTCGGTGTCTAAAATGAACTTGCCGGACTTTGTAGGAAAGGCTAGGATTGGGCTGGAACATAGTGCTGCCTTCAGTCGTCTGAATGATGTTTCGCAATCCTGATTCCATCGGAAGGTCTCTTTCTCAGTGGTCTGCCGATGTAGGGTGGCGGCGATGGTGGCAAATTCTTCAACAAAACGCCGGTAGTATGAACAGAGGCCCAAGAAGCTTCGGAGTTCATGCTTGTCTCTTGGGACTGGCCAATCACGGATGGCTGCTATCTTGTCTTCGTTGGTGCGGATTCCTGACTCGGACGCGACGTGGCCCAAAAACTCTACTTCTTTTTGAAACAAGGAGCACTTCTTCGGGTTGACTCAGGTTGGCATTATTAATTCTGGAGAATACTTCGCCTAGGTTTTTCAGATGGTCCTCGAATGTCTGACCCATGACTAGAATGTCGTCGAGGTATACTAAGCACGTCCTCCATGTTAACCCGCTCAGCACAAACTCCATTAGCCTCTCAAATGTAGTTGGTGCATTACATAACCCAAAGGGCATGACCGTGAACTGAAACAGCCCTTTACTGGTGGAGAACGCTGTCTTCTCTCTGTCGTTTGCGTGTAGACCAACCTGCCAATATTCACTTTTTAGGTCTAGTGTGGAGAACCCACGGGAGCCTCCTAGTGTGGTCAAAGTGTCATCGATTCGGGGTAGTGGATAGCTGTCTTTCTTCGTGGCGTCATTCAGCTTTCTGTAATCCACACAAAATCGGGTGGTTCCATCTTTCTTTTTAACTAGCACGACGGGAGCAGACCCTGGGCTGATGGATGGCTCAATAACTCCATTTTGTAACATGGGCTCGATGTTTTCCTCGACTGCCTGTTGTTGCCCTAAGGGTAGTCGTCTAGGTGGTATTCTGATGGGTTGAGCCTTTCCGGTATCTATTCGATGCTGGATGATGTTGGTGCGACCGGTGGTTCCATGTTGACTGTTAAAAATTTGCTAGTGCTTATTGATAAATTGCTTGGCTTTTTTCTGGTTCTCTGGTGTCAGGTGTGTCAAATGGTCAGCAAACTGTTGTAGAAACTATTTACTGGGCCCTGTCTCCTTCA
The DNA here is from genome assembly GCA_034190945.1 of Octodonta nipae. Taxonomy (NCBI): domain Eukaryota; kingdom Metazoa; phylum Arthropoda; class Insecta; order Coleoptera; family Chrysomelidae; genus Octodonta; species Octodonta nipae. Next base: position 38,901,570 of record CM067220.1, read on the forward strand.
CCGACGTCTGGAACTCTCCTTTACAATTGATGATGGTCTACTGGCTCGAAACAAGCTATCTCTTGACCATTGGCAATTCTGATGTCGTTGTTGGACAAATTCAGGACTCTGATTAGTATATCTCGTCCGGTTTTAACTATAGCCCGTCCAACTAAGTAGTCATGAGTTGAGTGTAAGGGCTTCACCATTCCAACGCAGCTCCCAGGATTGATGTCTATCTGCCCATGAATAATCTGTTCCGTTTAACCGGGAATTCTAGCTGAAGACTTTGCCACAATTTTTATGGGGGTGACTGATGTGTTGACCGAAGAACATCATATCTCGGGTCGAACATAAATCCATGCTGGCTAATTAGGTCCATTACCAGTATTAAATCGTCCACAATATTCGCCACCAGGACCCTATGCCGGATCATGTTGCCCCCTATCTGTATCACGACATCTGCCTCACCCTGTATTTTTTATGTCGGATTCAACTATTTGCATTCTTTCATTAACTGTTTGATTAACTTGTGATACTATTTGCATTAATTGTTCAAATAGTAGTTGTCTTTTTTCTTCCGTTTTGCCTTGTTTTTCTTCAAATTTCGAGAACAATCCTTCCAATAAATTTTGTTGTTTTTCTTCCATCGTGGAAACAAGTTGTTTTTTCATCAAGAGATTTCACTAACCTTTGTTGAATTTCTTCTTGATGTTGTTTCTCCTTCTTGTCTCGTTTTTCCAGAATCTGAGTTATTTTTTCATCCAGTCCCTCCGTAACCTGTTTGATAATTTTTTTGGTAGTATCGTCGGTTTTTTCCATACTACAGGTTTCCATAATTCAAGTTACGATTTTAACTGCACTTAATCCTTTACTTCTGATCACCAAATTTGTTGTAAAGTACGTGGGTTCAATTTAAAATTATAAAACTGATATTCACTTTCACTTTTCTAGAATTTAATTTAAAATAAAACAGCTGATTCAAATATCACAATACATTCCCATATACACTAGTCGTCGCGGTATAACTGAACTCTCCATCGTTGCTGCTTCTTTTATAAGACCAGCATAGAAAATTCTCGCAAAATGAATCATCACTCCTTCCGCTGCCGAGTCTTTTCGAGAACCGTTTTTTTTATCTCACATGAAATGTGAAACAGGTAGACTTAGAACAGCTGTAAACAAACTTCGATTCTCAGACACAAATATACAATATTCCCTGAAGACAAAATCAAGAACTGAAAACCAGAAAGACGAACACTAATTATCAGGGCTTAAAAATTCTAAAACGAGGATAGGTCTCTGATATATATGATGATATACTGTGCTTTGTCGCAAGGCTAAGACCGGTATACTTCCCGTTGCAAGACTGGCTTAACAAGACCAATACCAAGGCCATTGCCAAGATTAAGACCAGGCCTGAATCCCTAAGTTATTAGAATTTAAATTAATTAAAATTTTAAATTTCTGGTAGAACTGACTTGAATTTCACCTGTGACCCGGATAGCTGGTACTTCAGAATGATGCTGTAAAATATCTGGCGGAAAAGATGTTAAAAAATTCTGAAACAATAGGACTCCAACTAATTAATGTCAACTACTCCTCGCCCCTATTGCTAAATCATACCAGTCTCTAACAATACATTTTGGGCTTTTAGTAATAACAGAATAAATGTTCATGATTAGTCAAGATACTCTACTTTCTCGCAAAACAGCAAGACCAACGATTAACCAGACCAAAACGAAGATCAAAACCGAGAATTCAAGATCAGGATAGAGTTTGAATGCAAAATGCCCATCAGTGATTCGGAAATGTTTCATGTTTCTTAGATTATCTAAAACGACAGGCTATATACCCAGACTGTAATGAGTTCGACTGACTTAAAAGAATGCTGTGTTACAAATGAATATCATGGTACACCTAAGACCTGGAGAGTTGATACTCCTCGCCCAATTGATGGATTTGTTGTTTGTAGAAGGCTGTTGTTAATTGTACATTCTCTAAAAACTTCCGAATATAGATTCAGATATTATAGAGTTCTAATATAAATACATGAAAGCATAATTGTTAGGAAAAGATGATTTGTTGATACCCAAATATTATATGATAAGGTACTAAAATAATATAATTTTCTAAATACTGATGTTTAATTCTTTAAATTTTGTCCAAGTTTTTAAAAAAAGGCAACAGTTAACCTTGTTAACGATTCATACCCGGAAGTCAACCAGTATAGCTTTAGTAACATTACAGTGATGACTTTTTATGTATCCCCATTGAAAGAAATTCAAACGACTTAAATCGGATGCTATTTGACAGTTATGACCATTAATTCGACCGTGTAAAGATAAAGCACACCTATGAGAAAAAATAAATCGAATCAATAATTTCCGTTGTTTAATCATCAATCGGTTATGATTTGGTATAAATGTAAATGATGATGAAAAACATCTTCACTCTGGCATTAACTCTTACACAGATGGATGGAATGGAATTTAAGAGATGATGGATTTTACGATATGAGACATATATTGATACATAATTTATTTGAAAATTTTTACTAACTACTCGACATTATGTCTCACGGATGGTACCGCAGGTTTCTTACGAAATGCCTTTCTTGCTATACTTTCAAAAGTTCTAGATTTTCAAAGTGATATGAGGGTAAAGAACACTAAAATAAATGTTACCAAATTTCCACGAATTTAGTGTTAATCCTAATGTGATAATAAATTAGAACATTTGCTATTTTTAAGGACTAAAGGAACTGCATGCCAATATTTTTATTTGCTTTTAAACTTGTCCGTTTGCAACCTAAGTGATTGATTTAATCCTTTGAATGGAACAAAGTGGTTATAAGTTCCGCCCCGAAACTTCCAATTATTATTTTCTAGAACTAGTAATTTATAGTATTCAGATGAAAATATAAACAATTTGTTTTTTTTTCAATTTTAAGCTTAGTAGTTAAGGTAACAAGATGATTATCATATGATGCAATATCTTCTTCTTCTTCTTCTTCTTCTTCATGCTGTGTTAAGGCATCTTTGCCTGTTTCTCTTCACATCCTTGCCTCTGCTCAGTCACCTGGGAGGTTGTCACTCCACCTTTTCCTAGGTATTCCAAGGCTTCTTCGTCCTGCTGGTGATTTGTCCCTTGATATTTTCACAATTCGTTCTTCCGTCATGCGGTCAATATGCTCATTCCATTTTATCTTTCTGTCCAATACCCAGTCATTGATGTTATCTATCCCGCATGCTTGTCTTATGTTTTCACTTCTTTCTCTATCCATTAGTGATTTTCCCGCTATTCTTCGAACTATTTTCATTTCTGTGGTCTCCATTATCCGTTTTGTTTTAGAGGTCTCAGGTCGTGTCTCTGCTGCATAGGATAGTATAGGCCTGATTGCGGCCTTGTATATACGGGCTTTGGCTTCAGTTCGAATGTATTTATTTCGCCAGATTGTGTCATTTAGGTATGCTGCTGCTCTTGTGGCTCTTGTAGCTTGGTTTCTTACTTCCGTCTCCACTTCCCCGTGTCCAGATATTTCGATTCCCAGATATTTAAATTTCATTTCCTGGTGTATTATTTTGTTATCCACCACAAGCTTGCATCTGATCGGTGTCTTGGAAGTAACCATTGTTTTTGTCTTTGTCGCTGCTATTATCATATTGAACTTTTTTGCTGTTTTGTTAAATTGGTACAGTAGCCTCTGCAGATCGTCCTCGTTCTCCGCAACCAGTACCGCATCGTCTGCATAGCACAGGATTTTGATCTCTTTATTTCCCATTTTGTATCCTCTTAGTTTACGTACTTGTTTTATGATTTCGTCCATCACAATATTAAATAGTAGCGGGCTGAGAGAGTCCCCTTGTCTAATCCCATTATTTGCAGGTATCTGTTCAGTTAGGTCACCATCTATTTTTGCTTGGATCGTATTTTTTGAGTATATATTTTCGATTGTTTTAATGACATTGTACGGTATCTGTCTATCGTAGAGAAGGTGTATTATATCTTTTAATTGTATTCGATCGAAGGCCTTCTGCAGGTCAATGAAACACATGAAGGCTGGTCGATTATATTCGATCGATTTTTCCGTTATTTGTCTTATGACAAAGATTGCATCCGTACAGGATCTTCCCGACCTAAAACCCTGTTGTTCATCTGCTAATGATACACATTCATTTATTTTATTTGTTATTATCTTTGTGGTTAATTTCAACGTTGTGCATAGTAGAGTTATTCCTCTATAGTTCTTGGGCATTTTTTTATCTCCTTTCTTAAATAGTGGGATCGTAATGCTATTCCTCCACTCATCTGGTATTCTGTGCTGGGCAAATATTTTTTTGACTAAGGTTGTTAGTTGTTGGTTTAGCTTCTCTCCTCCATATTTAAGTAACTCGTTGGCGATGTTATCCGGACCTGGGCTCTTTCTGTTTTTCAGTTTTTGGAGTGCTGTTTCTATGTCTTCCCTTTTTATGTCAGTCTCATCACTTATTACTATCTCTGGTGTATTTGGCTCGGTTTCTGTCTCTTCTTTCTTGTATAGTTCTTCTAAGTATTTTACCCAGGTATCTCTCTCTATGTGTCTGGTACTGATGAGTTCGTTTGCTTCTGTTCTCTGATTTCTTATTAGTCGCCAGATTTGTTTTTGTAGCCCATAAAAGTCACTTTCCATTCTTTTGGAGAAGGTTTCCCAGTGGTTGTCTTTCGTTTGTCTCACGAGTGTTTTTGTATCATTACGGATTCTCTTGTATTCTTCATATGCTTCTGCCGTTTGTGACGACATTTAGTTCAAGTACGCTTTCTTTTTCTTTTTACACTGTTCTTTGACCTTGTTGGAGAACCACGGTGTTTTGTTTGTTCTTTGTTTTTGCGGTCTTGTAGTCCGAGTTCCAAGCGATACACTTGCTGCTTCTATTATATTTTCTTTTAATCTCTTCCAACTGTTGTTAATATCGTCATTTTCTTCTATCGGGTTTTTATCGATTTTTTCTTTTAAACGGTTTTGGTATAGTTCTTTTATGGTTGTATCCCACATAGATTCGGTGTTTATTTTCCCTGTGTGTGCTCTTGGTTCTCTATTCCTTCTTAGGTTAAGTTTCATTTTGATTTTTCCAAGAAGCAGACTGTGATCACTTCCTACATTCGCGGAGTTTAATGTCCTTACTTCTTGTATCTGTGCAGGGTGTATATATCTATTGGTTATTATGTAATCTATTGTTGATTGCTGTCCCCGGGAGTTATGGAAGGTGGTTTTGTACTGCGGTTTAAGATCAAAGAAGGTGTTATTGATTCTTAGATCACATAACGAACATAGGTTCGTCAGCAATTCCCCGTTGTCGTTCAATATACTCTCGTTAAAGCGTTGTTTTACGCCAGGTATCACTTCGTTACCGATGCGTGCATTAAAGTCTCCAAGGATTATTATCGATTCATTCTGGGGTAGTGATTCTGTAATATTTTGAAGTTGTTCATAGAAACTTTCTCGCTCTTGTTTCGGTTTATTATCTTCAGGTGCATATATCGATATTATATTTAATTGTTGAGATTCTGTTCGCAGTTTAACGGTTAATATGCGTGACGATATATATTGACATTCTTCTATGCTGTTTGTAAATTTCTTGTGTATTGCCAGTGCCACTCCTTCTTTCGCACGTTCGTCCTTGCTGACTCCACTGTGCAATATAGAGGTAAGAAATAACGATTTCATTATCGTTTTGATGAACTAATTGAAGGCGTGAATGGGATTCTCAATTATCCCACGGAAGGGTGGAAACTACCTGTAAATTATCAACAAAGGTATTTTCCGTGAGTTCAACAGTGTACTCCTAGTTCTCCAATGCTGAGAGTACAGAAAAAGAAATCTATTACTTCCTTTAGTCCCTTACTTTGACAAAAACGAGGTTCAGTTAGGTACTGAAGTGAAAGTTTTGGGATAGGTTATATACTACTGTGAAACTCTCAGGCGGACCAAAAACACTCTAAATTCTTACCAGCTAACCTTTCCATGAACATTATTTACTAACCTATTCATCCCCATCTATGTATGCAGAAGATAACTAGTAATTTGTTACATCTTTCTGACCCAGTGTTTAGTTTTTCTTACATGTTAAGCATTTTAATAACTTTTTTGTTTTCCAATTTAATATTCTTTTACATGTTAAGTATTTTGTAAAGATGTTAAGGAATATCATATTCACTTCAGTGTTTTTTTTTTGTTGTAAAGCTGTCTTAATTATAGTTTTAAGAGTTCCATAAAAATGGAATAAAACATTTGCATCAAATGCATTATTGTAGAATATTTCATTGTAAACAACTTTTGTAAAGAATTTTTTCCCACAACAAATAGAAACTAAGGTATAAAGAGAAACTTGAAACATCAATTTTCAGTATTTATTTGTTTGTAACAAAGGTCGACAAATTTCAGACATGGTCCACATTAATATATTTAATTCAAATAATGTGCAAAAATCAGGTCTTGGCCATATTTTTCCATAAATGCGAAATATATCTAAAATTCTGTTGTAAAATGCTTTTAGGAAAAATCGCTTACAACGTTAAAACCAGCAATAGATTTTTTTCTCCGTTTAAGAAACCATATAAAATTACAAATCGTATCGTTTCAGGTAATTTTTCATCTGAAATTGCAATTTTTTTCATTCCTACAGTCGGAATCACTATTTTTGCAGTGCTGCTATAATATTAAGTATTTCTCGTCACTCCGAATTTTCTATGGCGTTGGTTTTCAATTGTTTTGTTTTCATTGCCGCTTTTACGAAGCACGGATTTTATATTTCCTGTCTTACGAACGCGCCTTGGAATACTATCGTTCCTTCATAAAGTTTGGAATGACACGAATGTGGAGACTATTAATATTACGCCTTACAGTTTATTCTTGAAACTATAATCTTTTGTAGCTATCATTGGTTAAATTAATTTTAATATATCAATACGAAGGATTATAAATAAATATAACTAAACGCGTCAACTTTTATTAAGTTTGGTGAATATGCAATTTCTTACCTTTTGTCACTTTCCGAAAACATTCTGCCTCGAAATCACTTGTGTTTTATTACCAGACAAGGAAACATCTACTATATGGGTAGAAAAGCATTTTTTATATTATACCTGAATAAATATGAGCACTGTTAACACCACTAAAGTTTAATATCTAGAATTTAGTTTAGTTCAGTTGTTAAAACAAAAGTAGGAATAGAAATTATTTCCTCAAAGTACAAACCAGTAATTACAAATATCCCTTGAAAATTGTTATGGAGAGAATCCATTGAACTATTTCCTTTTCAGGTAATATTGTATATAAAGGCCATCTCGGAAAACCCTCATTTTGGGAATGAATTTGTAAAATACATAATAAAACTATATTTCTTAACTCCTGGAACAGGTAATCATATTTTTATTATATACCTGAAATTGTATGGGCTGGACTTGATTTTAATTATTACTATTTCCGCAAAGGTATGCTTGTGATTTTTTAATATAAATTAGTCTTATTTATTTCACAAAATAATTCTTCTTGACCAAAAGTTTATAATCGTACTAAATGTTACGCTATTGTTGAAAATCAATATTATAATAGTATTAAATATTGTTATATATGGTCCGTGGGTTCAATTTAAAATTATACAACTAATATTCACTTTCACTTTTCTAGAACTTTTATTTACATCGAATATACAACAGCTGATTCAAATATCACAACAATAGTTTTACATATAAGCTCTTCGCTCCACTAAACTGAACTGCGATCGTGGGCTGCTTCCTTTTTAAAACCAGCATAGAAAATTCTCGTAAAATCAATCATCAGTCCTACAGCTGCCGAATCATTTCGAGAACGATTTTTTTCGCAAAGCGATCGGTGTCATACTGAAATGAAACAGGGTCGGCTTTGGTAAATTTCGTAACAGTATATTCAACGGTTTAATATTCTATAACAAAGTGTTGAAAAAAAAAAGACAAGTTTGTCAGCATAGCATTAGTTTTAAAGTAACATTGAATAATTTCCAAAATTTAGGGAAAATTAATATCAAAATAATCATACTTTTGATTCTGTTTTTCTTTTGGGAATGGTATGGGAATAATCACAATTAATTGCACAAAGCAATACACAATATTTTATTTATATTATATTTGGAATTTACTAATAAAAATGGCCCATTCTATTAATAAAAATGGCTCAGTGATTTGGAAGTAATTATGGGTTGCCGTGATGGTAAGTTGTACCAGCGCAATGAAAGTTATCCACTTTCTATTGAAGAACAAAAAATGTCGTTAAATCATCCTCATCTAAAGCCCATGCATGGCTTTGCAAATGCAGAATCTCATTTCAAGTTTCAGTAAATCTATATCTACTTTGGAAACCTCATACAGTAATTTTTATTAGTCCTATCATAATTTAAACAATTAACGAACTTTTTGTCACTAGATCTCGTACAAACTTGATCTGATTTACAATCTTTACTGAGGTGACCATAGCCGCAGCACTTAAGGCATTTCTTGACACGAAGATGGTCTATCACTTTTTTCCAGCCAGTGAAGAGATAACCGCTTCTCAGAATGTTAGTTCTTAGAGCGGGCGAGACTTAAATTACAATATTAATATCTTTGTATTAACTAAGTTTTATAACTAGCTTAATATTTTCCTCCGAACCAACTAAATTATTAAGAGTGACAATATTTCTAATGATATTTGCATCGGTTTCCAGCCCATTTAAGTCAACAGATTTAAGCAGGAGTCTTGGATTTAGCTTTTTTGTTTCAGAAATGTCGTATTTAGAACCTAGAGTAGTGGAGACACTTTTTTCAAAAGCTTCCAGACAACTTTTATTGTTACATTGGACAGTTATTAACTGATCTTTTCACATCAGACAAAATATCTTTGCTAATAAGGGATTTATTTGGAGTCATTATAAAGACGGTTATTGCATCACGTTGATTTTCTGATTTGGCGACATCGCCATACTTCCATTGGCCTGTGACGGTGCTCTGCTGAATATTATTGTTATTCCCAAGTTGAGGATGTGCACCATGATTTGGCATATAGTTCAGAAAGAATAGTCTTTTGTAATTGATTTCTATAATCAAGATCTGATATAAGCTTATCAGCAAACAATTTTTCCCTTTTAAGGCACTCCACTTCTTTGTGTAGAAAAGAACTTTAAAATTGTAATTCCCGAAGGTTTGCAGACAACTTATCCTTGCATTCATCACAGAACCAGAATACGTTATCGGATTCACTAATAATTCTTATCCATGAATCTTTCATTTGGGTGCACCCTGTAAGATATTTTTCTTTGCACAGACCGCATTTTAGTGACACGGTTGTAACTATGAAATTGTCTTTGCAAATTACACATACATCGACATCAGGAGCCATCTGCAAGATTATAACCCACTAGTCTGCTGTGCAGTAGAGCCGACACTAGTGAGAAAGGTTACTAAAAATATATTTTGTTTTAAGAAATTACGGATGTTTGGTTATAAACCGATCTAAACAGGGCAATTTAAACACTGTGAAACTATTTATCTGGTTTCTCTGGTTTCACTAATATCAGCATGAATGTAGTAAACACATTTTGTATTTGAAATTTTACTCAAAAGTATCTTATTAAGTATTGAAGAATTTAATCATTAGCATGGTAAATTTTAACTCACAGTTCAACTTCACTCCACAGTTTGTTTATATATATATATATATATATATATATATATATATATATATATATACATATATATATATATATATATATATATAAACACTGTGAAACTATTTATCTGGTTTCACTAATATCAGCATGAATGTAATAAACACATTTTGTATTTGAAATGAAATTTTACTCAAAAGTAACTTATTAAGTTTTGAAGAATTTAATCATTAACATGGTAAATTTTAACTCACAGTTCAACTTCACTCCACAGTTTGTTAATATATATATATATATATATATATATATATATATATATATATATATATATATATATCTACACTATTATAAAATATCTTGCATTAACCCACTATTTGGACACATCGCATTTAGGTCAATAGCGATAACATGTAATACTGAAGAAAATGAAGCAAACCTGTTCCATCAATCGATTTCTTCCTTATGACACAGTAATTGGGAACAACTTTGAAAATCTTACTAAATTAAACATGTTGAAATCTAACATAATCAAACCCAACTCCATTTTAATAATGACTTTATAGAGTTCATTATTTTCAAGTTATATCCTTTTCGCTTTGCAAGCCTAAATATTGGAAATTACTGGTACAATTTAACTATACAGTAATTTTATCGCTATGCTACAATGTGGTCCTAAACTATAATAAGCTATTTCATTTGAGAGCTATTCATTATATGAAATAGCTTAATTTACTTTTAAATGGGGAATAAAATTATATTTCTAGCAGTGAATTTGAATTGAAATTAATGGCGGAAGAATTTACATTCACTTTTACCGCCAGCTACTTAGGACCCCACGCAATCTAATATTATTCCACATTTCCAATAATACAGTACTTGTATAACCAACCGTATCTCCACTGAACAATATTCAGGATTTAATGAGTATTTGCGGCTACATATTTCTCATTCTCTGGTCAAACACTATTATTTGCCCTTTGACATAACATTGATATAGAAACGAAACACTAAATTAAAGATTCAGCTAGAAATCTAATTTGAATATTAATTTTTGAAGTTTAAAATGTTTTGTCTGCCTTTTGTGGGCTGTGCAACGAAACTAGTAAGCTAGTCATTCAGATGGCGAATACGAAGTATTTAGAAAATTAGCTTGAGGGTATGCGTACAAATTTTCGTTTAATGTTGCTACGGAAGTGACAGAAACACCCGTAAAACGCCATGATACAAACATATCACAAGCAGAGGGCACAAACATTTTTTCGAGAATTCTGTCAACGAAAAAAGCTCGAAAAAAGTATGAGACTGTGAAATTTCTTACGTCCTATATGAAATAAACTAAAGAAGATATTTGGACATATAATTTTTATATATTTTTTTGCAGTGACCAAAAATTTGCATACTTAACTGACTACGCGAAAGACTGCCCTAACAATAAGAGTTGCCGTTGTGATGTATTTACAGGGTGTTCATTTTGATTTATTTGAAGTCAGTTTATGAGATAATATAATTTGTAGGAAAACATTCCAATGCAACAGCAACTATGAAAGCATAAAACAGAATTTTTAAAAGCTATATTTGAGACTGAAGGCTATTTGTAGGGTTCCGTATATATATATATATATATATATATATATATATATATATATATATATATTAGAGGTACTTCTGTGGGGGGACTAAAAAAATCGACCGTTCCCCCCATGATCCCCGAAACTACTGACCCTAAAATTTTGAAAAAAAATAGGAAATATAGAACGTTGCCCCAACTTTACAGGAAAAATAAGGAGAAACCATTAATATTAATTTTGGGGGGCAAATTATAGAATTAAATAAAATTTTAAAAATAAAAAAAAATTCAAACGCATCATGTAATATATCAAATGAAAGGTCTCATTCCGAGGAACACAAATATATTTTTTCCATATTTAAATAAACTTATTTAAAAAGATAATAATAAAAATATACCAAAATATACCCACCCCCCCCTTATATCCAAAACTATAAAACGTAAAGTTTTTAAAAAAAAATTATAGGTTCTGATCTGAAGGTTACCGGAAAAATAAGGAGAAACATCTACTTTTAATTTTGAGGGGCAAATTACAGAATTAAATGGAAAATATAAAATTAAAATTGTTTCTAACCCATCAGGTTATATATCAAATGAAAGGGCTCATTACGACGAAAACAAATATATTTTTTTCATATTTTTATAATAAATTAATTAAAAGATATTAACAAAAATATAAAAAAATTGCTCTTCCCCCCCTCCTTATCTCCGAAACCATAAGCCGGAAAATTTTGAAAAAAAATGGAGGTATGGCCCCTCACCTGAACTTTACTGGAAAAATAAGGAGAAACCCCTAATATTTATTTTGGGGGCAAATTATAAAATTAAATGGAAAATTAAAATTAAAATTGTTTCTAACCCATCATGTTATATATCAAATGAAAGGGCACACTATGAGGAAAACTAATATATTTTTAAATAAATTAATTAACCAAAATATAAAAAAATTTACCCATTCCTCCCATATCTCCGAAACCTAAGCTGAAAGTATAGCCCCTCATTCATTTTGGAGGCAAATTATAGAATTAAATGGAAAATAAAAAAATATAATTGTTTCTAACGGGTCATGTAATCTATCAAATCACCGGGCTCATTATGACGAATGTATTTTTTTAATTTTTTTAAAATGAATATTTTAAAATATATTAAAAAAATATTTTTAAAAAATACCCATTCTACCCGTTATTCCCCAAACTCGAAGACCTCATTTTTTTTGTTTATAGGAAAAATATGAAAAATTTCCTAATTCTATTATTTGGCCACCAAATAATAGAATTAAACGGAAAATAAATTATTATAAAACCCCCATAGTAATTTTAGGGACAAATTATACAATTAAATGGAAAATAAAGACTCCATTTTCAAACGCATTATGTAATACATCAGATAAAAGTCTCATTATGTGAATTACAAATATATCATATTTTTAAATCATTTGTTTAAAAAATATTAACAAAAATATTAAACATCGACATAATTCCCACGTTAGAAACTACACTATTTAAATTTTGAAAAATATATTTTATTATTATTTTTTAATAATTTGAATAAGATTTAATAATTTATAATTTAAAACTTGTCCTATTTAGCCCTTTATCTTCCAATCTACAGAGCCTCAAAACTCTGATAAAAATCAAGCGAATCATGAAGCAGATAAAATAAAAAGTCTATGTGTGGAAAATCAAAGTTTATATTTTTAATAAATTTAAAACGCTTCCTTGAAAAGATGTAAGGGTAAATATAAGAAAATGCACTCATTCCCTGCTTGTCTGAAACTGGAATATTAGAATCTTGAAGGTGGTACGAAACCCTGAGTATGCGAGTCCAACTCGCACTTGACTAAATTATTTTCTTATAAATTATATCGGAAATTGTAAATTATGAAATTCCATTTACAATAACAATGTTATAGTCAACCACTAGTATAACTGGAAGTGGCCAGTTTGACATTAATTTAGTGAAAAAGAGCATTCTGGAAAACACCCGTAACAAAAAATTTCAAACCTCACAATATATGTTTATACAAGAAGTGCCTGGGCGATCAAGCTTCGGTCATGATTTCGATGTTGCGCCAATCTGTAAATAACATATATTCCTATGAAAATAGTTTAATCAAAAACTTTCAAAATCAATTTCATTTCATTTATTTATTGCCGCTAAAACTCTAATTTATCTACCAGAGAATTAAACAATCAATTGATTTTTAAAGTTACAAATATATACAATCAATACATAAAAATTGCTGAAGTTTATAACTAGCTTGAGTAATAAAATACAATTACTGGTGATTGTTTCCATTTTGTACCAAGGTACACCCTGGTCTATACCTCGCTTGAAACATTATTTAATTTTATTATAATTTTAAAAAGTTATTTTTTCATGAATAAGAGAACATCAGATTTGATTTATTAAATTGAAAGCAATTGATATATGTTACTATATGTATGTTACAATACATACATACATCCCCGTCTAAGAATCTGGTGAGTGTCATATAATTAGTACAAACAACTGGTCTCGTTGTGGCCATTCAGCTGATCACCTACCCCCTAATAGTTCATTAATATTTTGCCTGAAACTGCAAAATGATGTGGCAGATAATTAACACAGAAAATTTATGTTTTCCAGGGCGCAGATTACGAATCTGTCATTACTTATACCTCTAGCTTGCAATAAGGGGTGAATGCCCCAAAACAGGGTATTTTACATTATTCCCGAAAACTACAATGAATATGAAAAAAGTGAGTCGATCATCGTGTTCCTTGCACAAATTCACATCGAAAACATGTAGTAAGTTATATAAAATCAACGAATTCTGGTGAAATTATTTAAGTTTTCAGTTCAGTTCATCACTTTCGTAATACGTAGACACTCCAACAAACCAAAGATTTGTCCATCGGAATTGCATCTATACAGAATGCTAAGGCATCGCGTGTATTATTTTAATGTTTGAGGTGTGATGAATTATGTAGTTATTATTATTTGAATATTTTACTAACTATAGTTTTTTTATATTCATTTGTTAATGAAGATAGTCGAGGAAATTATAAATGAAAATATATTTCAATGAACTATCAAATATTTGAAGACTTCTCAAATGGAGAATTATTGCTATAGAAAAAAATTATCAATAGGTATTGGTTTTTGAATTCGAAATATGTATTAAATAGAATGATAATAAAGGAGTGGAACGCAATTTCAGTTGGGATTCTGAGGAGCGAGCTTCAAACGCCCCAACTAAGGATTAAGTAATTTGAGTTGTTTTTTTTATTTTCTGCAAAATTTAGGGACTTTCATGTTGAACGCGTCGAGTTTCTAAAATTCTCATAACCAAGCCCTTATGCATTATTTGTATAAGAAAATTTTCAGAAACGAAATTTATTGTATTTTTTTTCTTGTTGATTTCGACTCATGTTATATCTGAAACAAACTTAACAAGTGGAGCTAAATCATAACACCTAATCCTAAATATTATTATTTTTTTAAATTGTGATACCAATGAGTTCAAGCAATTTTAGATTTCGGCAAGCGTGCAATTTTAATGTAGTTTATCGATTCTTTGGAAAAAATCGTTAACTACATTATATTCCAAGTATTAGATTATTTATCATACGACTAAGTTCCTTAAATTCGAGAACATTATTTTAACTTGAAAGCAATGTTATGGTACTATTTGAAAATGAATCATAACTGATTTCATGGATTGAAGTCTTTGATCTTACATACGTCGATTTTGTAATTTTTTATATAAATAAATCAGCCTAGTATATTATTTTAGAAAACTATCAAATTGGCATATTATAAGTAATGTTTGCTGCATTTAAGCGTATTCAGTCAAAATTCTACTGATGAACAGATAAACGAAGGTAAAAAATATTAAGAAACAATGTTTTATTAAAATACACTAAAAAGGAAAAAATAAGCCAAGGAGTTCCTAAATTAAATAATTTTACTCTACTGAAAATCCATTCTGTAAATCTCAGACCAACAAAGGGATTACATTTGACAAAATTATGAAAAATAGACAGGTACTTTTTATAATCAGTTTTATTACTTATGATCTTATGCGGATTAAAAACTTGTAGTGTAATTTGCTTAATCCCTTGTAAAATTAAAATAATGAGGGTAGTTACTAGAAAAGCTTTTAAGTCCGATAAGAACATAATAAATCGGTTATCATACTGATGTCAATTAATATGTCTATTTCACCATAATTTTGCTGATAGCACCTCTACTCAGTTGAGACATTTAACATTTTGTAAGTTTGAGGTTTACAGAATGGATTTTTGATGGAGTCGATCAATCTCCACCACCCCCCTCGCATTTTATATTTCGTAAAGCTAAAAAGATATACTTATAGCTGAAATATGATTGTGAAATTATGAATCAAAGTTAATAAAATGAATAAGTTGAGTATTTCTTGGCTCCCTAGTGAAAATTTGAGAGTAAAACATTTTTTTATAGAACAACTTGCGCGAACAACTACTCATCGCTATTTTCAAGCAAATTAAGTGAAATATATTTCTAAGTAGTAATCGGGATCACAAGTCATGAATCTGCTATAATAATTGACACTGGAACTCTTGGAAGGGTAGTCTCCACCCCTATAATTACCGATATATATTCGTTATTATATTACTTGAAAGTGATGAATCAAGGGTAGTGAAATAAATAAGTATTTTTCAGCTCCCTAGTGATAAATTTAGGGTCCAACATTTTTTAAGACACACCAGAAAGATTCTGCTTTTGCACGAGCTACTCCTATTTTGTAACCATTACTATTTTCAAACAAATTGAGTAAAAAATATATCTAAGGGGTAACTGAGGTCATTTAGGACTACTCTCTTTAACTTTTATAAGTCTTTCCGTAATTGTCATCTTGTATCGTGTAATTTTACCTCTTTTTAATAACAGTTATATGAAACAATGAGCATGGTACTTCCCTTCTACTGCATCTAAATCAGTGGCACAAATACTTCAAAAGAAATCTTTAGTCAATTCTGTCATATGATATTTGACTACATCTATAAAGGATATGTTTTTAAGTTTAAATTGTCAATTACTTCAGCTTGATTACTTATACATGTTTTAACTGCGTTTTCTTAAATATTTTTATCACTAGACTTAGTTGTATTCTCTTCCTTATCTGTGCAAATAAAGGGATGGTGTTTATCCTTTAGGAACACTATTGTCAATTTCAATAGCAGATTCATAACGAACGACCCCAAATACCCCTTAGATATATTTTTCACTAAATTTGCTTGAAAAAGATAATGGTTACAAAATAGGGGTGGTTCGCACAAAGCCAGAACTACCCTTTTGGTTTGACCAAAAAATTGTTTGGATATCAAATTCTCAGTATAGAGCTCAAAAACACTGAAATTATTTATTTTACTACCCTTGATTCATAACATTACAAGTAATTCCCGATTACCCTTTGAAATTTATTACACATAATTTGCTTATAAAACGTTATGGTTGCAACACGGGGGTAGAACGCGCAAAGATAGAACCACCCCTCTGCTGCGAATGAAAAAATGTTAATCCAAATTTCGTTCTTAGCGATCTCAAAAACAGATTGAAAATAATTTTCATCTTTTTAAATTTACGAGATCTAAAATCGGGGGTGAAAAAGTTTAGTTGTTCGTTGCTGTTTTAAAACAATTTAATAAACGTTTGTTTTTAAAAATATTTTTACATTTAATCATCTATTGCTTTTTTTTTCGTTGCATCAACATTACAACGTTTTTCGAACGTTAACTTACAACTCTCTAAAATTTGAAGATTTGCTAAAAAATTTAGAATTAAGATAATTATCAGCATGGTCTACAATAATGTTTCTGCTTTTAGTGCAGATTTGATGTCCAAGACAAGAAAATTGCGACCATATTCCTTTAGTATATGCCATGATTAAATTTCAGGGGGGATAAAATTAAATTAGGTACTACATGCATCCCATCATTTCCGAAATCTATAAGAATCGAAGGCATATTTATATAGCTGTCTTATGTGAACAAGTATAGTATGAGGATTTAATTTTAGTGACGTGACGTGTTGCTCCATTTTCGTAGCAACGCCAAAATTAGAAATAACTTTTGTATCTCAGAAAATGACTACTTTTTGTGGAAGATCTACACATTTTTATTTTTTTCTGAATTCTTTGAGAATAACACGACATAAACTTGAAAGTCGGTATATTTCAAAAGTCCTAACATTTCAAGGTCTAAATCAGGCCCCGTTTTCAATGGTATTACACAAAATGAACAAGAATTTAAAAAAATGTAGATTTGTTAACGTATTACACTTTTGTTCAGTCAGTTGGTTGATCTCTTATTTTGAACCTCTTAGTATTTTTCCTCCTAAACAGCTGCATTAAGTTCTTAAATCTGAAAGATATTTGGGTAGATAGGTACATATATCATTCTGATTGTAAATAGTAGGGTTATATCTATCCATTTTTATTGTTTTAACACTTATATAGGGCAGCTATATTCAACCCTTTTGCTGATTGGACGAACACAAATCATTATGAATTTTATCAATTACTTGGTTTAGCTTTTTCCTTTTTAATGCTTAAAATATACTTTTTTACATTTTAATTATTTTAATTAAAATGAACCTTGTTTTTAAGTTTTTTGCTTGTACGCATTTGTTAAAAATATTAAATTTGTCTCAGTAAACCCTTTCATTTGATACTCATACCATGGGATAGACAGGGAAATCTTGTCCGCTCTTTTGAAGCGTCATTTTGTTTGTCTTATTCTTCCATTTAGTGGAGGTTCATAAAAATAATTAGTCACTTGAGTGCCTTACACGAAAAACCTTGGCATACACAGGGAGTGAAGGGTATCACTTAAGATGGAAAGAAGTAGTTAGAGGTTAGAGGGGTTAGAGGCTCTAGATGAATATAACGTTCGTAGTTCATCAATCATTTCTACTGAAATTTTTCTCTTTATTCTTTTATTTTCCTGTAACGACTGAAGTCATTCGTTTTATGTTTGTAAATATATAAATATATATACTTATATTTGTTTTTCGACATTGCCGCTATGTTAACGTCTGCCACAACCGGTTACTTCTGTATAATCTAATATCATAGAAATAGTGCTTTACGGGTTCTGGGCTCTTGACTCAATAACAAATGAAAATACTCTCAAATACTGAGCCTGTGAAAGCCGATTGTAAAATAAAGTTGCATCGGTACAGAATGGACCGATGAAGGCACCATAGAACAATGATTTAAATAGAAGGGAAGCTCTTATGGGAGACACGAGAACACTAAAAAAGCTTTGCCCTGCATCCGTATGAGGCCGCTGATATCGGAATTTTTGTAATTTCTTTACAGTTTTCTTTAACATAAATTTTAGCAAGTTAACTCACCAAAGTTGATTGTCGTTATTAATTTATTAACCTTAAAAATATGGCGTTTGTTGTCACAAAGCTGAAAGAAGTGTTGTTTTCAAAATTATTTGACTATTGAGTAATGAATACTGAAATCGGGAACTTATTCCAAAACAAAGAAAACATATTTAAGATATTCTTTGAAGGTTTGATTCGAACAGTTTAACGAAAATGGCAGTGTACAAAAAAATAACTACTACATTACTAATACTGGCGTACATTAAGTACCTGGTACCTATATTATGATAAATACCAAAACAGGTTTATCATCCAGTGCATTCCTTTATTTATACCAGATAATTGATCATTTGTTTCATATGCCCCATGGAGTAGCGGCATTGAAGTAACTTGCTAAAGAACTTCAAGTGGTTCAAAAAAATAGTAAAATTGATTTTCATTGAAGACTTATAACTATGATTTTGTCATCATTTTGACTGTTGTAAACCCACAGATGTCCATGTTATCAAAAATGAAATAAACAAATTAAGTTCAATATTTTACAGAAATGTTAGCACTGCTGAAAAGAAAATTTGATTGGGGTATGTTAGCATTAACTACATTTGGGACATTGTATTTTTAATATGTATTTTTTCAGGCTCCAAGGACAACAGGGTGTGACCTAGACCCCAAAATGTTTGGAATATATAGCAATTTTTTGTAACTTGTGGTGTTATTTCCCAAGAAGTACTTAAACACCAAGGATAAAGACAAATTATTTGTTCAAGCAACAGGAACAATTTTATGGCTAAACATTCCCCCAGCTATAATTACAAATAAGATGTTTGTAAAGAAAGTTTAGACAATTTAAAACGTTTTTTAACTGGGCAGTATGCTCCAACTATCAGAACTACATGTGAAACTTCAATATCAGCCCCATTACCTTCCAACTTGTTAGGACAGAGTTCTAAAATTGCTAGATGTACAATTGTTTATGAGTGGGTACATCCAGAGGTTATTAAAAAAATATTATGATTGTTTACAAATTGTAAACTATAATTTAGAATAGAAGATTGTGAATTCATTGATGCTTGGAAGTATCCAAGAGGACATTGGCAAGTTCCAAATACATATTTAAATTTTTTAATAACACATTGTTTATCCTCCTTATATTTCTTAATTCCAAAATTGTGTTGCAAGCAGAACATTTCTCAAGTGTTGGAAAAAGTGTTACAAAACAATTATTTAATTAATCCTTTGAATTGTTTGCAACAACACGATCTTGGTAATAAGCTATGCCAACTCCTAGTTAAATTTAGTTGGTTTGGTGGTGTAGAAGTGTAAACAATATTGCCAAGGGAAGAGAAAACAAATTTTCTAAATATTTAGCTTTAAAACCAAATATAGTTGATCCTATAAAAGTCCATGCATATAGAAAATTTCAGTCAAACCAAAAGTTTAAAAACTGTTAAGCAACTTTCATATCTTTAAATGTTTTTTTACAAACTGTACCATAGGAAAAATTTTATTTATATTTCATGATCTAAAATATAAAATGAATTTACAATATTTTGTAACTGTAAATTTCACACTTAACTATGTGAATATGGATTCAATATTTCTATTTTTTTTTAACAAATATCAGTGCTGTGCTGTGAGATAACACTCATATATTAATTGTGTTCTGTTTTGTATATCATAGTCATGAACATGTTTTTATCTAAAATATTTTATAAATTTCTGTATATATTTTTGTTAATACACTTATTATTTCAATATGTTTTAATTGTTTTATTGAAAGTGTGCATACATATATTTAATAGCAAAAATTATGCTAATCTCATGCTTACTTATTTTGGGGCTATATATGTACAAGGTGTTCTGGATGTTTCTTTACAGCTGATATCTTGTTTTTTAGTAAAGATATGAACAATTTCATAAAATCATTGTTGACGAGAACATGTTATCCTTAAAAAACTGTAATCAAAAACTTGTGCCAGTACATTCAACATTTTTTTTTCAAATTTTGTCCGTTTTTGTTACATTTATAAAACATAATTTGTTCTCATTAACATTATTTTTAGAAAATGTTCCTACCATTACTAAAAAACAAGGTATCAGCTGTAAAGAAATATCTGGAACCCCTTGTATATATTTGAATAATTTAGTGTCATATCTACCGCTAGATGTCAGCACCTGTAAGATTGAGTAGATTAGTTCAACTATTGACCAATAGAGGGCGCTGATTGCAGCTAACACTTTTCCCTGCATCCGTACGGTGCGCTGAAAACTGTGTTCCAAATCGAAACACGTGAGTTTCCCTTCTATACAGTTCATTTTTCTATGGAAGGCACCACTGGACAATTAGTAATAATTTATTTGGTCGTTAACATACATGTTTATTGATTTATTTAAATTTCATTAATTAAATACTAAATAGGTAAGAATACATATATGGGTATTGTTAATGGCTATGTCTCATGTAAGGGATGGAGTTAGCTGTACTGACGAATTAGTATAGGGTGTAGCAAAAAGTATGACTGGTAAAACTAAAGAAATCTTGTAATATGCCATATATGTATTACTATCGGATCATACATAAAATGTTAATAAACAAAAATTATAAATTATCATAAATATAAATATGATTATAAATAATCTAGCATCAATGCTAGCAGTAAATCTAAATCCTGGCAAGTCATGTGTTTCTGTCCTCTAAAACGCTAATAGTAAAGATGCTAATAATATATTTTAACAAATAAAAAGAAGACTTGAGTAGATTCAGGTGCAACCAGAAATGTAATATGTACTGCAATCATCAGCATAACGTAATTAATGTCCCAATTGAAATAACTACATATTACTCATATCACAACAGCAAGATAAGCAAATAATTAACGAGAATCTCTCAAAGACGAACCGTCAGTGGACAAGATTTTGTCAAGGAAGAAAGATCACATATGAGTATAATTCGCTGATTAGAATAAATTCAACTATTTATTAGATAATTATCTAATAGCTGTTGGAGCATGCCTGCTTACCTTGAGTAACTTTTCTCTAATTTCCCAAGAAAATATTCCGGGATGCTGTTTTCTCATCTCTTCAATCCGTTGTTCAATTTCCATGGTTGCTACTCTCGGTTTGGACCCTCCAATCACCCCAGGTCTTATGCTACCTGTTTCTTGATATCGGTTAAGGATTTTGGAAACACAGCCATGAGAAACTCTAAGTTGTCTCGATATGGCGCAAGGTCTTACACCAGCAGCTGCCATTTCAACTATCTGCTTTCGAATATGGTTTGGCAATGGACGACCGTTGATGAATACGCCTCCTAACTGATTTACCCTTCCTTGTCCTGGAATTACGAATATATATTTGAATATTATTTACTTCGAAATATGTTGTAGCCATATAGAGATTCAGTCACACAGCTATATGCCCTTGGAGCAAATTATGCCCATTATTATGTGACTCTCAAATCTCTATCAGCTGTGTGAACAGATTTATAAAGGACCACACACACTGTATTGACTCGAACCTGTCGCCTCGGAACGGTACGATCGGCTCGGCAGCATATACCGCGCTCTGAATCGGCACATGCGGTGTATTCGGCAACAATTTAACTATGAGATTTCGAATTAAAAACAAACGTCTAATATCATCTAGATACGAGGATGGTTCAAATATAAAACAGAATTTTGCTATAAAAATTTTTATTTTTAAGTTACATAGCTGACATCTTTTACAGTTTTTCTAGATAGTCTCCGTCACAACTCCACACACTTTTACTACCTCTCCGGAAGCTTTCGGAACCCTTTTTCGTCAAGATCTCACGGATACTCAAGTAACCATTTGTACACGAAAAATTATACCTCCGCATTGCTTTCGAATCGCAGTCCGCCAAGTGCCTTTTTCAATGGACCACATAAATAATAGCCGCATGGCGACAAATCGGGACTATAAGGAGGGTGTTCTAGTGTTTTCCAAAACCAATTTGTTTAATGTTTCCATCGTAAGTCGAACTGTATGCGGTTTGGCGTTGTCTTGCAACATGTTTGGAATATACAGCAATTTTCTTTAAACTGTGGAGTTATTTCCCAAGAAGTACTTAGACATCACACTAGGGATTGAAATATCGCGTCGTTTTGATCTGTAGGCAGGTTTCACGTAGTTTTTTTAGGAGGTTACTATAATACTGCCCGTTCATAGTTCGTCGTTCAGTGAGAAAATCAAACGCAACTACTCCTCTCATGTCCCAAAAAACGGTACACAACACCTTCCCCGCTGACAGTGTAACCTTCCCTTTAACTGCAGCGCCTTTGTCTTTCTTCCTACACTCCATAAACGCGCGTTCGTTTCCTCTCCGTAGTATAGTAGGGCACGCAAGTCTCATCTGTGGTAAATATTCGGTAAAATAAAATTTCTGCTTCTTCTTCATATTGCTGCAGGAAACGTGTCCAAACTTCCCAGCGTGAGAATTTCTGCTCAAAATTTAGAAGTCTTGGCACCCACCTGGCTAAAATTTTGCGGTAACCGAACCGTTCATGAATTATTTGCTCAATACTACGTACGCTGATGCCCAATTTTCAGCCTATCGCGTACAGAACTGCGTCGGTCTTCCAAAATGAGTTTTTCTAGAGCGCTAACGTTCTCATTGGTAACACTTGTGATGGGAAGCCGCGCATGTAGCAGTCTTGGAGAGGCACTCATCCCCGAACTGCTCGAGTAATTTTCGATAAAATTCCGCAAATTTTAGATTAACTTTCACCAAAAAACGAATAATGATGCGTTGCGCAACAGATACTGGTACGTCCTTCTCGCTCATAGCTATAACTATACTAAGAAGCGATGTTACGCGCTCCTGGCTGTTCTCTACGCTTCGTAACAGACCCGTCTAACATCCAGTGCAGCCACTTTTACCTTTTACGACACTAAATTTTTCTCGCGTTTATTCAAAACTTCCGGTTTATATTTGAACCACCCTCGTATAATTACTTTGGCTTGTACTTTATTACACAATATCCTGAGGACTGATTTTTGTGCTTGGCAGAAGGTCTTCAATACCTGGTTTAGAATGGTCGTAATTTCTAACCTGAAGGTTTTCCTTATCCGGAAACAATTTAAACAATATTATGGGTCGAACCAAGGAAGTGTGAGCTGGCAGCAAAACAAAATCAATGCAGGGAGATATTTAAATGAAGCTTAACTTTTACAATCTGGTTAAAAAAGTTAATGGTAAATAGAATTTTACTTATTACAATTTATTCTTTATTTATTATTTTACCCTACATTTATTAATTAATTATTGGGAGATAACTCTAAACTTGGACATAATTTTTAATTTCAATCAAAATTTTGTAATGCCATCTTGTGCTGTATTTCACTTTGCAAGCACTATTTCACTAAAACTAATAATTTTTATTTTACCTGTATTCTATTAAATATGGTATAAATGTAATTCGTGAAAAGCTTTTTCAGACATTGCATATTTTAATTGATTATTTTTTACTTAAAAACAACTTTCTAATTTCACTATTTTTGGTCAATAATTAATATTATCTTCTTTCCTTCCTATCACAAATCGCGAAAGAGTACGGAATACCTAAATAGATGAAAACCATTGGAGCGTTCGGCAATTTTTGCCTGGTCTATCAGTCGCTGGCGATGCTGGGTTGATCCGAACGATCCGAGTTGACCGAACCGGATCAGTGATCATGTATAGCAAAATATACTGATTGTGCTGTGTCGATCCGACTAGTCTGAGTCGGTTCAGTACGCCTGGTTTTTTAATTGATTCTATATGTTGCCGAAATACGTCGTATTTAGATTTTGAAATAATTTTAATTTTCTATGGATATTTTTTCTATTAAAAAAATAGCATGACGAGTTATGTAAAATACGACCATTTATTTCTTGAAAAAAGTACACCACATAATACATAAAAAGTCTTGTTAACACTTTTTTATTTCAAAATTATATAATTCAGTGTGCGTAATGTTGCAAAAACCGAAATCTGGCAGTTTTTGTTTTATTTTAGCAGCAGGTTGACAAACTTTAGTGTCAAAAGAAAGTCTGTTTTATTTGCATTTTTAATAGATACTAAATGAGAGGCTGATCTCGACTATTGGCTTGTTAATTAGTGAGATATTTGTGTTTATAGTTATTCTTGAAAAATTCTAAAACTAAGCAAAACGTTTCATTTTCATGAGGCAAAAAATTGATAAGAATCTCATCTTCAAGGGTTTGGAGGTTCTATCCTAAACGTTTTTTTTTTCAAGTGTGTTTTATTATAATTGAAGTTAATCTGAAAGGAACACTATAATTATTACTTCAGTACAATCAGTTGTAGATTAATTTTCTTTTAGATTTGTTTTATTGAACGTTAATTCAGTTTGCACGAATCAAGTAAAACTTAAGTAATTTCGAAAAGATTGTTGAGGAGGTCTTGACTTATTTTGCCTGTTCATTGGGGTTTTCTCTCCTCAAAATATTTTCCTGCAACACATAAATATTTAAAATCGTATTTGGAGAACAAAGTGTAATGAGGCAATTTTGTAAAATTGCCTGGATTACTGGCTGTCCGTACAGAAATTCTTCCTCACAGTTATTCTGAGAGAAAGAGTTGTCTTAAAATGATCAACCAGTATTCCTGTTCATAAATAGTGTATTGTATATCGTGTTATACATTTCAACGTCTCCAAACAGATAAGTATAACACAATATACAATACACTGTTTATATACATGAATACTGGTTGATCATTTTAAGACATCTCATTCTCTCAGAATAAAAATTTTACGAAATTGCCTTACTACACTTTATTTTCCAAATACGATTTTAAATACTTATCTGTTACAGGAAAATATTTTGAGGAGAAAAAACCAGAATGATCAGGCAAAATAACAGGTAAAATTTAGTTGTGAGGAGGAATGGCTTTCCCTAATTTTAAGACCACCTATCCAACTGAAATTGCTTTTAAAATGCTTTTCACAATGAAAAATATATAATAGCTTTTATAGATTTTTATTGAAGCAAGGGCTTCTTAACAGAGGGCCACAATTACAGATATGAAAAGAAAATATGGTAATGAAATGATAAAATTGAAATTGCATTTGTTTGGACATTTTGTTCCTAGAACTTGCTTGATATGGAAATAACCAGACAACTTAGTTTTCTGTATAAGAAATAGGAACCAATTGTTATATCAAGAGCCTCTTTTTTTATAGAAAATCAATAACATACTTCAGAAAATCATAAAAATTAAAAAAATTAAAAAAAAACAATCTGTTATTACTTGTTAATGAAAAGAACTAAAAATAATTTAAACCTGATAAGAAAAATACCATTATATAGGTATCTACATTACAGCCATTAACGATAATTAACTTTCTTCGTCTACGTCACAATAATCCCAGATCGAACATACCTAATTATATATTTTTAATAAAAACTAAAACATGTTTCACTTTGTATTAATTCCTTGCGTTTTTATCACAGGCCCAATTTTTAGAAATAAAAGCGTGTTAAATTTTGATGGAACATTACTTTTCTTTTGCAATGTAACAGGCATTTATTTATAAAAAATTGGGTCTTTGATGAAAATGCAAAGATTAAATACAAAGTGTAAAGTTATAGGGTTGACAAAAATATATAGTTAGGTATGCAAGTTGTGGGATTATTGTGACGTAGACGAAGAAGATCAATTATCGTTAAAGGTTGCAATGTCGCTACCTATATAAAGGTATTTTTCTTATCAGGTTTAAATTATTTTTTACTTCATAGTTCTTTTCAATACCAAGTAATAAAGCCTTGTTTTTAAAAAGTTTTTTCTTTTAATTTTATTTGTAACTTTTTAGTATTTTCGATGCGAGATTGACAACGGCGTAGATCAAAGCGCATAGCAGTGTTTTTCCCTTATCTAGCCCATAGTATGCTCTCACTGTGTTGTTTTGAGAACTTAAAGCCGTACGTATTTTATATTTCAATAACTATATATATATATATATATATATATATATATATATATATATATATCAGTTAGTTATGTAATTACTGGTTAGTTGTATATAATATTTCTAGTATTACAAGGTTTCATCGAAGTCAACTTGGAGCAGTCAAGTTCGTCGATTTGAAGATCCGCTAAACACCAAATTCGAATTAAAGTCACATAAGCTTGACCTGCAGCGAACAATTTGGAAGCAAGATAAATTACAGCATGATCTACAATAGTTCCCTGCATTTAGTGCACAGTAGAAGCCCAAGATAAGACACTCGGGAACATTCTTCATTCAGCTGTGCCGTGATTAAATTTAGCAGGATACTGAACTGATTTAGGCTATCCCTTAGTAACGTCAACGTTAGACCTCAAAATGCCTTTGGCACCAACAAAAATTTCTAGTTGTTTTGGAAGACCCCTTGTTTTGTCTTGTTTAATGTCCTAGTGCTTATTAAAGGAGCCTAAACTCGATGGGGTTATATCATATCTAATCACTGAGTTGCTATGGCAATCTTCCAGTTCCATCATCAGACTCTGGTTGCCATCTAGCACCAAAGTATTCGTCAATAATTTTGCATTGTCACCCAATTTACACATACATGCAAAATTTCAGCTCAATCGGTAACCTGAGAGTGGACCAAATTTAATTTGTAATATTTGATAACAAACCAACATCGGGACAGGTGAATCTAAATAAAAGCTTGTATAAAAGGCAAGTGTAGAGACAAAGAGGACAAACTTCAACTACACAAAATGGGTCAAGTTTTTAGTTAGTACAGACAAGCGTGACAAACTTAAGGGGGGATTTAACTGAAAAAGTATCCAGCTAAAAGCATTACGTAATAAGTTCATGAAATGATCAGAATGCCACTAATTTAGAAAGCCGGTATGATGTGAATTGCTAAATACAAAATAATTTTAATGATACGTCACTAGTTTTGTCTTTTTTCAATCAATGTATGTAAAATACATTTTTCCCCTAAATATCTATGAGATATTCTAAAAACTTTTGGCGTGCTGTTTAAAACCGTCCCTCTTACTACATCAGGGCCACCCTTATTTAATGCATTATGATTGACACTTTTTTAATATGAATTGGATTAAACTATGTTGCAACAGATATTTGGAAGAATAGTCTGCCGATGTGATATTTGTAATAATGAGCCCAGGGCCACAAAAAACATTGTCTGCTCTAAGAAGAACTTCACTATGGTAACTAGGGGGTTTTAGGAGTCACTGATTCCGAATCCTTGGTCCGTTTGACCTGATCAGGTTAGGGTCAAGGTGATTTGAAGGTCAAATCGAGAACACCCTACAAAAAATCTGGAAAAATTCATTATAAGGTTTTTGGTGTCGCTGATTCCGAATCCGAATTTGATAATAAATAAATACGTCATCACCTTTCCAGTGTATTGGAGAGATTCAGCTCCATGTATTCAAGATGAAAACCATGTTTTTTGGTGATACAGTTCACATTAAAATTTGAACTGACTCCACTGACTCAGGTGAGTCATCCCTCCTGGCGATGATAATTGTCATACCTCCCAGGGCTAGTTATGACCTTGACGAGAACAATGTCAACTTGTCTTCAGTCACACTACGGAATCATTCTCATACCTTAACGTCTACATGCAAGGCAACGTGCCATCGCTGACTTTGTTACCACGTTGGACCTGAAAAGGAATCATTCTACAGATCTTCTACCGAAACAGTTGTCTCCGTTTCAAGTATGCATCATGGTAGCAAGATTTTGAGTTGTGCTATTGTTGGTATGTTGATTTGCATTTAATGACAAGAAGTAAAAAAAACCTTATTCGCACTTTAAATTGTATGACCTTGACCCTTGACCCTAATTGGAGGAACTCACAGCTTACAATTTTGTGCTCCCTCTACCCTAAATATAGGTTACCCAAGTTAATGTTGAGGTGAGAGATCGGTGAGAGCTTCGCTCACAACAGGAGATTGAACTGCCATTGAATTTTGGCTGGATTTGATCTAAGTAAGTGCAGATATTGAAGAGAGACCACGTTAAAAAAGGGGACAATGTGATTGTTAATCTACTGCTGCAACAGAAGGGTATCGAGTAAAATTTCTGATTTGATCTTAAAATGACATTTATTTAGTCCTTATAAGGTCAAACGGAATCAGCAACCCCAAAAACCACATACTGAATCTTTCTGCTTTAAGAACTCACTATGGTAACGGGAGGTTTTTGGGGTCGCTGATTCCGAATCCGGGGTTTGTTTGACCTTATAATGTCAGGGTCAAGGTCATTTGAAGGTCAAAGCGAGAAAACCCTTCAAAAAATCTGGAGAAATTGGTTATGAGGTTTTTAGGAACGCTGATTTTTTAACTTGGTCCCTTTTGAATATCTCCTCTTACTTAGACCAGATAGAACAAAAATTCAATGGCACTGCAATGTCCTGTTGTAAGCGAAGCTCTCACCGGTCTTCAATTCCATATTTTCTTTGCACCTTACTTTTAAATAGTGTATCTTTCCAGGTCTTTTTCTGACCTGATATGGTCAAGCGGACCTTAGATTTGGAATCAGCGAATCCGAAAACCTCAACACGAATTTTTTCAGATTTCTTTTAAGGATTTTCTAGATTTGACTTTCAAATCACCTTGTCCCTGACCTGGTAAGGTCAAACGCAAGTGAAGTTCTTAGAGCAGACAGTTTTTTTTGGGGCAGTTAAGTGTAAATACTGTTCCCATAATGTAATGTTTTAATATTTGAGTGTAAAGAATAGATTTTTGGTTTGTTAGTCTGAAGGTGGTAGACAATGTAACTTGATCCTTGAAGTTTCCTTGGATTTCCATCGCCTTGAAATGGTTGATCTCACTACGTTTCAATTGTTTTAGATCTGCAATAGTGATCAGGTGAATGACGAACAATAATTAACAATATATATTTTTTAAAGCTATATTTATTACGCTATTATACAAAAATATTTCAACACGTACATAAATTTATTAATTTTACAAACTCTTAATTTTATCCTTAAAGTCACTCGATGACCAAGAATTTAAACATAATAACGCTTGTATCACATCATCTTTCAATGATAGACGTGTTTTTGTCAATTTTTGGTAATGCAGTTTAACATAAATTTTGTCTTTACACAATACTTGAAACATATTTTTTTGGATCGTAGTTTGTTACCAAATACTTGAGTATTTGACCAGTTCTACAATATATAGTTTCACATATGTATAAAATAATTGTTCACATCTTTACTACAAGATGTACAAGAAAATACAACAAATTTCGCCTGATGTACAAATAGAGACAAAATTTTTAACGCATATGTATTTAGCAGAAATAAAAGTTGTCTGTTAAATATTGAATTTATAATGGGATCAGTAGTATATAAGAAAAGTTTACTGTCTCCTGTAAATAAGAGGATCTTCGAGGTAGAAAATTTCGAGCCAAAAAAACATATTTAATAGTATATACGTTTATTACTCTCTAGTTTAATAAAGACTTAAAATATAAAAATTTTCGACGATAAATATTTATGATAAGAAATACGTAATAATAATAAGTTAAGATGAAAATGTAAAATCATATTTGGTTATTGAGTATTTTTTGAATTTACTTTTAATATTTTTGCGTATAGAATAGATTTTTGATTTATTATTTCTTCTTTTGTTTTGTGTTGTTTTATTTTTGTGAACGTTTATTTTTGGAACCTTATCCAATACCTCAAATCAAAACAAATGTTTTGAGTTAGACAACACAAATTGATTGTCGATTGTCACTATTTTTAATAGTATTGAAGTTGGAACTCGCATTATTTACTCCGCTAAGAAAATTAGTTGTTAAATAACTCGTAATAGAACTTAATAAAATACATTTATCTAGAACATATATAACATATATAGAACATATATAAAACAGATATAAAAGTTCTGTTACAAGTAGTGTACGCATTGTGGTTAATTGTGAATCAAAGAGCATCTTTTTTATACAGAAAAACCCAAATTAGTGCAAATAGTATTAAAAAGTATTGAACAATATTCATCGCCTTAGTGAGTAAACAAGTCATCTCTTTTTATAGAAACGGCCAGAAATACCTGGTTTGTTTATGTTGTTCTTTTTTTATTGTTATTTGGAGGCGTTGAGAAACATTGATCAGGATCATGTCGTCAAACTGCTATAAATGCAACGAGAAAATTACGTCACAAAGTACCCGAAGAGTTTTAAAATGTATGGGGAAAAATTGTGTTAAGATAATTCATGTAAACTGCGTTGAAAATGTTGAAAAAAATGCTGATAGTACTTGGCATTGTAGGGACTGTTTACCAACTGAACCGACTACTAGAGAGCTATTACAAGAAATAAATAATCTCTACAAAGAAATAAAAACAATGCAGGGATCAATTAATAGTTGCATTGAGACAATTGAAGAAAACAACAAACTGTTGAAATTACAAGATAAAAAACTGGCAAGCTGTGTATTAAAGGTTGAGAATCTAGAAACTAAGTGCGAACAATTAAAACAAGAAAACCTAAGATACAGGCTTAATAAACAAGAGCAACACACTAGAGTTAAATGTGTAGAAATACAGGGAGTTCCTGTAATTAAGAATGAGAATGTTTTATCAACTGTAGCCAAGATTCAAGCGGTGATTAACTTACCGTTCAATAAGTCTCCGATTGACTGTTGCTACAGAAACAATAATAAAATGCAGTCAGCAGAGCCA
Source organism: Octodonta nipae (assembly GCA_034190945.1). Classification (NCBI taxonomy): domain Eukaryota; kingdom Metazoa; phylum Arthropoda; class Insecta; order Coleoptera; family Chrysomelidae; genus Octodonta; species Octodonta nipae. The sequence goes on from CM067220.1 coordinate 38,932,816, forward strand.
GCATCGATTTTTGTTAAATTTTCTACAGTACTGGTTAAGGAAGAATTCATGGCAGCGAGAAAAATAAAATCAACTTTGTGTGTGGGTGATTTAGATATTCTGTACCAGCAGCCTACTGCAGCCAGGAAACCTATTTATATATAATGAGGCGCTAACTAGTGAAAACAAAATGTTGTTTGCGAAGTGTCGTGAATATAAGAAAACCAAGAATATTAAATATTTGTGGGTGAAAAATGGCAAGATTCTTATGAGAAAAGAGGAAAATAGCAAAATATTTGTAATACAATCTGTAATATAAATGATGTCCACTAACACTAAAGCAAAAAAATTAAATTTGTTGTATCAAAACGTTCAAGGTTTAAACACTAAATTACATGACTTTAAATTGTCGCTAAGCTGTTCTCCTTATGACATTGTAGCATTAACGGAAACCTGGCTCAACCCCTCTGTGTATGATAAAGAATTATTCAATGATAATTATATGGTATTTCGACGGGACCGTGATTTCAATTGCACAGGTAAAAAAACTGGAGGGGGTGTAATAATTGCTCTAAAGAGTATATATAATTGCTGTTTATTGCCATTTACGTGCCCAAATAAAAATATTGAAGATTTGTGGATTAAAGTCAATTTACCTTATACTACCTTACATATATATGCACAGTTTATATACCTCCGGAAACTTTTGAGAGTCATATGCTTGGCGTAAACGCTAAGCTGTTATTAGTAGGAGACTTTAATATTAATAATTTAGTCAAGTGCGAGTTGGACTCGCATACTTAGGGTTCCGTACCACCTTCAAGATTCGAATATTCCAGTGTCAGACAAGCAGGGAATGAGTGCATTTTCTTTTACTTACCCTTATATCTTTTAAAGGAAGCGTTTTAAATTTACAAAAAATGTACACTTTGATTTTCCAAAAATAGACTTTTTATTATATCTGCTTTAGGATTCACTTGATTTTTATCACAATACATATGTATTATTTTTTCTAATTTGGCCCCCAAAAAGTAACATTAGAGTTTTATTTTACTAATAAACTTTCAGAAATGCCTTTTATAATTTACTGTCTGAGTTTTGAGGCTCTGTAGATTGGAAGAAAAACGGCAAAATAGGTTAAAGTTTAAATTATGAATTATTAAATCTGTTATTCAAATTATTTAAAAATATAAATAAAATATATTTTTCAAATTTTAAATAGTGTAGTTTCTAAAGTGGGAATTAAGTCGATGTTTAATATTTTTAATATCTTTTATACAAATGATTTAAAAATATGAAATATTTGTAATTCACATAATGAGCCTTTTATCTGATATATTACATGATGCGTTTGAAAATTGAATCTTTATTTTCCATTTAATTGTATAATTTGTCCCTATAATTACTATGGGGGTTTTCTAGTAATTTATTTTCCATTTAATTCTATTATTTGGAGGCCAAATAATAGATTTAGGGAATTTTTTTCATATTTTTTCTATAAAAAAATGAGGTCTTAGAGTTTGGAGAATACCGGGGAGAATGGGTAATTCTTTTAAAATATTTTTTTAATATATTTTAAAATATTCATTTTAAAAAAATATATTTGTACCTATTCGTCATAATGAGCCCTGGAATTTGATATACTACATGACCCGTTAGAAACAATAATAATTTTTTATTTTCCATTTAATTCTATAATTTGCCCCCCAAAATGAATATTAGGGGTTTCTTCTTATTTTTCTAGTAAAGTTCAGGTGAGCGGCTATACTTCCAGTTTTTCAAAATTTTTGAGCTTATGGTTTCGGAGATAAGGGTGGAATGGGTAAAATTTTGTATATTTTTGTTAATATCTTTTAATTAATTTATTTTTATAAATATGGAAAAAATATATTTGTTTTTTTCATCATGAGCCATTTTATTTGATTTGCTGGGTTAGAAACAATTTTAATTTAATATTTTCCATTTAATTCTATAATTTGCCCCCAAAAAAATATTAGGGGTTTTTCCTTATTTTTCCAGTAAAGTTCAGGTGAGGGGCTATACCTCCATTGTTTTTTCAAAATTTTCCAGCTTATGGTTTCGGAGATAGGGGGGGGATGTGTAAAATTTTTTATATTTTTGTTAATATCTTTTAATTAATTTATTTTAAAAATATGAAAAAAATATATTTGTTTTCGTCATAATGAGCCCTTTTATTTGATATATAACATGATGGGTTAGAAACAATTTTAATTTTAATTTTCTATTTAATTCTATAATTTGCCCCCCCAAAATAAATATTAGGGGTTTCTCCTTAATTTTCCAGTAAAGTTCAGGTGAAGGGCTATAGCTCCATTTTTTTTCAAAATTTTCCAGCTTATGGTTTCGGAGATAGGGGGGGATGGGTAAAATTTTTTATATTTTTGTTAATATCTTTTAATTAATTCATTTTAAAAATATGAAAAAAATATATTTGTTTTCGTCATAATGAGCCCTTTCATTTGATATATAACATGATGGGTTAGATACAATTTTAATTTTAATTTTCCATTTAATTCTATAATTTGCCCCCCCAAAATAAATATTGGGGGTTTCTCCTTAATTTTCCAGTAAAGTTCAGGTAAAGGGCTATACCTCCATTTTTTTTCAAAATTTTCTAGCTTATGGTTTCGGAGATAAGAGGGGGGAATTGGTATTTTTTTTATATTTTTGTTAATATCTTTTAATTTATTTATTTTAAAATTTTGAAAAAAATATATTTGTTTTCGTCGTAATGAGCCCTCTCATTTGATATATAACATGATGGGTTAGAAACAATTTTAATTTTATATTTTCTGTTTAATTCTGTAATTGGCCCCCCAAAATTAAAAGTAAAAGTTTCTCCTTATTTTTCCAGTAAACTTCAGGTCAGAACCTATAAATGTATTTTTTTAAACTTTACGTTTTATACTTTCGGAGATAAGGGGGGGGGGGAATGGGTAAATTTTGGTATATTTTCGTTAATATCTTTTTAAATAATTTTTTTTAATATGAAAAAAAATATTTGTGTTTCTCAGAATGAGACCTTTCATTTGATATATTACATGATGCGTTTGAAAAATTGTTTATTTTTAAATTTTTATTTAATTTTATAATTGGCCCCCCAAAATTAATATTAATGGTTTCTCCTTAATTTTCCTGTAAAGCTCGGGCAACGCTCTGTATTTCCTATTTTTTTCAAAATTTTAGGCCCAGTAGTTTCGGAGATCAGGGGGGGAACGGTAGATTTTTTTAGTTTTTCCCCCCAGAAGTACCCCTAAAATCAAATTTTTTTCTTTTGCGATATGTACTCCTGATCGGGTCACCAAACTATAAATTGATACCAAATTTCAACCTCTTGCGTCCAGTACTTTAGGAGAAAATGGCTGTGATGTGACAGAGGTAGAAATCCTGAGTGATATTATAAGGGTATCCGTATATTATATATACGGAACCCTAAAAATGTATCTATGCTAAACTTAAACCATCTAACTGCAGTTGAATCTAAGCATTTGCAATTCGTTAATTTGATTAATCTTAGTCAATATAATAATGTTCCTAATAGTAGAGGCAGATACTTAGACTTGATTTTAAGTAACCATGTTATAAATCTTGAGAAATGTTATTTTCCTCCTGTAGCTGATCATCTCGATCATCCAGCACTATATGGTGAGCTTGAACTTCTACCAATTTGTATCCCAAAAACATTCAGAACATTTAACCCTCAATATAATTTTAAAAAGGCGGACTTTCAATTAATGTACAATCTTTTGAAAGCAGTAGACTGGACCGAGATGAGCAGCATGCAGGATGTAAACAAAATTGTGGATATTTTTTATAGAATAATCTTCAATATTTTTAATGTTTGTGTCCCGTTAACGGTACCAAGGCAGAGATTTTACCCATCGTATTATAACAGAATGATTATAGCTGACATTAAAAAGAAAGAAAGACATAGAAAGAATTACTCTAAAAACAAGTTAGAGTATGACAAACAGCAATTTATATATCTTAGATCTAAAATTAAAAGGGATATTAGGGAAGCGTATAATATATTCATTACTAAAATGGAAAATGACATTGATAAGGATTCAGGAAGTTTTTTTAGGTACGTAAAGTCAACTAAGAGTAACTCTGACACGGCTAACGAATCTATGGTATTTGATGGCAGGACAATTAGTAGTAATGAAACTATCGCCGAGGCATTTGCTAACTATCTTGAAAGTATTTATCAAAAGCGGGATGCCAACGGCATAGTTTTGCATAATTCAAATACATGCCTAATAACCAAAATCTTAGCAGTCACAGAAATCAATGACAATGATATCCGCCATGCTGCAAAAAAACTTAAGCCTAAAAAATCATGTGGTCCGGACAATATACCACCTTACATATTTAAGGGTTGTGTTGATTTATTAATGCAGCCACTGAAATTAATATATAACTGTATAATTAAAACGAGTATGTTCCCAGTTGCATGGAAGATAACAAAAGTTGTCCCAATTTTTAAAAGCGGTGAAATGAATGACATAAAAAACTATAGACCCGTTGCTATGTTGTCTACTGCATGTAAGATATTTGAAATGATACTATATGAAAAAGTCTACTCTCATGTATCCCCAATTATTCCTGAAGAACAGCACGGATTTATGAAAAAACGATCAACTGTAACTAATTTGCTTACATTTGCTCAAAGCGCATTTGAGGTTGTAGGAAACGCTGGGCAAATGGATGTCATATATACTGACTTTGCAAAAGCCTTCGACAAAGTTCACATTTAGTACTACTGCAAAAACTACAGGGGATGGGTCTATCTGATAATTTGATAAAACTGTTCAACAGTTACTTAGAGAGAAGGAAGCAATACATGGTATTTAGATGTGTTAAATCTAAAATATATTTCTCAACATCGGGAATCCCTCAAGGCTCGAATTTGGGCCCGTTGCTATTTCTTTGTTTTATTAGTGATCTACCTAGAGCCATATCACATTCACGTTGTCAACTTTTTGCTGATGATCTCAAAATCTATAAAAATATAAGTCATATTTCTGATTCTTTACTACTACAGGAAGATTTAGACAGAATATATGAGTGGTCTAAAACAAATAAATTATCATTTAATTTGAGTAAGTGCTTTGCTGTCTCGTTTACTAAGAAAAAGATCATCGTACTAGATTATCAGTATATTATGGGGGGTATCGTACTGCAAAGGAAAACTGAGGCTAAAGATTTAGGGGTAATTTTTGACAACGGACTTTCATTTAATAAGCATGTAGATTATGTCGTCAAAAAAGCATATAAAATGCTAGGGTTCATAATTCGTAATTTTTGTAAGTTTAAAAGACTAAGTACATTAATAAGAATTTTTAACGCTTATGTAAGAAGTATCGTCGAATATGCTGCAATTATTTGGTCTCCGATTTATGAAATTCACAAAAATCAAATTGAAAAAGTCCAAAAAAAGTTTTTAAGGTTTATCTATTACAAAAAATATGGCGAATATTTATTTAGTTTACCATATTCAACTTTAACTAATGAATTTAAATTTAAAAAGCTGGAAAGTAGACGGAAAATAGCATCAGTTCTGTTTTTATTCAAACCACTAAAAAACGAGATAGACTGCTCTGAACTTCTTGGTAGAATCTCTTGGTTGGTACCACAATATATTAATAGAAAGCACAAACTATTTTTTGTTGCGACGGGGCGGACTAACTTGGGAAAGTTTGCTCCATTAAATAGAATGTGTATGTTTTGTAATGAGTTAGGGGATACGGATATCCGGAAGGGTCAGGTAGTTTTTACAGAAAAATTATTAAAATATTTTAGATTATTTTTTGTTATGATTATAAGATTATATATTAGTTGCTAATATTTAGTAATTATTTTTGTATTTTACAGAATGTTGTAGCTTTAAGGTCCATTTGTTAAATATTTTTATTGTTATGGGAATGTTATAATTGGTTATTCTCTTTATTTGACTTGCTATATGTTAATTTGTGAAAATTGTAATCTGTTATTGGGGCTTGCCCTGTTGATTACTTGAATAAATAAATAAACATTATTTTTATAAATCTTCGGTGGGACGATATTTAACTGAGGCAATCGAATCTTTGTAAATTTACAAGTTTAAGCGACAATTGTCCAAGAAATAAGAGCCCAAGTGAATTTTAAACAGGCGAAAGATGAAATTTGTATCACTAATACATTATATATTAAACAGAATTACAAATTGTTACGAATTCTACCGTTTAAATTTTAAAACCCACGAACTTTTTCTGTGGGGAATTTGCATTAGGGGTTGGTGGTGAAGGAACCTAACAGGTAACATAATTCCGGAAATTTTTATCTTAGAGAAATAATAATAACTAATTAATTATAATGCTTTCAACAGTGACGATTCTGGGGATGAAAACGTAACTTTAGGGAATAGTTCCAAAGTACATCATTTCGGAAAGGAACATATCCATAATTCTAAGATTTAGCAACCTCAGGAACGCTCAAACAACGTCCACTTCCATCGCCGAATGCTAGCTCATTCAGCAGCTAACGTCGGAAAGAGATTCCAGGAGTGATGATTCTGCGGATGAAAACGTTACTATAGTGAATATTTCTAGAATACAACATTCCGGAAAAGAAACTGTTCATGCTTAACCAGGACCTAAATACGAAGACAAGTTACGTAGGAATTTTGCCTCATGCATCCCGAACAATCAGAGTGTAGTGCAGTTATCTTCTTATGATTCACCAGTTATGATGACATGTACAATACCAACTCCAACGAGCCCTGATATTCAGATCAGTTACGTAGGAATTTAGCCTTATGCATCTTGAACAATCAGAGTGTAGTGCAGTTATCTTCTTACGATTCACCAGTTATGATGACATGTACAATACCAACTCCAACGAGCCCTGATATTCAGATCAGTTACTTAGGAATTTAGCCTTATGCATCCCAAACAATCAGAGTGTAGTGCAGTTATCTTCTTACGATTCACCAGTTATGATGACATGTACAATACCAACTCCAACGAGCCCTGATATTCAGATCAGTTACGTAGGAATTTAGCCTTATGCATCCCGAACAATCAGAGTGTAGTGCAGTTATCTTTTTACGATTCACCAGTTATGATGACATGTACAATACCAACTCCAACGAGCCCTGATATTCAGATCAGTTACGTAGGAATTTAGCCTTATACATCCCGAACAATCAGAGTGTAGTGCAGTTATCTTCTTACGATTCACCAGTTATGATGACATGTACAATACCAACTCCAACGAGCCCTGATATTCAGATCAGTTACGTAGGAATTTAGCCGTATGCATCCCGAACAATCAGAGTGTAGTGCAGTTATCTTCTTACGATTCACCAGTTATGATGACATGTACAATACCAACTCCAACGAGCCCTGATATTCAGATCAGTTACGTAGGAATTTAGCCTTATGCATCCCGAACAATCAGAGTGTAGTGCAGTTATCTTCTTACGATTCACCAGTTATGATGACATGTACAATACCAACTCCAACGAGCCCTGATATTCAGATCAGTTTAACCGAAGTATCGGACGCAAGTGGTTCGTCTAAAGACTTTAAGAAACCCGCCAGGAAGCAAAAACTGTAGCACCAATAACATTGTTGTCTAGTCACATTGTTCCTTCAATAAACCAGTCTTTAGTTGGTGGAAGTAATGAAAATGATATAACCAGAAAAATGAAATCGGTGAGTCGAAGACAATTTGAGAAACAATTACCTCATCAAATAACAAAATCGGAAATGCAGTCTTCTAGTAATTCGGGGTTCGATAATTCTTCACTTAGAGTACGACATTCGAGTACATCTAGAAGTAAAAAACTGGATTTACAAAATGACAGTAACCAGTCACTCAAACGTGCAAAACAGACAGTAAAGGAAAAAAGGAATTCAATAATCAAAGTTGACGCAAACAAAATCATTGCTGACAAAAAGGAAAACGAGATTCTGCAAAAGATTTTCAGTCCTATAAGAATTTCTGAAGGAGGGAAAGTTGGTGAGAAGAAGAGGTGATCTGCTTCTCATAAATATCGCCCACCATATACCAGATTTTTTTTTGGTCTCTCACTCTAATATATCTACCACTGCCGCCTAAAATGTCTAGGATTTGTCACTGAAAGTAACAACATTCCATTGGTGATTCCTGTTTTGTCGAGTTCTGCCTTACTTCAAACGCCGAAATTTATATGTTGTGTAGTCTAAGCCCCTTAGCCAATTTCAAGCAATCCTCCTAGACCATATTCTTCCTGCAGCTGCAACCAGGTTACTTGTAATATGATGTAATCAGTAACATCTATTTATGAAAGCAAGCAGACTGGCAACCTTTTTTTCTTGAAATTCTGTGCAACCCAAAACCACACTGGGTTTATTTTTAAACGCCTAAATTGGTGATAACTGCGAATTCTTGTGAATTTTAATTCCGAAATACATCGAAAACAATAAGAAACTAATCGAAAACTACTAGGAAACTAATTAGAAATCCTCAGGAATTAGCAAATTGCATTTAAATGCATTAAATTGTTATAAATAACGTAAAATTTGATATTGTAGAAGGAGAAAAATATCAAAAAATATTTGGGAAAGGCAATATCTGTTATTTGCTCTATATGGAAAAATGAGCAACATGCAAATAGCACCATTTGCCATTACAATATTTTATTAATAAAGTAGTTGACTCATATTGCTTATTCTAAAAAAATGTGCATTATATTTGTATTGAGAACACATTATTTTACTTATACTTCACTATTATTTTCGTATGATATTATATAATGAAGAGAGACAAGGCATTTTTAGAAATTTCTGGAATATTGGACCTCATGATGTACAAACACAAGATATTTTATCTCTTGTTGAAACTCTTCCATGCGAAAAACACAAAAAAATAATAAAGAGAGTGAATCAAATATTTACTATTTAAAACTTAATACTAATATAACAAGGGTTTGTGTAAAAATGTTTGCAATACTTTGTCTATAAGTCGAAGAAGAGTACAAATTGCTATAAAAAAGAGAACGTAAAATACAATAATTTTCGAGGAAAGCATGAACCTAAAAACAAGACCTCACCTTCCGCTATGATGTTCATAATAAACCACATTAATTCATATCCTTCATTTGAAAGCCATTATTCCAGAAGTAAATCCCCAAAAATATATCCCAATTTCAACATCAGCATAATGAACAAGCACATTAACTTATATACACAACAAAATCGGCAGCCCAAATGTTACAAAACATATCGCAATGTATTTAAGAAACTGAAACTTTTTTAAACATCAATATAGTGATAGATTTGACATATCTAACAGATTAAAATACAACTAAGTAGAAACAAAAACATAAACCAAAACACATAAAGAAGAACTAGAGAATCATTTAAAAAACATGCAAAAAAATACCCTGTATATCAAGAAAAAAGAAGTGATAAAAAAAAACGGCAAATTTGTGAAATTTGCGTGAAAGCCGTAGATTTACAGAAAGTACTTGAAAACATCTTTTTTGGCCACAGAAAAATCATATTATAAAAGACAACATACAATTTAACAGTGCACAATATATGTACTAACCTCGTTACATATTGTATGTTGTGTGAACTAGATGGAGGTCGTGGTTCCGACCAAATCGCATCAGTTTTGTACAAGGACATAATGAGTGTAGTTTCCGATAACTGTAAACATTTAGTTATATGTTCAGACAATTGTGCCGACCAAAAACATAATTTTACATTACCTCTGATGTACCAACAAAACAGAAAATTGAAACCTAACTTGCAGAAAACTGAACATAATTTCATAGAACTAGGCCACCCATATCTGGAATGTGATAGCGATAATGTAAAAATTGAAAGAAATTAACCTTAGAACGATTCCATCAGGAAAGGGGAAAAAAATGTTGGTAACAGAGACGAAATTTTTCGATTTTTTTTAATTTGAGTGTTTTTCTGAGAGATCTGATGCAGTTTATGTAAGACGCTTAAAATTTATGGATGGAGTTGATGTGGAATGGACAAAAAATAGATGCATTAAAATTGACAAGCCACAGTATATCGAGTTATCAAAATCAATTACAGGCGCCAATTTTAAAATACCAAACATAGTTCGTAGGCATAGTAAACGCGAAAACATTATGCTACAACAGAAAGACTTTAATTATCTTCATATATCCGATAAGAAATTTCATAATTTACTTTATTTATTACCATTGTTTCTACAAAGACATGCCGCATAGTTCAGGAGTTCCAGATATACATGCTGACCTAATAAGTGATTCAGAAGATGATTAGTTATAATAAATTGTTTTATTTGTTCTAATAATGTATATTATAGTTTTCATATAAATTTAATATTTTCTAAATTCTCATTATATATTTTGCTTGAATGTCAATATGAGCCCAACTACTATATACTTTAAAATAATGTTAAGACAAAATGGGCTGTCTATTATAAAATGACAATTATTTCTGACATAAACAGAATATTAAACCAATAGTAGAACAAGTAATACTATCTGTACAAATTTTGAAGCCAATTATTTCTTCAAAAACTGAATTGTCTAAACGAGGGAACGCAGAAATTAAGATAAAGGCATTGGGGATGAAATAAGCTCGAATAAGCTTAATATAAGTTCCTTGCCGGCAATAAAAAACAGATAAGAAGTTTAGGGTTTGGTTATTGGAAAACGCAAAAGAAATAAACACTGATCTTCCAAAAACCACAGAAAGGATGTCGGATTATGGAAAAGAAGTAACACCTGAAGCTAAGAGAAAACCATTAACTAGTGGCACAACATGATCAAAGTTGTAAATCTAAGCGGAGAAACAGGTCAGATATCGTAGGGTATACCTATTTTTTACAGGAAAGGGAGGAGTTAATGTTGTCTTCGCTGAAGGCTATTGTCAACGTAGCAGTTCTATTTGCCAAGTTAAGAAAAGACCATTAACTAAAGTGTCACATCGTGATCAAAGTCATAAATGTAATAAGCGTAAGCGAGGAAACAGCTCAGGGTTCTATCATTCCAAATTAAAAAGAAAAAAAGAGGATTACGAATTAATAATTCATACGAAAAATCTCAAAAAAACTGCAACTCCACGAACGAATCTCAAACGGGAAGCAAATGGCACCAGTAGGGATTCTGATTCCACTTTACATTTTACCAAACCTCACAGTACTAGAATATACCTTTCCTAACCTAACAGTGTAAATTTTATTCCAGTAAATATATGCATATGTTTTAGGAATAATTGTTAAATAATTGTAAAGTGTGTTATAATTAAGTAGTTTACTGATAAATAAAGCTAACCCATAGAACAATTTTGTCAAAAGTGGTAGTTTTTCCTTACAATTGTCAAAATAACATCATTCAACTTTCCCGAGAAATTAAGTGAGGTTTTGTTTATCACATCTTAAGAAAATCATGTCATCCTGCTCAAAATGTAGAAAAGACTTAACCAGCAAAGAAATAGAGTACAAGATGATTTGCGACTATTGCGACGATGTGCACTGCCAGTCCTGTCCACATCAGAAGCCCTGATAACTCGGCTTGTGAAAAGAACAATAATTTTTGCATGTGAAAATTGTCTTCACTCAGTACATCGGGGATTCCAAAATGAAACTGCCAATAATCCAATGAAAATAGCCGATTAAATATAATCGTATTTGGATTCTGCTCTGTGTAAACAATAGAAAAAATTAATCAAGGAGTATGATCAAAAACTAAAAGAGATTCAAAGTAAGTTTAATGAGAAAATAGAGTTACTACAACAAACACTTGAAAATTTAAAGAAACCCGAACCCAATAGCTCTATAAGTAATGCTGCTGGTACCTCCAACCCAAATCAATAACTGGAACCAACAATGAGGCAATGGAAGACTTCAAGGGCCAAGCTAGTAAGTGGTTCTATATTGGTAGAGTCACAAAGTCATCCTATCAGGGATCTGTTTCAAAATATGTAAACAAAAATTAATCTAGAACAAGACAATTAGATTGTTGTAGAAAAACTAAAGTCAAATGGAGCAACCTACTCTTTTAAAATAGGCATTGACTCCAAATTTTGTAATGAGCTTAATATTGACAATTTTTGACCAGAACACATAATTTTTAGAAAATTCAACTTTAAAGCTCTTAACAATTTGGGACTTGGCAAAATGAGAGATGGTGTTAATGTGACCACTCAAACATTTATCGAGGCAATTTTGAAGGCATTAAGTATCCCAGAAGACATTAACCTTTGCAAAATCATTACCATAGCAATAGATCAAGAATGGGATATCAATTCAAAAAAGGAAATTTTCAACGTCTCCCAATGGGAAACAGAATGGTCTAAAGCCATCGGGCCAACCATTTTCAATATACTATCAAAATTTGCGAGGAATGAGAACCAAGTTTCATAACATTTCAACTTTAGTATGCCATTGTTATTTTAGTGAAACATGGCTCCATTAGTTTTTAGAGGTGACAGGTCTACAAAAACCAGTGCCAAATCAAGGGGCGGGGGAGTTTTATTGGTTGCTAAGGGTAATATGCCCATAACTCAGGTTAGTTGTAACAATGACTCACTGGAGTGCTTGTTTGTCATTGTGGGAAAGGGTTTAACCAGGACACTTATTGGTGTTGTATACCTACCGCCTAATTCTCATATAGAGTATGGGTCATTTTGTAATAATGTTGAAAATATTCTTGAGAATAGTTGGGAAAATGATGCATATAAGACCAAGGCGTTTGCTCACCTCAATGCAGAGTCATATCAGACTATTTTGCTTTAAAAAAAACAGTATCCCCAATGCTTATGGTGGATATCTTAATTTAATTGCGACAAATATTTAATCTGTCAATGTCGTATGTGCTGCTGAACCTCTACTACCTCTGGATAGCTACCACCCAGTACTGCCTTCAGCATTAGTGCTAGTGATCAGCAGCCTGAGGCATTAAATTCTTCCCATGAATTCTTTGATATTAGAGACTGTAATTTTACTTTAATAAATAATTTTCTTGGAACTTTTGACTGGCACAGATTTTAAACCCAGACGATATAAATATTGATTTAAAGAGATTATATGACTTAGTTTACCTTAGCTTTGAGCTATTCATTCCAAGGAGATTATCAAGGAAACGAGTTTTTCCGTCACGGTACAATGACGGATCAAAAAAATGCGTTCTTGAGAAGGAAGCCGCTCACAAAAAATTTAAACATACTAACAATTCATATGACTACACACAATTTTATGACTTGCGATGTGATTCTAAGCGTCTTTCTGAAATTGCATACCCTGAACAAATAAAAAATACTGAAGATTGTATTAATCAAAATAGCAAGGACTTGTGGAAATATGTAAACAAAAAAATAATGTGTATGATATCCCTAAAACCATTTGTTACAAAAATGAATCTTCTGATGATGGAAAGGTAACTGTAAATTATTTTAGCGATTTTTAGGGTTCCTTATAGACAATATACGCATACCCTTATAATATCACTCCAGATTTCTTCCTCTGTCACACCACAGCAATTTTCTCCTAAAGTACTGGACAGAAGAGGTTGAAATTTGGTAAATATATAGTTTTGTGACTCGATCAGGGGTACATATCGTAACAGAAGGAATTTTGATTTTAGGGGTTCTTCTGGGGGGAAAAACTAAAAAAATCGACCGTTTCCCCCAATGATCTCCGTAACTACTGAGTCTAAAATTTAAAAAAAAGGAAATATAGAGCGTTGCCCGAACTTTACTGGAAAAATAAGAAGAAACCGTTAATATTAATTTTGGGGGGCAAATTATAGAATTAAATAAAAATTTAAAAATAAAAAAAAATTCAAACGCATCATGTAATACATCAAATGCAAGGTCCCATTCTGGGGAACACAAATAATTTTTTTTCATATTAAAAAAAGATAAAAAGATATTAACGAAAATGTACCAAAGTTCACCCATTCCCCCCCCCTTATCACCGAAACTATAAAACGTAAAGTTTTGAAAAAAACGGAGGTATAAGGCCTGACCTGAAGTTTACTGGAAAAATAAGGATAAATCTCTACTTTTAATTTTGGGGGGCAAATTAAAGAATTAAATGCAAAATATAAAATTAAAACTGTTTCTAACCCATCACGTTATATATCAAATGAAAGGGCTCATTATTGTGAAAACAAATATCTTTTTTTCATATTTTTAAAATAAATTAATTAAAAGATATTAACAAAAATATAAAAAAAATTACCCATTCCCCCTATCTACGAAACCATAAGCTGTAAAATATTGAAAAAACGTTATAGCCCCTCACCTGAGCTTTACTGGAAAAATAAGGAGAAACCCCTAACATTCATTTCGGGGCGCAAAGTATAGAATTAAATGAAAAATAAAAAAATATAATTGTTTCTAACGGATCAAGAAACATATCAACTCACAGGGCTTATTATGACGAATACAAATATTCTTTTTATTTTTTAATGAATATTTTAAAATATATTAAAAAATGTTTAAAAAAATTATCCTTTCACCCCTTTATTCCCCAAACTATAAAACCGAATTTTTTTGTTTACAGGAAAAATATGAAGAAATCCCTAATATTAATATTGGGGAACAATTATAGAATTAAAGGGGCTCATAATGAGGAATACAAATATAATTTTTACATGTTTTTATAATTGATTGTTTACAAGATATTAACATAAAGATAAGCCATACCACTTAAAAATTTGGAAATAATTAGGGGTACTGGGGCTCATTTGAAATTTATAAGAAAAAATATTAGAAAATCCCCATAGTAATTTTGTTGACAAATTATAAAATTAAATGGAAAATAAAAATTCATTTTGTAAACAAATCATGTAATATATCAGATAAAAGGCCCATTATGTGAATTAGAAATATTTCATATTTTTAAAACATTTCTTTAAAAGATATTAACAAAAATATTAAGCATCGACTTAATTCCTACTTTAGAAACTACACTATTTAAATTTTGAAAAATATATTTTATTTGTATTTTTAAATAATTTAATAACAGATTTATTCTTCCCTGAAAGTTCATTAGTAAAATAAAACTCTAATGTTAATTTTGGGGGCCAAATTAGAAAATTAAATACATATGTATTCTCATAAAAATCGAGCGAATCCTGAAGCAGATAAAATAAAAAATCTATGTTTGTCTGAAACTGGAATATTAGAATCTTAAGGGCTGTACGGAACCCTTAGTATGCGAGTCCAACTCGCACTTGACCAAATTTGTACTTTTCATCTCTTTACTGTCATATAATATGTGGTATGTATGATTTTAATGTTCCTAAATTAGTGTTTATTAGTACTTGTGATATCTCTGTGATTGATGAGTATATTACAATTAGTAGCTTAAAAAATCATTTGTCCACTAGACCTGATGACACACCTGTAGTATATTTGAAAGAATGCTCATTTATTTAAGCTCATATTTCTGGTATACTCTTTTCTAAGTCCATTGAAATGGCTATATATCCTAATATTTGGAAAAAACAGCTATATACAAAACTGGTAACAAGACTGAGGTTACTAATTATAGAGAGATAAGCAAAATTTCCTTAATAGTAAAGGTTTTTGAAATGATAGTAGAGTCAAAAATCAAACTCAAACTTGAATCCCCCTTTAATGAAAACCAACACTGTTTTGTCAAAGGTAAATCCACTGTAAGCAACTTGCTAGTTTATGAGCAGTTTCTAAGGGTGCTGTTGAGGATGGATGCAAACTGACTCTATTTATATAGATTTCTAAAAAAGCTCGAAAAGTATGGCATTTTTGGGAATATATACAGCTATCTGACGAAGAGGAAAAATTGGCAATTTTATTTTCAAAGAATTATTTGTCTTCTTCGGAGTACCACAAGGTTCACATTTGGCTCCCATTTTATTAATTATGTTCATAAATTATTTAACTCAATATCTGAAATACTCTAAGTGCCTTTTATATAATGATGATTTGAAAATATTTCTAACAATCAAGACTTTGGAAGACTGGAAGTAAGTGTTTTGATTTTATCGCACTAAACACATCACTCATTATAATTAATAAGGTATATATTTTGATAGTAATTTGAGTTTTAATTTCCATGTGAATCATATAACCAATAGGGCATTAAAATTATTATGCTTCATTAAGAGAACTCTACAGGATTTTAGTAAGATAGCTTGCTTCAAAACTCTATTCTGCTCCTATATAAGATCAGTTTTAGAATATGCATGTCTCTACATTAGGCTCATTATACAGATCAAATTGAAAAGGTAAAGAGAAAGTTTATTAAGTTTCTGGGCTTCAAGATGAGAATTCCAAAAGAAGAAATTTCATATAAAGAGACTCTGGAGTCAATTAACTTGTCATCTCTACAGGGTAGAAGGTGTTATATTGATATGAGAACGTTATATAAAATAATAATTAGTCTAATAGATTGTCCTGAGTTGTTGTCTTTGATAAATATAAATGTCCCACAGAGAACCCTAAGGGACCACAATTTATTTGAGGTCCTTTTCCATAGAACAAATTATGGCGTATCATCGTTCTTAACACGTCTTTTGTGACTGCGAATAAACTGACAAGGGAAAGCAATATTGACTTTTAATGACTCATCGTACCATATAACTTGTTTTAAACAATCTGATGTATTTTTTCATGGTATTTAACAATTTATTATACTCATTTCTTGCAAAAGAATATTTTTTTCTTAAATACCTATATTTATTTGATATACTAAATTTCCTTAGATTTCTTAAGACATGTCAGCTGAAATTTTTTTAAAAGTATATTACAACTCCTAATTAAAGTTGCAAGGGGGTGTGTAATGCAAAATTTTGTCATCAACCTTAGGCAGCAGATGTACATTAACTTATTATTTTTATAGTATTTCGATGTTTTTTAGGCATTTTTAACAGATATTTGTATATGCTCATGTATTACTCCGAAGCGACAAAATCAAGTTAAATAATGTAAACACATGAGATTTATCATTTTTCAGAAAATCGGAAGAATAGTGATTAAGAGACTGTTGTTCTATGCATCCCACTGACTTCTCTGTAACGGCTTAATCAAAGTGAATAATTGAAATTATATTTTATTTAGGTAAATTTAGAAGTGATTCCCTAAATTGTGCTATAATGGAAAATATATATATAATTTTTTTTTAAATCAAAAAACTAAAAGTAAACACCATAAACATCAAAGAAATGTCATATAAACTTTCTATATCACTAAATTGTTAAGTAACATCAGCAAATAAGTTCAAGGATTGCTCAAGATGTTTGCAACAGATTAAATTTTGATTTATTTGAAGTTATTTAGATTTTATTTAAGGTAATTACACCAAATTATCTCTCTCGGGACTCCATAAATGGCTAAATTATTTGATGCAGAAGTACAGTATGAATAAGGGAGATAACAAAAAGTACCAGACATTAATCCACAAATAGTGTTAATAATTTTTAACTCTAATGAAATATATTGGAGTTGATCATCGGTTAGTCACTATAAAAGAAAAACATTTATATAATTTTCTTGTGAGTTTGGACTTTTTCAACTTTTGAATTAAATCGCCTGATTGTTAAAGAGTAGATATGTAGAAAGCTCTGACGTCGATAATAACATTATTATTTGTAAAAATGTCAGTAGGCTCATTAATTTTATTACAGGAAATCGCAATTTAAATAGAGTAAAATTATTTTTTTCTTCTGATGTTAAAAATCTCTCTCTCTTATTTGTCTAAGTACAAAAATACAATGAAATTATAAAAATATTTTTTAATTGTTGTCAGTGTCAGAAATGTTTCCTCATATAAAAATTATTACTGGGAAATCAGTGGAAGCTGTTCATTGTGATTTTAACTAGACATGGAAAAAGGCAAATCATTTAATGGAATTTGCGCTAATCCAAAAAATATATATTTAATAAATTTTCTTGACCTATTTTATATTAAATTACTATCGGTTAAAAAAGGAATTACTCGATTCTGTTAATAATATTATTCTTTTGACATTCACAGATTAATACAGTATCACCAGCTTATGCTAAAAACTCACAATCTGGGTAATATAATAAATCATTTGTAAATATCAAAAACAGTGTAGGTCCTAGTGCAGTACCTTGTGGAACACCAGTTTTTATTATATGAACATCACTCTTTTTGTTATTGATTTTTACTTGTTGCGGACGATTATGCAGATAATTTTGAAATATTTTAATTGTGTTTCCTCTCAGACCTATACGCCCTAACTTCTCAATAAGTTTTATATATGACACTGTGTTAAAATATTTTTGCATGTCAAGAAAGACTGAGCTGGTTTTATTCAAATTTGATTTCATTAGAAAGTGTTTGGTTTGGTTTTTTGTGCTTATATTTTTTCGAAAGACAAATTGATTTTGTGAGATTTTATTATGTTTATTTAAGAAACACAATAACTTTTTGTTGAGAAAATTTTTCAAACATATTTACAAAATTATTTATGAGAGAAATTTTAGGCAGCTTTCTTTAAATTGTAAGGGAACTAGTGAGGTTTCTAAAATTTTATTTATAATAGTAAGTTAGTGGTACAGTAATATATGCTTTTATTTTATTTTTTTAATTATTTTACTTGTAATACCATCACTTCTAGGTGATGAATTGTTTTTTAATAATGCTATTATTTCATTAATTTCTCTGAAATCAGTTGGCTCTGTAAACATACTCGTATTCTTGTTATTTTGTCTGTTTCGTATAATTGTAGCTTCATTTGTATGTGAACATTTTATCTTTTCCCCTACATTTACAAAGAAGTTGTTAAATTCATTAGCAATATCAGGCGTATTAACTATATAATTTTCTTTGTGAATTTGTTTTATATCATAGTTTGATTTACTTTTATCTTTTGAAATTTCATTAATGAAGCCCCACGTTTTTCTACGATTTTGTTAGGACTTCTGGAGCTAATAATTTTTAGACTCTTGAAGGATACATTTATTATTTTGATAATTAAGTGCTTTCTTTTTTAATTTATCACGCTTCCTTATTGCCACTAGGGACGCCACTAGTAATCCAAGGTTTTAGTTTTGTTAGGGTTCCGTATATACAATATACGGATACCCTTATAATGTCACTCAGGATTTCTGCCTCTGTCACATCACAGCAATTTTCTCCTAAACTACTGGAAGGAAGAAGTTGAAATTTGGTATCAATGTATAGTTTGGTGACCCGATCAGGAGTACATATCGTAAATAAAGAAATTTTGATTTTAGGGGTATTTCTGGGGGGAAAAACTAAAAAATTCGACCGTTCCCTCCCCTGATCTCCGAAACTACTGAGCCTAAAATTTTGAAAAAAATTGGAATAATAGAACGTTGCCCGAACTTTACCGGAAAAATAAGGAGAAACCATTAATATTAATTTTAAATTTACCCATTCCCCCCCCCCTTATCTCCAAAACTATAAAACGTAAAGTTTTGAAAAAAAATAGAGGTATTGGTTCTGACCTAAAGTTTACTGGAAAAAAGGAGAAACCTCTATTTTTAATTTTGGGAGGCAAATTACAGAATTAAATGGAAAATATAAAATTAAAATTGTTTCTAACCCATCATGTTACATATCAAATGAAAGGGCTCATTACGAAGAAAACAAATATATCTTTTTCATATCTTTTAAAATAAATAAATTAAAATATATTAACAAAAATATAAAAAAATTACCCATTGCCCCCCCTTACCTCCGAAACAATAAGCTGGAGAATTTTAAAAAAATGGAAGTATAGCCCCTCACCTGAACTTTACTGGAAAAATAAGGAGAAACCCCTAATATTTATTTTGGGGGGGGTAAATTATAGAATTAAATGGAAAATATAAAACTCAAATTGTTTCTAACCCATCATGTTATATATCAAATGAAAGGTTTCATTTTGGCGAAAACAAATATATTTTTTTCATATTTTTAAAATAAATTAATTTAAAGATATTGACAAAAATATAAAAAAATTATCCAGCCCCCCCCTATCTCCGAAACCATAAGCTCGAAAATTTTGTACAGACTATGGAGGTATATCCCCTCACCTGAACTTTATTGGAAAAATAAGAAAAAACCCCTAATATTCATTTTGGGGGGCAAATTATAGAATTAAATGGAAAATATAAAATTAAAATTGTTTCTAACCCATCATGTTATATATCAAATGAAAGGGCTCATGATGAAGAAAACAAATATATTTTTTCATATTTTTTAAATTAATTAATTGAAAGATATTCACAAAAATATTAAAAAATTTACCCATTCTTCCCCCCTTATCTCCGAAACCATAAGCTGAAAATTAAAAAAAAATGGTAGCATAGCCCCTCACCTGAACTTTACTGGAAATATAAGGAGAAACCTCTAATATTCATTTTGGGGTGCAAATTATAGAATTAAATGGAAAAGAAATATAATTGTTTCTAACGGATCATGTAAGATATCAAATCACAGGGCTCATTATGACGTATACAAATATATTTTTTTAATTTTTTTAAAATGAATATTTTAAAATATATTAAAAAATATTTTTAAAAAATTACCCATTCTCCCCGTTATTCCCCAAACTATAAGACCTCAATTTTTTGTTTACAGGAAAAATATAAAAAAATCCCTATTTCTATTATTTGGCCCCAAATAATAGAATTAAACGGATAATAAATTATTAGAAAATCCCAATAGTAATTTTAGGGACAAATTATACAATTTAATGGAAAATAAAGATTGAATTTTCAAACGCATCAAGTAATATATCAGATAAAAGGCTCGTTATGTGAATTACAAATACATTATATTTTTAAATCATTTGTTTAAAAGATATTAACAAAAATATTAAACGTCGACAAATTCCCACTTTAGAAACTACACTATTTAAATTTTAAAAAATATATTTTATTTGTATTTTTTAATAATTTGAATAACAGATTTAATAATTTATAATTTAAAACTTGACCTATTTTGCCTTTTATCTTCCAATCTACAGTGCCTCAAAACTCAGACAGTAGATTATAAAAGACTTCTCTGAAAGTTTATTAATAAAATAAAACTCTAAATTAGAATATTAAATACATATGCATTCTGATAAAAATCAAGCGAATCCTGAAGCAGATAAAATAAAAAGTCTATGTGTGGAAAATGAAAGTGTATATTTTTTATAAATTTAAAACGCTTCCTTTAAAACATATAAGGGTAAATATAAGAAAATGCACTCATTCCCTGCTTGTCTGAAACTGGAATATTAGAATCTTGAAGGTGGTACGGAACCCTAAGTATGCGAGTCCAACTCGCACTTGACCAAATTTTTTTTTGTTAGTTATTTGGATAGTTTCTGTTGACTGAGATATTACGTTGTTTACATTTGCGTAAAAAACATATGTAGTTACTTGCAGAATTTCAGTTGCGTACACCTCATACCAATCAGTATTTTTGATTTTTGATACCAGAAATTTATCATGTATAATATTTAAAGTTCTACCGGACGAATTAACAGCAGATAAATAGATAAATTATACGAGTGAAAAGCTAGATTATAAAGATAGTGATATGTTAAACTATTGGTAACGTCATTTTTACATAAAGTTTGTAGGTAGTGGTCCAGATCATGTATAAAAAACATTCATTGAATGGATTAAGTCTGTTTACACCAATAACATATACACATTCATTAATAATTTTTAACCTACATTCTAGTATACATACCTTATTAAGTTTATTTTTTTTAACTTATAACTTTTAACTAGTACAAATTTATTCGCCATAAGTTTTGTTTGAAACTTTTACGGAAAAAAAGAAAAATACATTTGGGTGATTGATTTAAAAACATTAAAATATGTATGTGACCAAACATTTGGAAAAGTTTATAGTAAATAAAACACAATAAAAAAACGAAAATACCTGGAGAGTTAAGCATATTCTAATGATTAGGTTTGGCCTGCTTGTTTCGTGGAGAACGTTTCAATATATTTTCGTCCTCTTCTTCCTCTTCTTTATTTACTTATTTACCTTTGATGCTTTTTCCATAATTTGATGTTGGAGTTTCAGAAGTTGTAGCGACGTATTCTGGTTTTTGGTTTGCTTTACTTGCTTGTGCCTTCCTATGGTCCGTATCTTGTTCCCGCTCTTGTGATTGTTTGACTAGTTCTGAGCAAGTATATTTTTGACCATTCACGTAAAGATAGTCATTTTTTGTATAAGTTTCCTGGTTACTTTCTCGTACTATTTTTTGATTATAACGTACTATTTTTACCTTCTTGTAGTCTTCAGGAATATAGGGCCTTGGTAATACAAAATTTAGTTCCTTTCAGTTTCTTTGAGTTCCTTAAGATTACTTCTTTTAGCTCATAAGTAATGAATTCTAGAAGTATTGGCGGAGTTTTCCCATCTTTTTTTGTGAATTCTAAATTCTAAATCTAATTTATTTTTTATAATTTCTATGAAGACGTGAGTATCTTCAAGTTCTGGTACTTGTTCTTCTAATCCATGGATTATAAGGATATACTTCTTCATTTGCCTTTCGACTGTAGTAATTTTTTCTTTTAGTACTTTATTTTCATTAGCTTTGATCAGGTCTTGAATTAATTTGTAAATGTCTTTATTAGATACTTCATCCATAATATCACGCACACGACAATAGTATTTAGTTTACACTTTTAAAGCGATCCATATCTTATACAAATAATGAAAAACAGTACAATATTGTGTTAAAAATATGGTTTAATAAAGTTCTTAATAATTCACTTCCAAACACTCATCCTGTAAAATTTTCTGATAATGTTATTGGCGGTACAAGTGATCCGGTGAGATGCCGCCGTAGCGAATATTTTTTCGTAGTGGTGTTCCAAGATGTTCTAACTGAATTTTGGCCGGGTGTAATTTTCGATTCTGAATGTCGTTAATAATGTGTTCACATAGGTTAGTTAATGGGTGTTTTTAACAAGATGTTTTTTAAAGTAAAATTCCATTCGAGTGGAATGGATTTTTTTTTGTTTCTGGTTAGTTTTTGCTACTGACCGTGTTTGCTGAGATAGTTAAGGTAAATTATATTGTGATTTACCTTAGATTATTCAAAAAATAGTTGCCATGCATTGAGGTAACCCAGATATTTTGTTGGAGCTGCTGGATATATTATGTCACACATAAACTGTTATTAGGTTGTTAGCTACGTAGTAGACCGAATTTTTAGTTCACTTTTTAGGATTTAACTACGCACTACCACTCCTGCACTAATACGATGTTTATTATTGTCTTCCTTACAAAAATTTAATGTTGCATTTCTGCATTAAAATTGCAAAATCCGGGTGTACTAAAAACTTTTTAACTAAAGTATCTTAAAGACCGGACTATATGTCTAGATTACAATCAATTCCGATGAAAAACACTGACTTTGCACCACATCGGAGCGATAAAATTGTTGTCCGTTCGAGTCGATAGTTTACTACTACATAAAATAATTTTTATTTTCAGTGATCTTCCTAAGGAACTTAATTTGTCAGAGAGGAGAGCGATAATCAACAAGAGATGGACTCGATTGACGCATTAAAATTAAGTCTTGAGTGGTAAGTAAATAATTTTTCTTAATTAATCAGTAGATACACTTGTGTTGGCTAACCAGTGCTCACATTATACAATAACATCAAAGTAGCCATAGTTTAATATCTGCTGAACTAAATAAAACATGTTGCGTAGGAGACTGGGTTATTAAAATCCAATGAAAATATTTTCAGAATAATTATCACCATTTAGATACTAATAAATATTATATATGGGAAGCAGCCAAAATAATAACAAGAGTACGCTCTTAACTTATGAAGAACTTTCGAAAAAATTTTATGCTTATCCATGGTTTAAATTAAATTAAATTGAGTTATGGTATATTGAATTTGCATTTATATTATGATGGACTATGTTAACGAATATAGATTGTTTTCAATTTCTAATAAATTGCAATAAACTATTTTTAAGTTTTGCAGATCTGTCTTTTTATTGATATTATAGTCTTTGTTGTTAATGTACACCATCTCTAAGAAATTGTTTATGAAAGTATTCCTTTCACAGGCCAAAACTCGATCATTTTCAAAATTTGGAGAAGGATTTTTGTTTAAACTATGAGTTGCAAATGCACAACTTTCTTTAATAAGTCTAATTTCACTTCTGTGGGAAGTGATGCTGTGTTTAAGATTTCTAGATGTTTGGCCAATATAAGAGGCTTGACAGTCTTTTCAGTCAATTTTGAAGATTACATTAGATTTAAGATTATTTGAACTTTTGTCTTTTATTTTGCTAAAAAGAGAATTAACGGTTTTGGTAGATTTTGGTGTTAATATAATGTTGTCTTCAGTTTTGAAAATGTTTCACATATTAGGCGCAATATTTTTACTGTAAGGAATGAAGACAAAATTGTGTTTAAAATTTGTTCGATTAGAATTAATATGTACAGTACTTCGTGATCGTCTTCCATCAATGGTAATTACTTGTGAGTTATTAATAATTAACTTTTTTAACAGTTTAGGTTGGTTAGAGTTATTGAGAAAGAGTTGATGTAGAATTTGTAAACCTTTATCTATGAAAGTTGGGTGACAAATATTGTTAATTCTTCTTTTCATGCCACTAACAAGGTTAATTTTCATTTGAATTGGATGATATGAGCGGAAAATAATGTATCTTCCAGAGCTTGAGGGTTTCATATACCAATCCAATTGTAGACAGTCGTCCAAATCTCTAACTACTTTTGTATCCAAGAAAGGAACGCTAAATTGCTCATCTTATTCTTCTATGGTAAATAGTATAAATTTATTTTGACTATTAAAAATGTCTAAAAGTTCAGTTTCACCTCCCTTTGAAATACAACAGATGATGTCGTCAACGTACTTCTTCAGAAAAGGAATATTATAACTTAATTTTGACATACATTGATGAACATTATATATTGTGAGATAATGAGTAGACAATTTTGAACCCGTAGGGGAACCAAATATCTGTTTGTAGTAGACGTCATTTGTAAGAAAATACTAGTGAATCAAAAACAAATTTGATAGATTTGTAAAAGTTGTTTTTACTAATTTTAGAATTAGATGAGATGGTGTTCCAATGTATGTCAAAACTTTGTATGACAAGAACAATAGGAATATTTGTGAACAAAGATTTGACATAATGACAATCACGTAATTAGGTGGTAATCTGAAATTGTTATATAATTTTGAAAATGTACTGGAATCTTCTATAGTCATTATTTTCGTCATATGAAGTGAAAATATTAACTTCTATTTGGCAATACCAGAACTAGGGGACTCTCTTGAAGAGACTTTGGGACGTAAAGTTAGCGTTGGTTTATGAATTTTAGGTAATGCGTAGAATTTTGAACATACAGAGTTGTAAATGGAATATTTTTTGGAACACGTCTCAACAATTTGTTCACATTTTTTTAGATCAGATGTAAGTTTCGTTGCTTTCTGTTCTACTGTGGAAGTAGGATCTCTGTAATTTGGTAATAACAGTAATCATTAATAAGTTTATTGGATATATGTATTTCTGTCAATGGCAGTTGTTAAATTGCCTTTACTTGATCTAATAATTAAAATATCTGGATTGTTCTTTAAAAATCTTTTAGTTTGGTTAAGGTAGTTGTAATGATTTGTGCTAATACTGAAATGATTGGTAAGTATATTTGTAACTTTTGAGGGATCTCTTATCAGTCGGACCAAAGTTTTGTGTGTTCTACCAAGTTTATCTGATATATCAATAAAAAATTTAGCTGATATAGGATTTGCGATACACTTTGTCAAAGATAAAAAGTCTCCAAACATTTAGATAATTTCTAAAATACTGAACATAATATTTTCTATAATTTGAAATATAACAAATATTTTCTTTGCAGTGATGTTCGTGGTGATCTCATGCTCTCCAAGTCAGCGATGATGATCAGTAGATGGAGCCGATTGATCCATCAAATTTAAGCATTAAGAGGTAAGTGCAGAAATCATTAATTAATCAGGAGTTAATGTTTAGGTAATTTGAACTCTTTAAAAATAAATTACGACATTTTTATTTCATTATAATCAATGTTCACACTACACCTGTAAACAATAACATCAGTTTGAGCAATATTTAGTTGAACTTTGAATTCTATAACAATCTATAGGAAGATTTGTTTTTCAGGAGTCCTGCCCCTGTTTCTCTTCGTAAACTTTTTTCCGGACCGCCTCTGATATATTCTAAAAATACAAAATCGCTATTCTATTTTATAATAGTTTTTGCTCTTTTTGTTTTATAAAAAAAATTTTGGTCAAGTGCGAGTTGGACTCGCATTGTAAGGGTTCCGTACCACCTTCAAGATTCGCTGTATTTAGTTTTCTAATTTGGCCCCCAAAAATTAACATTAGAGTTTTATTTTACTAATAAACTTTCAGGGAAGCCTTTTATAATCTATTGTCTGAATGTTGAGGCTCTATAGATTGGAAGATAAAGGGCACAATAGGTCAAGTTTTAAATTATAAATTATTAAATCTGTTATTCAAATTATTTAAAAATACAAATAAAATATATTTTTTTAAAATTTAAATAGTATAGTTTCTAAAATGGGAATTAAGTCGATGTTTAATATCTTTGCTAAACAAATGATTTAAAAATATGATATATTTGTAATTCACATAATGAGTCTTTTATTTGATATATTACATATTCGTTTGAAAATTGAATTTTTATTTCCATTTAATTGTATAATTTGCCCCTAAAATTACCATGGAGGTTTTCTAATAATTTTTCTTATAAATTTCAAGTGAGCTCCAGTACCCCTAATTATTTTCAAAATTTTAGGTAGAGTGGTTTCGGAAATAAAGCGAGAAATGAGAATTTTTTATATCTTTATGTTAATATCTTGTAAACAATTAATTTTAAATATATATATATATATATATATATATATATATATATATATATATATATATATATATATATATTTGTAATTCTCATAACGAGCCCCTTCATTTGATATATTGCATGACACGTTAAAAAAATATTTTTTATTTTCCGTTTATTTCTATAAATTGCCCAATTATTAAGATTTCTTCGTATTTTTCCTGTAAATAAAAAAATTAGGTCTTATAGTTTGGGGAATAAAGGGGGGAATGGGTATTTTTTTAAATATTTTTTTAATATACTTTAAAATATTTATTAAAAATATATATATTTGTATTAGTCATAATGAGCCCTGTGATTTGATATATTACATGATACGTTAGAAACAAGTTTAATTTTTATTTTCCATTTAATTTTATAATTTGCCCCCAAAATGAATATTAGGGGTTTCTCCTTATTTTTCCAGTAAAGTTCAGGTGAAGCGCTATACCTATTTTTTTCAAAATTTTACAGCTTATGGTTTCGGGGATAAGGGGGGGGAATAGGTAATTTTTTTTAATATTTTTGTTAATATCTTTTAATTTATTTATTTTTAAAATATGAAAAATAATGTTTTATTTTCGTCGTAATGAGCCCTTTCATCTGATATATAACATGATGGGTTAGAAACAATTTTAATTTTATATTTTCCATTTAATTCTGTAATTTGCCCCCCAAAATGAAAACTAGATGTTTCTCCTTATTTCTCCAGTAAACTTCAGGTCAGAACCTATAAAAGTATTTTTTTTCAAAACTTTACGTTTTATAGTTTTGGAGATAAGGGGGGGGAATGGGTAAATTTTAGTATATTTTCTTTAATATCTTTTTAATTAATTTTTATTTAAATATGAAAAAAATATATTTGTGTTCCTCAGAATGAGACCTTTCATTTGATATATTACATGATGAGTTTGATTTTTTTTTTATTTTTAAATTTTTATTTAATTCTATAATTTGCCCCCCAAAATTAATATTAATGGTTTCTCCTTATTTTTCCTGTAAAGTTCGGGCAACGTTCTATATTTTCTATTTTTTCAAAATTTTAGGTTCAGTAGTTTCGGAGATCGGGGGGGGGAACTGTGGATTTTTTTAGTTTTCCCCCCCCATAAGTACCCCTTAAATCAAAATTTCTTCTTTTGCGATATGTGCTCCTGATCAAGTCACCAAACTATACCTTCATACCAAATTTCAACCTCTTCTGTCCAGTAGTTTAGGAGAAAATTGCTGTGATGTGACAGAGGCAGAAATCCTGAGTGATATTATAAGGGTATCCGTATACTGTATATACGGAACCCTAAAAAACGTAGACATTTTGATTTTTAGCAAATTTTGTAGCAATGTTTTATTCTATTATTCAAAATTATTCAAAATACCACTTTAGTACCATTCGAAACTTTAATTTCCTTAGCAGGCTTTTTGATGTTTTATTTTTGTCAATTTTCTCGGTTGTCATTAACAATCGTAATTTGTGTATACAGATTTATATAAATTCAATATTTAAGCTGTAAACGGGTGCTTACACATTCATAACAATGTCACAAATCTGTAAAGTTTATACATGAAGCGCTATCATAATAAATTGAAATGGAAAAATCCACACACTGGTATCAGAAAAAATCTCTGAATATTTAAATGCTGGTTCTTCGTCGAGATTATTTTT